>CM076607.1:113005179-113544150 GCA_038502775.1 Hippodamia convergens
TGTTAATTCGCCGGCAAATAAGATCTCCAAAGTTCTAAATAATATTCTTGTTGACAAATTGAAATGCAGGTCGAAATACTCCATTAGAAATTCAATAGAACTCATAGAAGAACTAAAATCCATCAACCTGAACAAGGACAACACATACCTCTTATTATCTTTTGATGTTGTGAACCTCTATACTAATGTCCCAGTGGAGCAAACCTTATCTATTCTTAAGGACCATTTACACCATCTTATATCTCAAGAGAACCACTTCCAGCTTGAAGAAGAAGATGTCGAGAATATATTATCCCTAATAAATCTAGCAACTAAACAAAACTTTTTTGCATTTTGGGACAAAATCTACATCATGACCAACGGACTACCTATGGGATCTTCGCTTAGTGGCGCTATCGCAGAAGCCTACTTGGACTTCATAGAAAAACGTATAATGGGTCTTCCCCTGAGTGAATTTATAGTGTTCTGGAGAAGGTATGTGGACGATATCTTTTGTATTTGGTCCGGCAGTGAGAGGGACTTGGATTCCATCTTGGAACTTTTGAACAGTCAGTTCGGTATAAAATTCACTTTAGAAAAAGCCTCTGACAATACCATAAATTTTCTGGACTTAAGAATTCAGCTTAAATTAGACGGAACATACTATTTCGAGTTTGATATTTACAGAAAGCCTACGAGCACTGACGTCATCATTCCTTATGACTCACATCATCCGCCGCATATAAAGAAAGCAGCATTTAACTTTCTGTTGCACAGACTGAATACTGTACCTTTATCAGTTGAAAATTATAAGAGAGAACTTGAGATTGTTTACACAATTGGCCTAAATAATAAGTATCCAAAGTCTTACATAGATAACATAATACAACAAAAAAAGAAAAGAATTACTAGATAAAAAGATCTTCCCACATCATAGCGTAAACCTTAAGTATATCTCCATTCCCTTCTGTCGAAACCTTAATTACAATATCAACTCAATATTGCAGAAATATAACTACTATGTTACTAATAAGGGAGGTATTACTATAGAAAATATTTTAGTTAACAACAAACCAAAAATAAAAACAGAACAAAAAAGTGAAGTCTACAAGATCGAATGCGAAGATTGCCAGGCTTATTATGTTGGTATGACTACACGCTCTGCTAGTATAAGATTCTCTGAACACGTGAAGAATAAACCTTCATCGGCATTAGGAAACCACCTTATTGATAACAACCATAAAACTTCAATCCATAGTCTCAGTATTCTTCACTATGAAAAGAATTTTTACCGTTTAACCCTTTTAGAACAATTGGAAATTTTGAGAAGAAAACATGACAGCAACCTTGTTAACGATGTAAAAGAGTTTCCATTACAAAATATTTTCAAAATGTTCATTTAGAGACGATACCCAAAAAATAATTTATTTTATCTCTATGTTTATAAATTTCTGTGTGACGCATGGCTGTTGTGTGTCTACATCTGTCCTCCAGCCAGTGTTATTATTGTTGATTACTATTTTAATTTTAGTTCTTAGACTAATGAGATTTTCCATGTTAAATTGAGAATCCATTTATGTTTGTACTACATCTTATAAATTGCAGCTTGTTTCTGTGTTTCATGACAGTATGTCCCTTTTTGAATGTTTGTAATTTTTTTGCACATGAGTGTCATTTCAGGACAGCCTGATGATGGTATAAGTGTTTTGCCGAAATCGATAGCTGATTAAAGATATAATTAAAACCAGTGTGTTTATTTATTCTTCTTACTATATTCTACACGCTGATGGAGAAATACATCAATTTCTATTCAAAAATATAGTGACAGTAGTGATGAAGATTTTAGGATTTGACATCGAAGATTGATATGAGTCTCGATTAGAGAATGATCATTTGAACAATTATGACAACAAAGATTTTACCATGAGATTTCGATTATCTTAACCTTAACAATGGGTGCTATTCGTTTTAGAGCAAATTAAGAATCAAATATATTAAAATATTACATTGTTCAATTTCACCAAGAATATAAATCGAAGTTAGACCTAATCTACGTTCAGAAAAGTTACTCACTGATTTTGGTCGTTTACGCAGTCTAACTTCAGCTAACGATGGTTCGTGTTGACGTTTCTTACGATGTTTGTTATTACTAGAGACTGGATAATCAGATTCAAAGTCTACGAATATTTTTGCAACTAATCAATTCATCTAATTGTACATGTTATGAACGATAATAAATTGAGATAAAAGCAGAGCGCTTTATAGAAATCATATTCAAAGATATAGTGACAGTAGTGATGAAGATTTTAGGATTCGACATCGAAGATTGATAGAAGCCTCGATTAGAGAATGATCATTTTAACAATTACGACAACAAAGATTTTACCATGAGATTTCAATTATCTTAACCTAAACAATGGGTGCTATTCGTTTCAGAGCCAATTGGGAATCAGATATATCAAAATATTAACAATGAGTAACTAAAAGTAGTAATGCGCTGTTGGTCACCCACGAACAAAAAATTTCCACTAAAATTCATCAGTTGCGATGGTGATCTGTAATCTGTTGAAAATACACGTTTTGATTGATTCGAAATTACAGGTGTGGAATTTTACATGAAATTTTAGCCATCCAAAAATTTATCTCTGATATTCAATTTTTTTCTCTAAATCTGCAGGTGTGCGACAAGAATTATACCTGCTTATTGAAGGGTATATTTATATGTGTTGACTGATTTGTTGACTGTTCCATGTATTAGGTTATTTTTTTTAAGATTTACGATATTATCAGAAAAATGGAGTCCGGTCCTGGAAATTGTTATCGTGTTTCCACATCTGTATAGGTATTAGTCTAGTCCTCCTAACTATAAAGTTCCAGGAATTCATGATTATTCGTTCGTCAAATAAAGCATTTTGAAAATATGACCCAAAACTGAAAATCACCTTATATAATTCAAACGAAAGGAATAACCACCTTACATGTGGGATTTTTTGGATCTGGTTAAGTGTCCTCTATCATTTTGAAAAGTATGTACAGTTCGATTAGATTCACTCCATAAATTCGTTTTTGAAAGATCAGGTGATGATCTTAGGGTCGTTTTTATGGGGATGAAGGAAGGTTTTGGATATAAGAGAATGAAAAGGTGAAAAATTCACTGTTAACCGTTGAATGAACTAGCTGAGTGCGGTCTCCTCTGAGGTCTGCGTGTCCTGTGGTTTATATAATACAATTACTGAAAAAAGTAAAAAATATTGCAAGTTTATTTGGGGCATGCCTAATGAAAATAAAACTAATTTTTGTGACTTGACAGTTTTGAATAGTCATAATATTTATGACTTCGTTGGATTTCAATACGGACTTATTATTACCGAGTTGTTGGAGTGTTGGAATGATCTGATGTAAAAGTGAAAGTGAATCGAACCAAACGCGCTCACAATAGTGGAGACGCGATACCGGATTCCCATCCAACACGCTTTGTCAGTAAACAATTCGGTTTCGCGCCTTCGGCAGTCCATTAGCTCGCATTAAAACGTCAAGCTCCTGCGTGAAATATGTATAATAACATCATGAATTATTCAGCCCTCCCCTATACTAGTATCCTAAGGGATGGTGCCGAGATATCCAGACATCGGGACGTCACATGCCTCCCTCTGATTCAACTTGTACACAGTATTTTTAATTTCGCACTTATTATTATCAGCAGCGATCGGTTTTACGAAGATATTCTACTTTCGAATCTGGAATCAAACTGTCAGTCATATTGGTTGAAGTACCTACACTTGAAGATACATCTTTAGTTTCAGTGGCGCCATTCAGAGATAGCAAAAGAGCAGTTCAGTATTCGATTATTCAAAGCAAACCAATTTTAATACATATACAGGGTGTTTCACGAATGATGTATAGGCTTTCAGTGCAGATGCAGGTCATTTTGGGGAGTCTGAATAAGTGTTCGAAATACATATGTATGTACTAACAATATTCGTTCAAACGATACAAGATATTTCATGTAGGTATTTTATGGAAATTTTTCAATCAGTATAAGTCTTGAACACCTTGATGACTTTTCATGAAAGCTTCTAGAAGTAGGTATAGAAAAACGACTTATATTTGCTCATAAAAACATGTGGATAGCGCAGGTCCGGACTGATAAAATTATATTTTTCATTCCACATCTTGTAAAACACCCTGTACATCTTCTTCCTTCTTTTTTATCAGCCATTATTCATCCATTCTGGATGTAGGTTACCTTCAAATGTCTCCACACCGATCTGTCCTGTACCATCTGATGCCATCTTTTCCCCGCATGAGCCCTGATATCATCTAGCCATCCCCGTTGCGGTCTTCCAACACTACGTTTTGTTTGTCTTGGTCGCCAGTGTGTTAGTCTGTTTGTCCACCTGTTAGAATCTGGACGAGCTACGTGTCCTACCCGTTGCCATTTTAGATCTGTCACACGCTCGCTATTATATCTACGACTTTTGATCTTTGTGGTATTTCTTCCTTTGTCGCCTTATCTCTCAGACTCACACCAAGCACCCCACGTTCCATGGCCCTCTGCATTACCCTCAATTTACTTGTAGACTTTTGTGTTAGTGCCAATGTCTCAAGCCCATACGTCAACACTGGCAATATACAGGTATCAAAAACTCTTTTTCCAGGTTTATGGGAACTTTGTTGTTTTTGAATTTGTATTTTAGCTTTCCAAAAGCCACCCACGACAGTCTTATTCGCCTGCTCAACTCAGCTATCTGATTCTTTTTATCCAATCTCATTGCATGTCCAAGGAAGATATATTCTGTAAAGCCTTGGTTTCCTTGAAAGCGGTACCGACAAATTATGACCGGCAAATGACGTCTTAGAGAACTGTACCATGCATAATATCAGCAATGGTTTTTAAGGATGCGTTGACGGTCAGCGCAATATAATATTTCGGCATAGTGGTATTACGGCGAGAAACAGTTCGTCACTGATAGCGGTGGTGAAGTATTGTGATTTCGGTTGTATTCATATTGGAAAACCGCTTTCGAAAAAACCAAGGCTTTGAACACTTGATTGCTGCAATCAAGAAACCTGATTTTCTCATCGCAATCTGACGTCATTTGCCTAATTATTGCTGTCGGAATTTGTCGATACCGCATTCGAGAAAATCAAGGCTTTAGAGTTTCTAGCATCGTAAAGTGTGAATATATGTTTTTCCCGATGTAAATCATTATCTTGGTCTTCGAGATGTTCATCTTTAAGCCAATATTTTTTGTCAGTTCTTGTAACATTTCGGCCAGTTCTTGAGTTCTTGAGCATCACTGTTAATCAGAACAATATTATCCGCATGGTTCAGGTGCGATCCATAAATGAATCGCATCGGTGGATCGCACCATTTACAAAAAATTTTAAAAAATCGAAATTCTTCTCTGAATCTACATCAAATACCCTTTCAACGAAGGCTATTGGCAATGATGGCACACTTCGTATCCCTATTTCATGTTTCACTGAATAGGGTTGAACTGGGAGAGATGACGCACCGTTTTTTAAATGCGCCGTAAATCCACTGTTTTGAACTAAACTAGGTCATAAAGTCATAAATAATTCTTTAGGAATTAAACTTTTATTGTATAACAATACAATACAATTAATATGAAGAAAAACTAGAACATTTTGTAAGGTTAAAGAGATAGATAGTTTACGTTAATTCACAGCCCCACTCTAGGGGTGCCAATTCTGTAAAGTTAAGATAGAGATATAAATTACGTCATGTAATATTTTAACGATAGATGCTCCAACTAGTCAGGACGTGAGACCACCTTACATTTATATGAGTTAAGAGGAGATAATATGCTTCTACTCAGGCTAATGATAATCAAAACTTGAACAGTCAAGATTTTTTCCTCTCTGATGACAATAGCTATTTACAATATCTACTATCACAAATTGAAACAATTAAATATGGGGACAAGAATATGTACAATTATGGACAATTCGTCAGAAACACCATTCACAAGCGTTTCTCGTTCTTTGCTAACTTATCCTGTTATAACAATGCTGGGCAAGGGAAGTGACTATCTCTCGACTTCTCCCAACGTTCGAACTCCTGAATCTCCTGGAAGACGTCGCAGTAAGAGGTGAAGGTTGTATTCTTCCAAATCGAAGCGTTGAGCGTCCAACTTCCTCCAAGGTGCAGGTACTGAAGGGCTTGAAGACTTAGCTCCCTCCAAAGAGGTTTCAGAGGTCTAGATCCCTCCAAAAGATGGTGTCGAAGGCTTAGCTCTCTCAAAAAGGTGCCGGAGGCTTAGCTCTCGTCAAAAGATAGTTGCCGGAGACTTAGCTCCCTCCAAATAGATGCCGGAGACTTAGCTCCCTCCAAAAAAAGGCAATCTTAACAATTGCCCAAGTCAAACTGTTTCAATCCAGAATAGGAGAATAAATTAGTGTCTTTTCCGGTGCAGCGTCAAAACAGCGGAACACCAGAGTCTCACGTCTGAGGTGGCACGATCTCGACTGACTCACGATCGTGTACCACTCGATGTCGCGTTCTCGATCCGAGACGATCCGGAAACTCCCGAGATTTGAACTCGATAAATTGAACCGTTACAATTTTTCAAAAATAAAATCAAATACAAATTTCTGATTTTGGCAATGTCTCTCGCACCCTATCGATTTAGTATTTTCGTAGCGCTCCAAGCATCCTATGCATTCATTTTCATCAAAAGTTTCATCGTGTGTGGAATCGTTTGTAAAGAACACACTCGTCAAGTCCTCCTGTGTCCATTTCCCCCTTGTACTCTTACGACTGGTGTATCAAGTAGGCGTTTTGAGTCTGAAAATAATAAAAAATATTGTGCGTCATCTATCCCGAAACGTCATGCGTCATCTATCCCATGGGTTTGGAATAGATGACGCATGACGTTTCGGGATAGATGACGCACAATATTTTTTATTATTTTCAGACTCAAAACGCCTACTTGATACACCAGTCGTAAGAGTACAAGGGGGAAATGGACACAGGAGGACTTGACGAGTGTGTTCTTTACACCTGTTTAAGTTACAACAAATTCCAAAAGAAGACGTTAGATTAGTGAATATACCTTTTATAATCACCCAACTTTCAACTTTGACAGAACGTCAACTTTCAGCAGATTTTCAATAAACATTTATTGTACATCATTAAAAATCATGAAAAGAATAAGCAACCTGCATGAAGCTAATACAGTAAATAAATACAAATCTTAAAATCATTTATGAACTCAAAGTGACGACATTATCAAAATAAAATCAGAAGTAATCTGTAGAAGTTCAAAAGTTTTTTTTTTGGGGGGGGGGGGTAAAACCATCCAAAATTTTCTAACTGTACATTAAATTAGAAGAAAACCAGAGGTTATTGAATATTGATGTTCAAAACATTATACATAATATCTTATAATATTTGTTTCGGTAAAAAAAATTAAAAATGATAAATTTCAACAAAGTGATGAGTAATTTTTGTTTCATCTACACAACATTCAATTAAGTAGATGTTATGAAGTCTTGTTTTTGTGAAAAATATCTTCATGATGTTTGAAACTTTGCGGCACTCTTTATGTTTGATTCCTCATCTTTGTAGTTTTTGGTTTTATGGAATCTGGGAGCAAGGGTAAGGCTCATTTTCATCAGAGGAAAAATTTTTTTTTGAGAAATTAAGTTTTTTTATGTCTTAATATTTACTCTCATTCAATTGAATGTTCGAAAGATGAATAAAAAAGTTAATCACTCACCACTTCGATGAGATTCATAATATTGAAACTGCCCATCTCCAAAATCTACCCCCTCATTTGATCAACGCTTTCGATATTTTCAAATGATACGCTGTCTATAATTTTTGGATCCCAGTTTCGTCCTACGCAATCTACGCATACAGTCTCATTTGGTTCGGCAAAGATTATCCCCAGTAGATTTCCGCTTTTTCCTTATTCATAGTGTCCTTGTTTGGACTACACTCTAGTCTAGATTATCTATATCATATAAGATTACTTAACTGTGCATATTTTTAATCAGCTTAGAATCTAATGATTTGGAACAAAACATAATTTTCTATTAGCGAATAGTTTATAAAAATTTCCCCAGTTTCCACAATTATTATATTATAAGAATAAGATGAATTGAGTGGATTGTGAGTATTTTCCCTACCATACAATAAAATATATACAAGAAAGGGCATATCGTCGACTTAGTAGGAAAACGGTTTCGACCTTAATCAGCTATATCAAAGAAACTATTTTTAACATAACTTTCTAATTTGGGTTGGTGATTTTGTACTTTTGTAGCGTTTATTTTTATAAGTGTTTAGAATTGAGGATATACTCAGTTTTTTGAACGATTTTTGTTGTGTTGGATTCGTGTATGGTAGATGATTTGAGTTTTTATTATTGAAAAAAATAACACAGATAGTCCTTTCAATATTCTACGGTCACTACTCATAATTCCCGCTCAAACCTATTGTCCTTTGCGTATTTTATGTTCATAAATTTTTTTATAGTCAATATTCAATAATGCGGTCGCATCCCTTCACAACAAGAGGCGAATTTTGGCGCTGTAACTACAAGTTACTACGTACCCGTAGTTACATTTAGTTACAGGGTTACCGCGTTTTCGTGAAGGTTACTATGTAACTAGCTTCAACGCTGAATCCTGTTAGACCTGAACCTTTCTGTGGGCTGGGAAAAGACCAATACAAGAAAGCGGCCCAACAATGGGAAGCGGCAAACAAAATAACGCTCTGGACAAATACTCCTAGACTTACGCAAGCAAAGAGATTTGTTAATTCTAGCCGACCTTTACTAGGAAGCTCATGAAGCTGCCACGAGCTGAGCTTCGATTAATGATGGGACTGCTGCCGGGACACTGTCGATACAAATATCTTTTGTATCGCATGGGAAAATCACCAAATGAAACCTGCAGGATCCGAGAAAGAAACGGCTGAACACATGATATGCATGTGCCCAGAGCTGGAACTAAGAACCATTCACATGGGGAAGTCGGTACTGGATCCTTATGAGGTAACAGCTAAATCACCTTAAAATGTCGTTGGATTTATCAATGCCATTGACAGCCTCCGTGGGATTTAAATGAACGAGTGGGGTAAAGAACAAAAGGTCCTTGCGGTCGAAGTTCCCGGAAGGTTGAATGTAGCCACAACGACCCCTGTTCAGATTGATAATAATAATAATAATAAAAATAATAATAATAATAATAATAATAATAATAATAATAATAATAATAATAATAATAATAATAATAATAATAATAATAATAATAACAAGGCCAAGAATTAGGGACACCGAAATTGGTACTGGAGTTCCAGGCTTGGATAATCCCATACAGGATATTCCCGCCAGATCTCCGATGGTCCGAATTAGGCGTATGCGCTGGAGTAGACAAGATAATATTGATCTTATGCGCGCATACTATCTTGTGACCAACGCTGAACAGGACAGAACGAATTACAGGAACAGACTACACGAATACTGGCAAACACATAGGCCCGACTTTAATCGAGATCCACAGCAGCTTTCTGACCAAATAAGATCAGTTATCAGGCGGAAAGTCCTATCAGAGGCTGAGCTTCAAGAACTGAAAACAGAGGCCATTTTATTAGTGAGCGGAGATACAGGCGAAGAACATCAAGAACCAACCCGTAGCCACAGAAGATCTACAGTCTATGAAATTCGCCCTGAGGAAATACCTGCGGAACTGAGTAGTGCCCTAGAGTCCAACCTTATGAGCTATGCCGGTATTCCATTGGAAAACAGACCGAGGCTGCAAAAAATAAAATATTCAAAAACTGCTAAAGAGACAGTCATTGCAGTGAATAAGGCTATGGAAAAAGTACTTGCCACATGTACAACTATTGAAGACACCTGCCATTTAGTTTACTGTGCTGCGTATTCTGTGCTGGAAATGCTGGGAACTCCACCTAAAAGAACAAAAAAGAGAATAATATGTGATAATCAAGAACCACCTTGGGTAAGGCGACTAAAATTCAAAATAAGCACGTTGAGGAAAGAAGTCGGAAGAATTCATGCATTCTTCAATACTACGAACCCCTCCTCTAAGATAAAGAGAGTTATAGTTAACATCTGTAAAAAGCTAAAAACTAAGCATTACTTACCTGAGGCAACAAAGGCGCTGGAATCACATTTGGAGAACCTGAAACAGAGAATAAGAGCTTTAGCTAATCGTCTGCGGAGATACACTGAGCGAGTAGCTCGTTACACCCAGAATCTATCATTTCAACGGAACCAGAGGCTATACTACCGGTCGTTAGAAGAAAGGCAACAGAATTCTGAAAAAAAGATTGTAGGCAAAGATCAAATGTATGAGTACTGGGAGCGGCTATGGGGAAATTCGAAAGTCCACGATAGAGCAGCGTATTGGATAGAAGAGGAAAGAGAAAGGATGGAATTGATACGAGAAATGCCACACATTCAAATATCCGTAGAAGATACCACGGTAGCAATAAACAAATTGGCCAATTGGAGATCACCAGGATGTGACAACATTCAGGCATACTGGTGGAAACACTTCAACTGCGTTCACAGCATCCTCAGTAAACAATTCAATGAGGCTCTCGAAAATCCTTCGAAAATACCACCATTTTTCACCGAAGGAATAACTTACCTTCTTCCAAAAACAAAGACGTTGACAACCCCCAGAATTTCAGACCTATTACGTGCCTACCGGTTGGCTATAAGATCTTTACATCCATTATTGCAGGGAAAATAAATGACCATTTAACCAACAATAATATAATGGCATGGCAACAAAATGGCTGCAAGGCCAAAGCGAAGGGCAGCAAGGAATGGTTGATTCTGGATTCTGTGGTGGCAAATCACGCAAGAGTAAAGAAGAGAAACCTCTCGGTTGCCTGGATAGATTACAGGAAGGCATTTGATTCCGTACCCCATTCGTGGTTGATTCAGGTGCTTGAAGTCTACAAGATTGATGAAGGAGTGGTTGGAGTGCTCAAACACCTGATGAGCAGCTGGAAAACCAGTTTAACTTTAGATATAGGTCAAGTGCATTACAAAACTAGTGAAGTGCAAATAAAGAGAGGTATATTCCAGGGAGACAGCCTTAGCCCACTGTGGTTCTGCATGGCTGTAAACCCCTTGAGTACCATGCTGGAATCTAGTACATATGGCTATATCATATCACGAAGACCCGCGTTAAAAATGAGCCACCTCTTATTTATGGACGACCTGAAGGTTTACGCAGCCAACCCAGAACAGCTAAAGGGACAACTCGAACTCGTCTCTAAATTCAGCCGGTCAATCTCGATGGAGTTTGGATTGGAAAAGTGTGCATTTGTGCACATAAAGGGAGGAAAAATACAGAACTCGAGTAATATAACTCTTCTGGACTCGAGTAGCTTTACGCCTTTGCCCTTGTTGGACAAATATAAATATTTGGGGATACAACAGACACTCAACATAGACCACAAGGAGACGAAAAAATTGTTTGAGGACCACTTGAAGCGAAGACTCAACCTCATTTTGAAATCTTACCTTTACTCTTCAGCAACAACAACAGCAATCAATACATGGGTAATGCCAATTGTTAAGTATAGCTTCGGTATTGTGAAATGGAGTCCAACAGATCTAGATAATCTGGATAGGCTTATTCGAACAACACTCACAAAAAACCGGCAACACCATCCGAATTCATCAGTGAGTAGACTATATGTTCCAAGAGACAGGGGGGGCAGAGGAATGAAAAATCTAAAACAGGCACACAACAAAGAATGCGAAAAATTGTTCACTTACCTCAAATCCATCGAACACCCAATTTACATAGCACTTGCAAGATTGGATGAGAACCTCACTCCTCTGAATCTTGCAAGGGAAAATCCACCTGTAACAGAAAAGAAAAATTACACTGCAGAGCTGGAAGAAACGTGGAAGGGGAAGGAACTACATGGCCGCTTCTATGCAATGCTACACGCGAATAACACCGACGCGAAAATGTCAACTCTATACTTAAGCCGCGGTGTTCTAATGATGGAGACGGAGGGCTTCTTGTCAGCTATTCAGGATCAAGTGATTGCAACACGCAACTATAGGCGCTACATTCTACATCAGGAAATACCAACTGACCTATGTAGAATGTGTCATGAAAGACCGGAATCGATCCAACACCTTACATCTGGATGCTCCTATCTCGCCCCAAAGGATCATAAGAATAGGCACGACGATGTCGCAAAGGTCTTTCATCAAGAAATTATGATCAAATATGGAAAACTTACAGAAAAAATGCCATATTATAAATACCAACCGAAAGATCAATTCGAAAACGATGAAGTCAGAGTATACTGGGACAAAACGATCATCACAGACAAGCAGGTTTTGCATAACAGACCAGATATACTATTAATTCAAAAGCTGAAGAAGGAGGCGCAGATTATAGACATCACTATTCCAAATGATCATAACATAGGAGAGGCAAGAACAACGAAACTCACCAAGTATATAGACCTCGCACATGAAATAAAGGCCATTTATCAGCTGAAACAAGTTTCCGTTCATCCTCTGATAATCTCGGCAAATGGACTCGTTGAACTGAATCTGAAAAAAGAACTGACAAAAATAGGATTGAATGAAGTAGAGAAGACCATACTTACGGCACAGAAGGCTGCAATCCTGGAACGTGTAGAACTGTCCGGCGTGTGTTAACGAACGATTGAGCTGTTGATTCATGCGAATCCCAGCTTAGTTGGAAACCACCCCACGAAAGTGTGATTAAAAAAAAAAAAAAAAAAAAAAAAAAAAAAAAAAAAAATAATAATAATAATAATAATAAAATAATAATAATAATAATAATAATAATAATGTAATGATGATAATAATGTAATGATATTACCACTTTGCTGAGGGAAAATAATAATAATAATAATAATAATAATAATAATAAACCTGATATCTTTGTGTTAGAGAAGGGAGAAAAGAGAGCCAGAATAATTGATATTACCATACCATGCGACCACAATCTTCGCGAAGCAAGAAATCAGAAGGTCAGTAAATACATCGACTTGGCTTTCGAAGTGAAAACAATTTATCAACTAGACGAGGTCACCATACATCCACTGGTAATATCATCAAATGGTCTTGTCGAGCGCCACCTGAAAGACGAATTGATAAAGATAGGAATAAAGGAAACAAAAAATTTGATACTCACCGCCCAGAAAGCCGCAATATTAGGAACATGTAGAACTGTCCGAAGGGTACTCACACATGATTGAGCCGTTGATAAATATCCCGACTTAGTTATGCCAAACCAGGAAATTCCTGTGAAAAAAAAAAATAATAATAATAATATTGTGGGGATACAAGAAATACACCATCATTCCATTGGTCCTGTCTAACACAGGAGTTATCCCAAAGAACCTGCTTGAAGGCCTTAAGTTATTAAACCTCCCTGATAACCTTTATATTCTGCTGCAGAGGTCAGTCATTCTGAGCACATGCCATATGGTCCGCTCCACCCTGAATCTTAAAACATAATCCAGATAAAGTGCTGTTTTGGTATAACCCGCAGCTTCTGTTACCAGTCGAAGGCTGAGAAAAAACATAAATAATAATAATAATAATAATAATAATAATGATAATAATAATAATATTGATATACCTGATGGGAAGATGGGAAACTCGTTTGTGCCTAAAGAAAAATGATGAATCCAATTACCAGATACTTATAAAGATTCGTAGAGGTATCTACCAGGGTGACTCACTCAGTGCCCTATGGTTCTGCCTAGCACTCAATCCACTATCTACTCTACTGAATGACACCAACTATGGATACAAATTACAAAATAGTACAAGTCGAGTTTCCCACCTAATATACATGGACGATATCAAACTGATGGCAGGCACGGAGAGGGGACTTCAGAATCTATTAGAGGTGACCGAGGCCTATAGTCAAAATATAAAAATGTCATTTGGCATCGACAAGACAGTGTAGAATAAATTCAATGCGAAGAGGAAAATGGCAGAGAGCTGAAAACTACTGTATGAAAGGACAAACCGAACTCGAAATAAATAGCATGAACGAAGATGAAGAATATAAATACTTGGGGTTTCAACAGAATATGACAACAGTTCACTCGAAAATGAAAGACATGCTGAAGAAGAAGATGATGAAAAGAGTGAAATCCATATGCGACAGCCAGCTATCAGGACAAAACAAAATCAAGCCGGTCAACACCTACGCTGCCCCAGTCATTACATACAGCTTTGGCATAGTTAAGTGGATCCAAACTGACTTGGAGGACTTGAACAGAAGATTGAGAGTTCTTTTCACTGAATTTAGAAGCCACCATATTCACAGTTCAGTGAAACGTTTCCATCTGCCAAGGCAGTTGGGTGGAAGAGGATTAGTCGACTTCATAAACATGAACTATTCTGAAATTGACAAACTGCGAAGATATTTCAGAGATAAGGCTGAATCCGATGACTTCTACCAAGAAATAGTACGCGCTGACAGAAACCTCACGCCTCTGAAACTGAGCGATGCAACGTATAATCCACAACCATTACAAGTGACAAATGAGGAGAAAATCGAGAAATGGAAACAAAAACCTCTACATGGAAAATACATCAACAACATCAGCAATGATCATATTGACTTGAAAGCAACGCATGAATGGCTTCTCAGAGGAAATATATTTTCAGAGACTGAGGGGTTCATGTTTGCAATTCAAGACCGTGTGGTGCCCACTAGGAGTTACATGCGACACGTAACGAAACAAAACACCACAGATGATAGCTGTCGATTATGTAACGACGCACAAGAAACTATCGAACACGTAATAAGTGGGTGTCGAGCATTAGCTGCAAACATGTATACCCACAGACATGACAACGTTGCTAAAATCATCCATCAATATATAGCCTTGTCAATACAACCACAAAATGAAGAGGTCCCATATTATCAATACACACCACCTAATGTGATAGAGACCAATTCACATACCCTGTATTGGAACAGAACGGTATTGACAGATCATTTCATACGGCACAACAAACCAGATATCCTATTCTGGCATAAATCAAATAAACAGGACACCATAATCGATATTGCAGTTCCACATGTTTTCAATGTTGAGTCCACGAGAAGAGAACAAATCTCAAAATACTCTGAGCTAGCCAGAGAACTAAAACATATCTGGAACATTGATGATGTGAGTATTATACCAGTGGTTATTGGTGCAACTGGTGAAATCCCCTTTCATACTCACACTGCTTTACGAAACTTGAAAATGCTCGCAATCACAATATTTTATCTACAGAAATGTGTTATCCTGGCTACGTGTAGAATCGTGAGGAACAAAATAACAGATAACTGAAAGGCAAATCATACATCAACAGACCTAATAATTACACTCTCTTGCTACATGCTATATCAAAGGCAACTGTGGCCGTGGTGTAATATATACCTGAAAAAAGTGAAACAGTGAACAGAACACAATAATAATAATAATAATAAGCCCTCAGGGGCTCTAGGTCTTATCCTAGAGAACGGGCTTGGCGAACCCGAGGCACCCTAGCTGAGCCGGTGACTGGGCTAGCAACCCAATCACTGTGTATTTGTTCAACGCTCCTGTTGTAACTAGGAAGCAAGCCTCGGATGCTACTGGCGGTGCGACTGCGTCAGCTAGCGGGACAGTACAGTCACTAGCGGTTTCGCGTGGAGCAAGTGGCACACGACCGCGAATTGGATTCACAAGGCCTAAAATAATGGACACGAGAAACGGTATAAGAGAGCAAGGCTTGGATAATCTGGTACAGGATTGTCCCGCCAGATCTCCGAGGGTCCGAAATAGGCGTATACGCTGGAGCAGACAAGATAACATTGACCTCATGCGAGCATACTACTTTGTGACCGACGCCGAACGGGACAAAACAAATTATAGGAATAAACTACACGAAAGATGGCAAACACTTAAGCCTAATTTTCATCGAGGACCACAACAACTCTCTGATCAAGTAAGATTTATAATCAGACGAAAAGTTTTATCCGAGGCTGAACTGCAAGAGCTGAGAATGGAGGCAAGTGGATTGATACACCAAGACGAGAGAGAGGAGCAACAGGAGCCATCCCGTATCCACAGAAGGTCTACAGTTTACGATATCCGGCCTGAGGAAACACCTAGTGAGATTGATCGCACTTGATTCCAACCTGTTGAGATTTGCGGGAATCCCACTAGAGAGCAGACCAAGGCTGCTGAAGATAAGGTACTCCAAAACCGCCAAAGAAACTGTCGCTACCATGAATAACGCCATTGACAAGGCACTGGCCACGTGTGTAACCCTGGTGGACACATGTCATCTCATTTACTGTGCCGCATATTCTGTATTGGAGATGCTGGGAACTCCGCCAAGGACAACCGAAGCGAGGATGAAACACAACAAACAGGAATCACCTTGGTTAAGGCGACTTCGGGACAGAATAACCACTTTAAGAAAGGAAATCGGGAGACTGCATGCGTATTTAAACACCACGAAACCCTCAGCGGGAATTAGAAAAGAAATAAAAACTACTTGTAAAAAACTAAAAACTAAATATTACTTACCTGAGGCGAAAATAATACTGGAATCACACTTGGAGGACCTGAAACAGAGAGTGAATGCTTTAGCAAGTCGTTTACGTAGGTATACTGAGCGCGTAGATCGATACAGAGAGAATTTATTATTTCAACGAAACCAGAAGCTTTATTATCGGTCACTGGAAGAAAAAGGTTCCGTCTCTGAAAAAACATTGGTGGAAAAAGAACAGATGCATAAATACTGGCAGCAATTATGGGGAAACACGAAACTCCACGACCAGAATGCTTACTGGATAAAAGATGAGAGGAGGAAGTATGAACTTATACAGGAGATGCCGAAGGTAATATTAACAGCACAAGACGTGTATGGAGCAATAAAAAAACTGGCTAACTGGAGAGCACCAGGTTGCGACAATATTCAAGCATATTGGTGGAAGCACTTCAGCTCCATACATAGCACGCTGGCGAGACAATTTAACGAAGGACTTGACGATCCATCAAAAATCCCAACATTCCTCACGAAGGGAATTACTTACCTCCACCCAAAAAACAACAATGTTGACGATCCCAAGAACTTCAGACCTATCACGTGAGGTCCTAGATGCTATAAAATTTTTACATCCCTAATTGGAAGCAAAATGAGAGAACACCTTACAAAGAACAACATAATGGCATGGCAACAAAATGGCTGTACGACTAATGCAAAGGGGAGCAAAGAATGGCTAGCTCTCAATTCAGTTGTGACAACTCATGCCAAAACAAAGAGAAACCTTTCAGTTGCCTGGGTAGACTACAGGAAGGCATTCGACTCCATGCCCCATTCGTGGTTGATCCAGGTTCTCCAGATTTATGAAATAAATGTGTCGCTGATAGATGTTCTCAGACACCTAATGCAGACCTGGAAAACGAACTTATCAGTGAATGTGGGCAATGTACGATACACAACCGCTGAAGTACAGGTAAGAAGAAAAATTTTCCAGGGAGATAGACTTAGTCCACTTTGGTTCTGTGTGGCGATGAATCCGTTGAGTGGTATGCTTGAGGCGAGTACATATGGGTATACCATTTCGAAGAGGCCAATATTAAAACTAACCCACCTCTTGTTTATGGATGACCTGAAGATGTATGCAACTAACCCTGAACAGTTGAGGGGACAGCTCGAACTTGTCACTAAGTTCAGTAAATCTATCAGCATGAAGTTTGGATTGGATAAATGTGCATTTGTTCATATAAGGGGAGGCCAGATACAAGAAGCAGAGCATATAACCCTGCTGGATTCGAGTTGCTTTGAGCCTCTACCACTGAGAGACAAATACAAATACTTGGGCATACATCAGACACTCAAAATAGATCATAAAGAAGCAAAACAACTATTTGAAGATCAGTTGAAGCGACGACTCAAACTTATTTTAAAGTCATACCTTTACTCTTCATCAAAAACAGCAGCAATTAACGCATGGGCCTTACCTGTTGTGCAGTACAGCTTCGGCATTGTGAAATGGAGTCCCACAGACTTGGACATTCTGGACAGGCTGATCCGAACATCACTAACGAAGCACCGGCCACACCACCCGAACGCATCAACCAGTAGATTGTATATTCCTAGAAGCAGAGGAGGTAGAGGAATAAAAAACCTTGAAGAAGCGCACAACAAGAAATGTGAAAAACTATTTACTTACCTAACATCTAGTAATAACCCAGTATACAAGGCTCTTGCAACGTTGGATGCAAAACTTACTCCTTTGAGGCTCGGAAGTGAAACTCCACCTGTAAAAAAAAAATAAAGATTATACGAAAGAACTGGAAAAAACATGGAAAGGAAAAGAATTACATGGACGATTTCACGCCATGCTACATACAGGAAATATTGACCTGAAAATGTCAACACTCTATTTAACTCGTGGTGTTCTCATGATGGAAACAGAAGGCTTTTTAACAGCTATACAGGATCAGGTCATCTCAACACGGAACTATAGACGCTACATACTGCATCAGGAACTAACAACTGACCGATGCAGAATGTGTAATAAAAAGCGGAAACGATCCAACATCTTTCATCGGGATGTACCTACCTTGCTTCAAGAGACCATAAAAAGAGACACGATGATATCGCGATATCGCAAAAATATTCCATCAAGGGATTATGAA
This sequence comes from Hippodamia convergens, assembly GCA_038502775.1. NCBI lineage: Eukaryota > Metazoa > Arthropoda > Insecta > Coleoptera > Coccinellidae > Hippodamia > Hippodamia convergens. The sequence goes on from CM076607.1 coordinate 113,023,874, forward strand.
CAACTTCAAAATCTTATCTGAAACAGTACCATATTACAAATACCAACCAAAGGAACAATTTGAAAACCAAGAAATAAAAATATACTGGGATAAAATGGTTATTACAGATAAGGGTGATTCTCCAGAAACTGAGTCCCAACAGGATACACATCAATAAATCTTTAAAAAATTGGAATTTTTATGTTGGGTATCAATCTGATGTTAGAGATTTCATTCTCCTTCCAGGTACATATAACTTTACTCAACATTCATTCATAAATTTTTATTTTTTTTAGATAAGTATCTGATAATTGTCATTCCCGTGGTATGATAATAATAATAATAATAATAATTTATTACACAGGTTATACGGTGAAGTCAGAAAAATATAAAAAGTTACACAAATTAGAGAAAGCTTAAATATATAACAATAAGAAATAAAACGAATAACGTACACATAAACAGACAATTCATAGAACCCTCATTGCTGAGACAAATTCATCCACACTGTAATAGGTTCCTACCACAAGAATGGATCTCAACTTACGCCTGAACTCAGTTGTCCGCATCACGACCAAGAATCTTGGCAGACAATTATAAATTTGAATTCCCGATATAAGGGGGGATCTTTCATGAAACGCATGGTTCAGACCAGAATGGTACAAACTTTGACAGCCGCGGGTGTTATATGAGTGGTGGTCACATAGCCTAGGTATTTTCAGTCTTCTATCATGAATATATAACATTAGATGGTAAATGTATAATGATGGAAGTGTTAAGAGACTATTAGAACGGAAGCATTCCCTACAAGAGGTCCGAGGATGAAGCCCGAACAACACTCGAATTATTCGCTTCTGTAGGACAAAGGCGCGATGGGACCCAGTAGCACGCCCCCATAACAGAAGACTGTATCGAAGCGTTGAGGTAACGCTAGAATGATAAAATGCCATGGCACAACGGAGGCCAACATATTTCTTCAAATGGCATATGGTAAAGTAGCTTCTGTTCAACCTAGAACAAACACTATCAATTTCGGATGTCCAGCGTAGGTTCTCGTCAAGAGTGCAGCCAAGCAGTCTGACCCGATCCGACAGTCCCAAAACAGCGTCTCCGAACTCAAGGATAGGTTTACAGGGTTCCCTGTACAGATTATGAAATTCAACACAAACGGTTTTATCTTTGTTAATTAGAAGGTGGTTCTGGTCGCACCACTTTTGGAACTGACGGAGTACAGCGTCGCATTTCCTTTTCAGTATAGTGGGGGATGGATCACTGATGACAACACTTGTGTCATCAGCGTATAGAAATGTTTCACCATCCACTATGTGCTCGGGCAGATCGTTGACGAACACCAAGAACAGCATGTAATTGAATGGTTCATGAACTTGAGAACGATCATAATTCACATTCCTGAAGAACGAAAATCAGATGAGATACATTCAATGGAATATTGTACCATGTATTATAGTTTGCCACATTAGTTCGAACGAAATAGTGAAAATTTTTCTTTCATTTGAATAAAGAAATCTATCACAGGCGAAAGTGATCATTCCCGTGGCAGATCATGAATTTCATCAAATGATTCGAATTCACCGCGTTAACCCCTACCCAGTAGTTTGAAAAGAGCCTAAAAGTCATTTCCGATTGTTTATAACGTTAGTTGTGTTTATATGATTGAACAGAAGAGTTCTGCTAGTTAGCGAATATGTTGAGATCGGTGTGTAACATCCTAGCAGTCATTCCCGTGGAGGAAAATTTTTCAGGTAAAAATTAAAATTTTGTGAAAATTCATCGTATTATCATTTCATTATACCAAACATTCATAAAATATTCTGTTTTCTCATAAATGAAATGTGTTTTTCTGGAAATACGAGAGTAAAATATCACTTTTGTCATTTCCGTGGATGTCATTCCCGTGCGAAATCCATGACACGAAAATGATTGCACTACCATGGGAATGAGTATAATGTCTGGATAATGATGAACCTAGTTTTTTCAAAAGAAATATTGTTCGTGCTCGAAGCGAACTGAGGAACAACTGAGGATAAAGGGAAAAAAAGCGTCGTTAAAAAATTAGTTGAAAGGCAGGAAAAATATATGAAGCAGAACGAAGGAAAAATGAAGAAAACCATACATGAAATGACTCCAAGGCAACAAAGGTTGCAAAGAAAGAAATGGAGAATTAATACAAAAATTTATAGAAGAGCAAGAAAACTTCAAATAGAGAAAATTAAGCTGAAAATACTCCTCCAGAGAGTTTTGATGATTAATTTTGAGATTGTAGGGAAATTCAACGCCAAAGAATGTCGAACTGAAGAAGAGTAGGAAAGCACAGAGAAGAAAAGGAAAAGAAATAAATATAAGCAGAAGTGCTGTAGAATGAAGAAAATTTTCCGCAAAACTAAACTGCCTGAAGGCTCGCCTGCCCCAAACAAATTCTTTATTGAAATGAGATTGGATCTCCATCAAACCCAATTATGGACAATGTTTGGGGAGATTATTGAGCGTCAGTTGAAAGGAAGAAGGTAGTCAGATCGAATGAAAACCAGAATTATTATAAAAAAAATTTCAGGCAATATTACAAAAAAATACAAAATGAAAAAATTTACCTTTGTTCTAGATGTTTTTGAAAAAAAATAATTATGCTAATTATGTATTTCGTGATAACGGCTTCTTTGATCATTATTATATTTAGACATATTTGTCCTCAGAGGAGCCACCTCGTATATTTCTTATCTCAGCGATTAGAAAAAGTTCCCGAAACACGTCGATTCTGTCTTTTCATGCTAACAATAAAAATATTATATCTGCGTTTTTAAATCAAATTTTTCTCCATTGATTTCCAGGAATAATTTTGAGTGAAAACCGTCTTTAATATGGTTCAGCATAATTGGAGTTGTTTGATGACACACATTCACAATTCGTTGGCGTAGTTCGTCCAAATTTTCAGGCTGGGTCACAAAAGTTTGAGCTAGTAAATTTATTCTTAGCTAAAATGGTTCCTCAAAACAACGTTATTATACACCGATGTGATGAGACCTTTCAAATGAAGTATCACTTAACCCCTCTCCCCGTTTCAATTTTGAGGGGTTGAAAGGCCCCCTCTTAGGGGGTTGCTCGTTCAAGCTTACAATATTCGTCAAAAGATGTCCTCTCGAACAAAATCATTCGACGTGATTATTCCAATCACAATGGGATAAGAAAATAACGAGGTGGCTCGTCCGAGAACAAACAACCTGTATGGTTCCTAGAATACCTACTCTGTTTTTTTTTTATATATATGTATACTATATTGAAAATGGAAATATATTCTGTTGAAATTTCATGAAAGTTTCGAGTCTTTTCGTATCCAGAATCCTGATAGCATCATTTAGATCATTCCCCAGGAACATTGGTCATTCCCGTGGACTACCTTGACCAAATATTTTTCTGAAAATAGCTAAAATGCAGGAATTTCAGGTGTTATTCAATTTTTATTGAACAGTTAGGTTTTGATTATGACAAAAATCCTCATTTGAATAACATTCGTACAACTTTTTTGTTGAAATCAAAAGTACCGCTCAAAAGACACATTTTCCGGAGAATCACCCATAAGCAAATACAACATAATAGACCCGATATCCTCATAATTCAAAAACTGAAGAAGGTGGCGCAGATAGTAGATATAACAATTCCAAGTGACCACAACATACGAGAAGCCAGGACGAACAAGCTTACTAAGTATATAGACCTTGCACATGAGCTAAAGACAATCTACCAACTTCAAAATGTCACCGTACACCCATTGATAATTTCAGCCAATGGATTAGTGGAAGAAACCTCAAAGAAGGAACTAACGGCGTTGGGAATATAAGAAGTTGAGAAAGCTATACTTACGGCCCAGAAAGCTGCAATCCTCGGCACATGTAGAACTGTTCGGCGTGTGTTAACAAACGACTGAGCTGTTGATCATAGATCCCAGCTCAGTGGTAATGATCCACGAAAGTGTGAAAAGGGATAATAATAATAATAATAACATTTTCAGATACCAGGGAATTCCCCTTAAGAATCGACCACCATTACCAAAGATCACCTATAACTCAACTGCAAAAACAATGGTTTCAAATATGAATGATATTATTGCGCAAGAAATGAATGATCATGATAATCTAGAACAAGTCTGCCATAAGGTGTACTGCGCAGCTGCTGCAATCTGTGAGTCAACGGGTACCCCCCTCCGGGAGCAGATCACCAGAACTGAACTGGGCTCTGCTGTGATGCCACCGTGGAGGAGACGCCTAGAAATGAAAATAACTGATATGAGAAGAGATATAGGAAAACTTTTTACTTACCTCAAACAAGATAATCCTTCTGTTAGATTGAGAAGAGAAATCAAGGCGATATCATCTCGAGCCAAAATAAAGGTCATAGAGTTCGAAGAAGAGGTATAATGAAAGAGTCATGAGATATAAACAAAATAAATTGTTCAATGCCAACGCGAAAAAGTTTTATAGGGACTTGTCAAATTCCAACAGTGATAACAATGCCAAACCACCAACAAAGAGTAAAATGGAGGCATATTGGGGAGGTATCTGGTCCTCAACCTTGGATCACCGAGATGATGCCTATTGGATCAGACATGAGGAGGAACGAGTATCACAAGTAGCTAACATGGAACCAATACAGGTACTTGAATTCGACATAAAGACGGCTATGGCCAAACAAAGTAACTGGAAGTCCCCCGGGGTTGATAAAATTCAGACATACTGGTGGAAGCATTTTCACTCCACACACGAGATACTGGCTAAGAAAATCGATGAAATCATCAAAAAACCAGAAAAAATGCCAGACTTCCTAACAGAAGGCATAACCTACATGCCGCCCAAAAACAAGAACACAGGTGATCCTAAAAATTACCGACCCATCACATGTCTACCTGTCATCTACAAGATAATAACCAGCTCACTGGAAGTAAAAATCTCTGAACACCTGATTAACAACAGTATATTAACAGCAGAACAACACGGGTGTAGGAAAGGCGGCAAGGGGAGTTACGAATGTCTTATAATTGACATGATTCTAACAAAACAGGCAACTAAGAAACAGAGGAATATCTCAATCGCGTGGGTGGATTATCGAAAGGCCTTCGATTCTATTCCCCACACTTGGATCAGAAAGATACTTACCATATACAAAGTTGATCCTACCATAGTTAATTTTCTTGTAGTGAGTATGAGTTCCTGGAGTACTTCACTAAGTGTCCGCATTAATCAAGAAATGTACACTTCAGACCCCATATCAATTTCCAGAGGCATCTTTCAGGGGGATAGTTTGAGTCCCCTACTTTTCTGTCTGGCTATTAATCCCTCGAGTTTCATGCTGAAAAAAGAAGGCCGTGGATACCTCATCAATAAAACAACCCAAACAAAACTTTCGCACCTATTCTATATGGACGACTTGAAAGTCTATGCCGCAAACGAACTTGAATTACAGAACCAATTAGAAATCATCAGAACTTTCAGTAAGGATATAAAGATGGAATTTGGCATAGAAAAATGTGCGTACATTCATGCGAGAAGAGGAGTTGTCCAGGATACACCTAGTATAACTCTAACAGATGGGTCGGAATTTGGTGTACTCGGACCACAGGAGACATACAAATATTTAGGTGTTCAGCAGTGCCTCACTACTGACATAAAAACAACTAAAATGGAAGTAGAAAAAAATTTTAGTAAACGACTCAGAACTATTCTGAAAACAAAGTTATATTCAGGGAGCTTCGCCTCTGCAATAAATGCCTGGGTCATTCCAGTGATTTCACATACTTTTGGAGTGATAAGATGGACAAAAACAGACCTAGAGCGCATGGATCGAACAATAAGAACTACCATGACTAAATACAGAAATCATCACTCGAATTCATCGAGCAATCGTATGAATCTGCCTAGAAAAATGGGTGGACGTGGACTCCTGAATCTAGAACTTCTACATGCAAACCAACTGCATAAACTCTACACTTACCTATCGACATCTGATGATCCTCTTCATAGAGCCGTTGCTTTGGTTGATGCAAATTTCTCCCCTCTGAACTTAGCAAGTCACATTCCTCCTGAAAAACAAAAAACTATAAACTCAATGGAACAGGAATGGAAGAATAAAGTTATTCATGGAAGATAGGCTAATGCACTCCACAGCCAAGATGTGGACACTCGGCTGTCAACTACTTACCTCAGGCAGGGATATCTCATGCCGGAAACCGAAGGATTTATCCACGCGATCCAGGATCAAGTTATTTCCACTAGGGGCTACCGTAAGCATGTATTGAGACAGGAAGTAGTAAATGATAAATGTCGACTTTGCAACTCTACGTTGGAAACAATACAACACCTCACATCAGCCTGTACTTATCTTGCGCCAAAAGACTATCTAGACAGACACAACAAAGTGGCAGGAATTCTACACCAAGAAATCTGCAAGAACGAAGAACTTGTGAAAGAAATTGAACCATTCTACAGGTACAGAGCAGTGAATAAGAAGGAGAACACAGCCCTGATTATAGACGTCTCTATACCCCTTGACGAGAGTGTAAGAAAGGCAAGACAAGAAAAGATGAGCAAATACCTCGATTTGGCAGATGAAATTAAAAAAATCCATAGTCTCGCAAAGGTGAATATTGTACCAGTAATTGTATCTGCTAACGGCCTCATAGATAAAGAATTGCCTAGGGCTCTGAAAATGATAGGAGTCAGGGAACACCTGAAAGTAATCAGTCTCATGCAAAAAGCAGTGATTCTATCTACTTGCTCAACGATTAGACGAATAATGGCTAGAGATTAAATCGTTGGTGTGTTCAGCACCCCGGTTTATATCATCACTTCCAAATGAATTGTGAAAAAAAAAAATAATAATAATAATAATAATAACGCAGGGAGGCTTCGGCCTTCGGGGAATGACGGCCCCGCGTACCCGAGTCACCAGCCCATCGAGGTCAGCACCCTCGAGTGGGCTTTTGTATACACGCTGGCCCAGTTCTTCGAAGCAGAATTCAGGGCGGGGAGGAGTCTCAGGCCGGCTCCTCTCGGAACCGTCCAGAGGTACGGCCTGTAGGGGTAAGGTGTGGGGCGAGCGGCGCATCCCCCCGAGATGGCACCGTAAGGCCAGGTCCCGTTGCTCCACAAAGAGTAAGCTCTGGTGGCTTGAATGAGCAAATAGGTGTGCATTCCGCTACTAGCAGACAAAGACGGGACGGGCGAACACGCTGGAAGACAGAGGAAAATTGTATGGTAATGCTTGCACACTATATAGCGATGGACTTAGCAGCGGAATCCGACAAAACCTACAGACAACATCTTGTAGAGGTATGGAAAGATATATGCCCGGATAGACCAGCTAACGCTCAAATCTTGTCCGATAGGGCAAGGTGGATAATTCGGAATGAGAAGTTGTCTCGAGCGGAGTAAGATAATATCAAAACCAGTTGCTATCCACAAATACCAACCGAGCAGCCCGGCACTGGAGTACACGTACGGACCCCACGGAGGTCTTCTGCGAGGGTGCGGAGAAGTGGATTGCACACACAAGTTGAGGACAGCAACGAGCTGGAGCAGCTCTTTCTGGGTAATTTGATGAGGTTCTCGGGAATTACACTGGAAAAGAGGGAGAAAATTCCTCGCATGCAGCATTCCAAGGAATTCTTTGCGACGGTTAAGGCGATTGATTCCATTCTTCCTAAATATCTGGAAAAGGTCAACACGTTGCAGGAGATCGTTGATCTCGTATATGCGGGTGCTGTTACATGGCCGAGGAACGGAGCGGCAACATGATCCAAGACCACATGCTGTGCCTCCTTGGAAAGATCGCCTGGAAAAGAAGATAATTGGTATCAGGAAGAAAGTAGGCGTCTTACATACTTACATGACCTCGGAGAATCCTTCAGCTAGGGTGAGCAAAACTGTCAGGAAAATATCGTCAGAGTTCCGGCTGAAGCGGAAGGATCCTTCGTTCATGGACAAGCTGGCTGTTGTCTTGGACAACCTAAAACAAAAAATCAAAGCTTTTGGTCACCGTATCCGACGCTACAATGAGAGAACTAAGCGTCATAAGAATAACAAGATCTTTTTCCAAAACCAAAAACAGTTCTTCCGAGACCTTGAAAAAACTGAGAACGAAGGTGACAACCGCGTTGATTCCAAAACAGCTCACAAGTTCTGGAGTGACGTATGGGCCGGTGGTGCAGCCCATGATGACAAGGCATACCGGATCGAGGAGGCCAGATCTCAGATTCCGAGTATTGAGATGGATGAGGTGCGAATATCCGAGGCCGATATAAAGGAGGCTTTGAAAGGCTCAAACAATTGGTCTGCACCTGGACCTGATAAACTGCAAAATTATTGGTGGAAGCATCTGACCAGTTCGCACAAAACGCTCTCCAGATTGCTTCAGGGAACTCTGGAAGATCCAACAACAACCCCGGATTTCTTCACGCTGGGAGTGACCCATCTCCTGCCTAAGGACGGAGACTTGCAGGATCCAAAGAACTACCGACCCATAACCTGCCTATCGGCCGTATATAAGATTCTCACATCAGTGCTCACCAGGTATATAAGCCAATATTTAAGAAATAACAACCTAATGGCTCGTGAGCAAAATGGCGGAAGAGTGCGTACCAAAGGGTCTAAAGAACTGTTGGTGATTGACAACATACTCACCAAGCAGGACCGGCGGAAGTCAAGGAATATCTCAGAAGCCTGGGTTGACTACCGAAAGGCTTTCGACTCGGTTCCCCACTCATGGCTGCTCGAAGTATTGAAAATGCACGGGGTGAATGATAAGATCATAAAACTACTTAAGCACCTTATGAAGTCGTGGAGAACCTCACTGTTGATGAAGGTAGATGGCCGTATGGTTGAGTCTGAAAGAATTAGAATCGGCCGAGGGATATTTCAGGGAGATACCTTGAGTGCGATCTGGTTCTGCATGGCGCTCAACCCGCTTAGCATGCTGCTGAATAATACACCCTACGGATACATCATTTGCAAACTAAGGAAGACGCTAATTAATCATCAGCTGTATATGGATGATCTGAAACTCTACGCTGCCAATGCCGACCAACTGAAGAGACTCCTGGAGATCGTATCTACTTTCAGCGACTCCGTAGGCATGCAGATGGGAGTTGACAAATGCGCTGTCCTCGAGGTTAAAAGAGGAAAGATTCAGGATACGTGTCATGGAACAACCTTAATGAATCAGATCACAATTCCCCCATTGAACATAAATGACACCTACAAATATCTGGGAATAAGGCAGGCACTGGAAATCAAGACCTCAGAGATGAAGGAGTTATTCAAACAAAAACTGTACAAGAGAGTCAACCTCCTTCTAAAATCTAAACTCAACTCGAGGTCTTTGTTCACAGCGATAAACATCTGGGCAATTCCTAGTGACCTACTCATTCGGCGTCCTGAGCTGGTCTCTGACTGATCTACGAGCAATGGATAGAGCAATAAGAACTCTCCTCACAAAATACGGTATGCGTCACCCCCATTCATCGACCATCCGGCTTTACCTCCCACGACACCAGGGATTAAGAGGACTTTCGAAATTGGAAACCCTCCATGAAAGCAGTATAATATCACTGAGGAACTACTTCCTCAGAGACAACTCACCTCTGTTTCTGTCTCTCTGTGATGCTGATATAAAGATCTCCGCACTCAACTTGTCCCAGCCGGAACATCATGACACCAGACGGGAAGGAGGAAATGATGGAGGAGTGGAATGGTAAGGCCCTCCACGGAAGATACCCTAGTAACCTAAAAAATAATGAGGTCAATAAGCTGGAATCTCTCACTTACCTGCGAGCTGGATACCTTTTTCCTGAGACGGAGGGGAGACTGATTGCTATTCAAAATCAGGTGGTGGCGACGAGAGCGTACTTGAAGAACATTGCTCAGATGAATATTCCTACAGACCGATGTCGGAGATGTGCCCAAGCACTTGAGTCCGTCCAACACATAACTTCGGCATGCCCAGTTCTCGCCCCAAAGGACTATCTGGATAGACATAATTCTATGGCGAGAATTTACCATCAAAAAATTGCACTGAGACTCGGCCTATCGCAGGATGAAACCCCGTCATACTTGTACCAACTGAAGCCGTTATTACAAAGCCAGGACTATAAGTTGTACTGGGATACCACCCTGATTACGGATAGAGGTGTTGCCCACAACCGGCCGGATGTCGCTGTCTTTGACATAAAGAGAAGGTCCTGTCTGCTGTTGGATTTTACCATCCCGGCGGACGAGAACATCAGCAAGGCCTACTCTGAGAAGATCAATAAGTACTCCGATCTGGCGTTCCAGCTCCGGGAGTTTTACAAGCTCGAGACAATCAGCATACTCCCGATGATTATATCCGTGAATGGGTTGATCGAGAGACACTTGCCGGAAAACACCAAGAAATTGTGTTTGGACGACGATACAATTTCTTCCTCTCAGAAGCAGGTTATTCTGGGCACCATCAGAATCGTCCGAAAATTCCTGCAGGGTCCATCATATCAGCTGCATTTGTCTTGGTTAAGAACCCGGCAGATGCGTTTGTCCCGTTTAGAAAGCGGTGGTAAAAAAAAAATAATAATAATAATAATAACAACCGGACATAGTGCTAATAAATAAGATTGATAAGACCACCACTTTAATTGATATTGCACACCCCCTGGATCATAACCTACAAAAAACAATAACAGAAAAAATCAGGAAATACACAGACCTTGCCGAAGAAATAAAGTCAATGTGGAAGATGGAAAAGGTTTATATACTACCCATTGTCATTTCGGTCACAGGACTCACACAGGCAACTGTGGCCGTGGTGTAATACAGGGTGTCCGGGGAATAACTGTACATACTCTTACCAGAGATAGAGGTGGACTAGGTGATTACTGATTGACTATAAAAATTTAATTTCCGGATTTCCCTAGAAAGCTACATGGTGATTTTCCAACTTCATGGAAATACTCAGACCATCATGAAATCCAAACTTATTGACGGATATTATTGAAACTTAGGAGGTTATTGGCACATGCTAAGGTCGTGTCAGAAAGATATCAATTATTTCATTATTCCAGGGCCGGGCTCATTAATCTTCATTCAAAGTGTTCAGGGTAAAGCAAACACTTTGTATTTCGAATTACAAATAATTGAATTGCTTTTTAGAAAGAAGCTGAATTATGCTTCAATTTGTGGTATCGCTTAAAGTTGTCACATCAACAATCATTTTGTATGAATTTTTGAATTTGGATAAGGTTCGAAAAATTGAATTTATTTACCTGATCAGGACTTAGTCATCTTGTAGAGGTCAAAAAAAATTTATAAATTTTCTTAAAAAAGTTACTGAAGGTGAGGAAGACTATAATAATTTGTTGATATACTGGGTGGCCACCCCAGTCGAGGATCTCATTGCGATGGAGTAAATGAAAGTATATTTCGAAAAAAAAATTGGTGAAGTGTATAGGGTTTACATAAGCATATTTCAAAATTATTCGTATGTATACCGGGTGTTCGACAACAAAGAGACACACCAAAGTGACACTTCTTCCAATGTAAAACCCTCTAACTGAATTAATGAATCGAGGAGTATCTCCAGATTTCAACCCGCTAGATTATTTTTTATGGGGAAAATTGAAGGATATGGTGTATTCTGAAAAAATCCAGTCAAGAGAACAGCTGATGAACAGATTTATCAACTTTTGCGATATTCAAGAAAAAATGGCGATATGATTCGCAAGACTGTATCCAATTTGAACATTCGGCAAGATAAATGTATACAAGCTAATGATTTTCATTTCAAACCACTTCTGAAATAACGTTGACTCAGCAATTCACTCGTTCCTATTTTCATTTTTATTAGGTATTTTTTACTGTATTTTAGTTTCATTCATTTGTTATTATTTCGTTATGGAATGTCCTTATTAAAGCTCTGAACTCTTTTGAAAATTTTCTATTAATACTTCCGCATTTTATATTCAAACATGAGATTTTCAGTTCTCTTCATGGTGAAAAATTCAATTTTTCGAACTTTATCCAAACTCAAAAATTCATAAAAAAGTAATTGTTGATGTGACAACTTCAAGCGATATCACAAATTTAAGCACAATTCAGCCTCTTTCTAAACTGCGAATCAATTATTTGTAATTCGAAATACAAAGTGTTTGTTTCACCCCGAACACTTAAAATGAAGACTAATGAGTCCGGCCCTGGAATAATGAAATGATTGATATCTTTTTGACTCGACCTTAGCATGTGCCAATAACCTCCCAAGTTTCAATAATATCCGTCAATAAGTTTGGATTTTATGATGGTCTAAGTATTTCCATGAAGTTTGAAAATCGCCCTGTAGCTTTCTAGGGAAATCCAGAAATTAATTTTTTAAAGTCAATCAGTAATCACCTTGTCCAACTCTATCTCTGGTTAAGAGTATGTACAGTTATTTCCCGGACACCCTGTATATACCTGAAAAAAGCGAAACAGTGAACAGAACACAATAATAAAAATAATAATAATAATAATCCAGATAAAGTGCTGTTTTGGTATAACCCGCAGCTTCTGTTACCAGTCGAAGGCTGAGAAAAACAAACACATAATAATAATTATAAGAATAATAATAATAATAACAAGGAATGAGTTTGCGAAAGCCCTCATTACCTTTACCTATGCAAACACCTAAGCATGAGAAATGCGGAAGATAATAATAATAATAATGTAACTATGACGTTTTCATGACGTCATTCATACCACACCACGTAATTCTCCTCTCGAGCAGGGTAACTCATGTAGTATGTGTTTCCATCCCTTACTGATGAGTAAAATAGAACTAAGGAGAGACTATAGATTCTACCTATTACAAGTTATTCGAAAATACGGATGATAGTCCGTGGGAGGGGGATTCAACGTGATTAAAAGTAGTTAAAGTTTGTTTTTCATTATACAAAATGGATACAGTTACAATTCTCGTGAATCGAAAACTGATTTCCGTTCCAGACAGTAAGGAAGTGATAAATTACCTGGAAAAATGTGAGTTAAATGGTCCGTTTAGTCTGACCGGTAATAACGTAATCCACAAACCAAAACTTGTAAATTTAATTAGAGAATGTTTATGAATACTGAACAAGCACTGCTATTATACAGGGTGGCCATTTGAAAACGAAACAGACGAGATTACAGACGAAATAAATTTTTTCGATAGAAATGCTAGGACAGGTCGATTTCTGTTTCGAGGGGGACAACTTAAGATGTAGGTTACGGACGCATAGCGCTTCAACCCTTGCTACTACAACCCTCACCCCCAATTTTTGAATAGGGAAGATGGGGTGAGTGTTACCTCATTCGAAATGTATTTTTATACTGATTTCAGCACAGTACTTGTTTTTTCATTTTATGCATTAGTTCTCGAAATACAGGGTGGCCATTTGAAAACGAAACAGACGAGATTACAGACGAAATAAATTTTTTCGATAGAAATGCTCGGACAGGTCGATTTCTGTTTCGAGGGGGACAACTTAAGATGTAGGTTACGGACGCATAGCGCTTCAACCCTTGCTCCTACAACCCTCACCCCCAATTTTTGAATAGGGAAGATGGGGTGAGTGATACCTCATTTGAAATGTTTTTCACAAAAAAACACTACAAGTGCCATGAAAACACCACTTCATTTTCAAATGCTTAATCAAGAATATTTCGAGAACTAATGCATAATATGAAAAAACAATTGCTGTGCTGAAATCAGTATAAAAAAACCTTTCAAATGAGGTATCACTCACCCCTATTCAAAAATTGGGGGTCTGTAATCTCGTCTGTTTCGTTTTCAAATGGCCACCCTGTATTTCGAGAACTAATGCATAAAATGAAAAAACAATTACTGTGCTGAAATCAGTATGAAAATACCTTTCAAATGAGGTATCACTCACCCCATCTTCCCTATTCAAAAATTGGGGGTGAGGGTTGTAGTAGCAAGGGTTGAAGCGCTATGCGTCCGTAACCTGAATCTTAAGTTGTCCCCCTCGAAACAGAAATCGTCCTGTCCGAGCATTTCTATCGAAAAAATTTATTTCGTCTGTAATCTCGTCTGTTTCGTTTTCAAATGGCCACCCTGTATATGGAATAGCAGAGGTGACATAAAACAACCTAGGCGAACTCCAGCCCTCACCTCGAACTGATTCGAGTATGTATTGTTAACTCGTACCTTAGTCGTTTTGTTTAAATACAATCCTTTTAGGAACCAGATCAGATGATGTGGAACACCCATTTCTTTCAATATTCCCCACATTTTACGCCAATTTAGGCAGTCAAACGCTTTGGTATAGTCTACGAAGCAAAAGTGAAGTTTCACGTTGTATTCGCGCAATTTTTCGATAATTTGGCGGATATTCAGAATTTGTTCTCGAGTGCCTTTTCCAGTGACAAATCCAGTCTGCTCTTCCGAAATTTTTGGTAATGAAAACACTTTCATTCTCTCATTGATGATGTGGAGGAGCAATTTACTTGCATGGGATATAGAGCGATTGTTCTGTAATTATTGCAATCTTTTGGGCTGCCCTTTTTGTAGATTGGAACAAACACAGACCTTCACCAGTCCGTCGGCCAACTTCCGGGGTCCATATCTCTTGGCATATTGTGTGGATAATTTCAATGCCGTCTTCTCCCATCCCCTTTATTGCTTCAGCCATTATTCGGTCTTCTCCAACAGCTTTACCTACTTTCAGCCTTCGTACCTCATCGAATACTTAGCTTCTGACTATATTCGGTTCTCTCTCACAATCTGCGATTCTATCAGTTGTGTCAATTCTGTCTTCAAAAGTTATATTCGTTACATTCTTAAAATAATTCAACCCCAGTATTGAAAGAATCTAACAAATTTTCTTAAAGCCAACAAAAACAGTCATCCACAAACATAAATGTAAAAAAACAAGAGAATCACAAGCCGAATATATCCCAAAGATCGATTTTACACACAAATAAATAGTTTCAGGCTTTCACGACCGGATATATTGACATTGAGAGAGTCTTCCGGGCTTATTGGCCGTGGTCTATTAGGAATTATTTCACCTAACGTTTCGCCCACAACTGCGGTAGGCATCTTCAGAGGATTCTTGGTCTTAGATTGTAACTCGACCGCTGAATTTCCGAAAGTGACGCTGGATTCGATCCGTTGGCCCCACTTATACCCTGATCATTGGCGGGAGAAGGTAGTGGGTTTACGCGCGCGATGTTGATTGGTCCATCGCTTCCACTTCGTATTGGCTTGATTTTGGTCTTTTCCAACACCGGCAACCATGCGCTATGTACCAAAGGAGTTTCTTCCCTTCTGTTCATATTGTTCTTATGTTTATATATCTCAATGGCTTCCATGTTCATCCTAGGATAGAAACTTTTGATGTTTGAAATAGCTTCTGCCTTTGAGAAAACAATATTGTGTCCATCTGTCAGAGCATGTTCCGCTAGTGCGGATTTTTCTGTCTGATTGAGTCGACAGCATCGTTCATGCTCCTTAATTCTCGTATTGATACTTCGCTTCGTTGTACCAATGTAGACTTTGCCGCAGTCACAAGGTATCCTGTAAATACCGGGTTGAGAGAGTGGGTCGACTTTGTCTTTGGTAGTTCTGATCATTTGGCCAAGTTTTTGAGTTGGCTTATAGACAGTCTCTATATTGTGGCCCTTTAGTATTCTACCAATTCTATCGGTGACCTTGGGGATATATGGTAAGATAGCTCTTCCACTGGGGGTGAGTTGTGATGTGTTATCATCACGTGTGGAAAGTCTTGGTCTTATTGCCCTCTGAATTTCCTTAGCATTATATCCGTTAGCGATGAATGCATGCTGTAGATGTTCAAGTTCATCCTCCAGAAATTCCGGCTCGCACAATCGTCGGGCTCTATCTACGAGTGTTTTTATAACTCCTCGTTTCTGTTGAGGATGATGATTGGACTGCTTGTGTAGATATCTGTCAGTGTGGGTTGGTTTTCTATAAACCCTGTGTCCTAGCTTTCCATTAGGCTTTCTAGTAACCAAGACGTCTAGAAAGGGTAGAGCACCATCCTTTTCAATTTCCATTGTGAATTGAATATTTGGGTGCCTACTGTTAAGATGGGATAGGAAAGCATCCAATTCTTCAAGTCCATGACTCCAGACGACAAAAGTATCATCCACATAACGTAGCCATGTGGCAATTTGCAATTGCAGGACTTAGAGGGTTTCCCATGGCGCAGCCATCTATTTGCTCATAGAATTCGCCTTTCCACTGAAAATAGCTGGATGACAGGCAAAGTTCGAAGACCTTTGTTATGTCATTCGGGAATAACTCAGACACGTAGTTAAGCGATTCCCTGATGGGAACTAGTGTGAACAAAGACACAACATCAAAACTAACGAGTCGGTCATTCGGTCCCAACTGAATGTTCTGCAGTTTTTGTACAAACTGGGTAGAGTCCTTGACGAAAGTGTCCGTGTTTCCCACATGAGATCTCAACATAGTTGTTAAAACTTTGGCTAAGTCGTATGTTGGTGAATCGATGGTACTAACGATAGGTCTCAATGGGACATTATCCTTGTGAATTTTCGGAAGTCCGTATATACGCGGAGCCCTTGCTTCACTCTTACAAATCCTCTTTTTAAGTTCCTCATCGAGAGAAGAAACTTTTATAAGAGCCTTTGCTTGTCTGAGCCTGGACGAGGTAGGATCTCTTTTAAGTTTCCTGTAGTCCAGGCTCAGACAAGCAAAGGCTCTTATAAAAGTTTCTTCTCTCGATGAGGAACTTAAAAAGAGGATTTGTAAGAGTGAAGCAAGGGCTCCGCGTATATACGGACTTCCGAAAATTCACAAGGATAATGTCCCATTGAGACCTATCGTTAGTACCATCGATTCACCAACATACGACTTAGCCAAAGTTTTAACAACTATGTTGAGACCTCATGTGGGAAACACGGACACTTTCGTCAAGGACTCTACCCAGTTTGTACAAAAACTGCAGAACATTCAGTTGGGACCGAATGACCGACTCGTTAGTTTTGATGTTGTGTCTTTGTTCACACTAGTTCCCATCAGGGAATCGCTTAACTACGTGTCTGAGTTATTCCCGAATGACATAACAAAGCTCTTCGAACTTTGCCTGTCATCCAGCTATTTTCAGTGGAAAGGCGAATTCTATGAGCAAATAGATGGCTGCGCCATGGGAAACCCTCTAAGTCCTGCAATTGCAAATTTCTTCATGGAGAAATTCGAACGAAGTGCAATTGAAGCGGCAACTAAGAGACCGTCCACATGGCTACGTTATGTGGATGATACTTTTGTCGTCTGGAGTCATGGACTTGAAGAATTGGATGCTTTCCTATCCCATCTTAACAGTAGGCACCCAAATATTCAATTCACAATGGAAATTGAAAAGGATGGTGCTCTACCCTTTCTAGACGTCTTGGTTACTAGAAAGCCTAATGGAAAGCTAGGACACAGGGTTTATAGAAAACCAACCCACACTGACAGATATCTACACAAGCAGTCCAATCATCATCCTCAACAGAAACGAGGAGTTATAAAAACACTCGTAGATAGAGCCCGACGATTGTGCGAGCCGGAATTTCTGGAGGATGAACTTGAACATCTACAGCATGCATTCATCGCTAACGGATATAATGCTAAGGAAATTCAGAGGGCAATAAGACCAAGACTTTCCACACGTGATGATAACACATCACAACTCACCCCCAGTGGAAGAGCTATCTTACCATATATCCCCAAGGTCACCGATAGAATTGGTAGAATACTAAAGGGCCACAATATAGAGACTGTCTATAAGCCAACTCAAAAACTTGGCCAAATGATCAGAACTACCAAAGACAAAGTCGACCCACTCTCTCAACCCGGTATTTACAGGATACCTTGTGACTGCGGCAAAGTCTACATTGTTACAACGAAGCGAAGTATCAATACGAGAATTAAGGAGCATGAACGATGCTGTCGACTCAATCAGACAGAAAAATCCGCACTAGCGGAACATGCTCTGACAGATGGACACAATATTGTTTTCTCAAAGGCAGAAGCTATTTCAAACATCAAAAGTTTCTATCCTAGGATGAACATGGAAGCCATTGAGATATATAAACATAAGAACAATATGAACAGAAGGGAAGAAACTCCTTTGGTACATATCGCATGGTTGCCGGTGTTGGAAAAGACCAAAATCAAGCCAATACGAAGTGGAAGGGATGGACCAATCAACATCGCGCGCGTAAACCCACTACCTTCTCCCGCCAATGATCAGGGTATAAGTGGGGCCAACGGATCGAATCCAGCGTCACTTTCGGAAATTCAGCGGTCGAGTTACAATCTAAGACCAAGAATCCTCTGAAGATGCCTACCGCAGTTGTGGGCGAAACGTTAGGTGAAATAATTCCTAATAGACCAAGGCCAATAAGCCCGGAAGACTCTCTCAATTTACACACAAAGTTTGCAAAGGTGTAGGTATAAGATGGTATAATTTGATATATTACGTATATCCTTCGGGATTTATTATAGAATCGAAGTATTTTCTTCCTTTTTCCATTATCCAATTTTTTATTTTAGTTTTTCGGGCCAATGGATTTTTGATGTTCTTTAAGTCCATTGGAACAACATCATATAAACGAGGTGCTAGTTAGCTGAAACATCTCTGGCCTATTCGTTTTTCTGCTCTGGGTTTGAATGATCTATTCACGATTTCTCTTATCTCATATGTACAGTCAGAAGGTATCAGTTTCATTGTTCCAGAGCTCATACTATACAAAATCTTAAGAGCAAACATCTGAGAAGGATCCATAATTTCAGACAATTGATACAACTCATCCGATGGATACAGAAGGGATTTATTATTGGTACGTTCGATTTGGACGCTCCTTTCACTCCTTTAACTCTTTTCGCGCCGTGTGCTTTCGCGATTGGATTCTGGAGTAAAAAGAGCGTCGAACACTGCGTTCGTTTTTGATAGCGTGGGGTAAGTATAGAGTGAATGGAGCTTGCTCCTAAAGCCCCACCTCGTGAAGCCCGTGTACCCGGGGTGAGCATGCGTATGTAGACAATTTCAAAAAAACAGCAGATCAGTTTGTTCATTTACTTTCAATACGATTTCGTTTTCCTTTCTTTGATTCAATATATGACTATTATTCATCTATACTAATATTATGTCAGGGTTAATCAATATTCAATTAAACGACCTGGAGGTAGAAGCAGATGCTGAAACGTGCTATATGTTAGAAAGTAAGTGTACAAAGAAAAACCAGTTCAAATACAAAATTGTGGATTTATTCGAAGTCTATTAACTGTATTAAATACTACAGCAATACAGCATTTATTTCTGTTTTACTAAAAATGCTGGATTTATAAACATTTGTTCAGTTTCAATTATAGTCACAATCATAAAAGTTAGGCGGAGTGCCCACCAAAGTCATATGTTATATGGCAAGTAAAAAGTAGCAATTTACATAGGAAAGTTGTTATTTATATTTTTCAAGACTATGATTGTGATAATAATATTATGATTAAGGCTAAACAAATAAGTAAAACAGGCATAAATATAATGTCTTAGACAACTTTTTCTAGATCAAAGTGGTTAGTATGTTATTTTACCCCTTTATTGCAGATGATGTAACCTTTAGAGTCAATTATGAGGCTCTTATAAGAGAGCAATTAGGAAAGCAATTAGGACAGCCGAGTGGAATCGAGCTGAAGAGCCATGACACAAGAATGTGGACTAGAGAAAATACTCTATTTCTCATTTCTGAAGTGGAGAAACACCAAAGAGAGTTCTCTAGTGGAGTTAAAAAAGGAGTGTGGTTAAAAATTTCCGAAATATGCAAGAGAAAAATTTTGGATGTTACACCAAACCATTGCGAAAGTAAATGGAAATCATTACTTCGTACGTATAAAAGCATTTTCAATAATAATAATACTTCTGGGCAGAAAAGAAGGTATTGGGAGTTTTACGACGTAATACATAATTTTATGTATAAAAAACCCGAAATAAATGCTGTGGCCACTTGCAGCAGTTTGGGTGGACTATCTACTATTCAAAGTGGTAAGTGTGTGTTATATATATATATATAGTCTTATGAAAAAGAGAGCTAAAATAATACAATAAATGTTGAAACAAAAAGTACCTAAGCTGAGGTAAAAAAAGAACGGGGTATCATAACATTCTTTGTATGATACTATAGAATCATACGATACTATCAACATTTGTATCATACGATACTATACAGCCAGGGGAAAAAACCTCAGCCAAAAAAACCTGCCTCCCCGTAAACAAAATAACATAAAATATCAGGAAAATCTTGAAAGACATCAGTGTGATCATCTTCATGATATCCGTCGATGGTCTCGGATACACAGATTCTTCCCAAAACGACTCATAATTCTTAATCTGAAATGAAAAAAGACAAAAGCAGAAAAGAAACCGATTATTCAGAATGAATCGAAGGCATTTTGGAAATGCATTTGCTACTTTAAAAAACATCAATATCAAGATTTCTTGGCCAAATAATGTTCGGAGATTTATAAATATTTATGACAGAAATGTCACAAAATTTGAAAGAAATGAAAAAAAAACTCCATCAATTTCCCCTTTCCGAATCTGTTGAAAGTTACGTAACTGATAATTGTTCAACCTAACAAGCTGAACTTGTAAAAAATCAATTAATACATAACCTTTCAACTGTCCTTTTTCACGTTGATTCTGTTGCCGTGTGGGTTTCTTGCAGAAGAATCTCTTTGATACCATGTTCATCAGCTAATTTGGAGACGTAATCACACTTGTCTTTCGAAATTCCTTCGATATTCAAATTCAAAATCCACAAATTGTTGCTCTCTGGTCGTGAGGGTTTTTTCAAACCAGATACGACCTTCCAGGTGATGATTTTTCGGCACTTCAGATGTTTGAAGACCGCTACGGGACCCCAATGAAAGGCAATCATCTCCCATAGATAAACCAAACATGTTATAACACAAGAAAACAGAATATTTTTCAGGAACAAAAACTAAGACATATTACGAGAATTGTCATTCAAGTGTGTGTTAAAACTGATATTCTTCAGTCTTCTAAAAGAGTTCCCTTCTTTAAAATATGGGTGTACTTTTCAGTCAGAGCCACGATCTACTTAAAATATCATCAACTTTAATTTCCAAAATTACAGAAGTGACGATTCTTAAAAACTACAATCTGTCAACTTTACTTTTCCAATATCTCCAAAAAACAAAGTAGTCGAATTCCAATACACTCCCACCTTGTGTCATTAAAACAACAATAATTAATGACACAATCAAATTTAATATTACGCTAGGGACCTTTACAGGTCTTCTTATTCTCTCTGAGAATACTCATCAAAACTTCTACTCCAACATGACTAATCTTGATATGCTCTTCGAAAATCAAATGTGTCCTTACTTCATAGTTTGTGTGCAATACAAATGTCATACTAAAAGCCTTTGCATCAGATCTATCAAATATTTTCGTTTGCAATCGGTTCTGCCCTTCAATCTTCATTCTTTCGGAATTTATTTCCTCTTCATCAATGCGAAAATTCTGCCTAGACCATTGGGACATTGGATTACATAACCAACTAGGACCCTCCCACCATCTTCCATCAGCTAGAGATTTAGGAGAACAACCTCGTGATGGGAGATCCGCTGGGTTCATTTCAACAGGAACATGATACCAGTCAGAAGGTTTGGAAAAACGTTTTATTTCTTCGATGCGGTTCCAAATGAATGTTTCGCAATTTTCTTTCCCAGTTGAGGAGTCGGAGTTCGAAAATGGTTGATGAAGGGAGATGACCTTTGATCAAAGACATGCACACCTCATATCGCTCATCATCTCCTCGTTTAGCTGTCGTTGAAAAATCTTCAATAACAAGCTCTTCTTGCTCCAGACGTGATTCTGTTCCTTCAGGAACTTGAATACCATTAAACTGTCTTGATTCAGGTTTGGAAACTCTCAATTTGATTTTTGATTCTGATTTCTTGGAGTCGCTTCCTTGACATATGAACCTGTCAAAAATGAATTTCATCTTATGATATTGATATCTCATCGTATCCATCAATTCCACTTCTGCATTCATAATTGCTTCATCAACATCTGAATCCAACATTAGATCAATCATGAGTTGATTCAGTTCGGATAATTGAAGCATTCTATCTTCCAAAACTTTGATGTTAGCATGTATTTCTGAGATATCACATTTTTCTTTGGAGAATTCTTCCGTCAACTTTTCATACATCTTTATAAAAGCTGTTCTGTGTAGAGCTAAGGCTTTCTTGGTTTTTTCCATACTTGTAATAGAAGGGTCCTGTCACGGTCGCCAAATGTTGAAACTGATATTCTTCAGTCTTCTGAAAGAGTTCCCTTCTTTAAAATATGGGTGTACTTTTCAGTCAGAGCCACGATCTACTTAAAATATCATCAACTTTCATTTCCAAAATTACAGAAGTGACGATTCTTAAAAACTACAATCTGTCAACTTGACTTTTCCAATATCTCCAAAAAACAAAGTAGTCGAATTCCAACAGTGTGATCTCAGGTTTTGAACTCATTTATTTTTATGATTTTATTATGGATTAATCTTAATCTGAATCTAAATAAAATTATATATGTAAAAATCCAAAAATACCTTTTTATTATTTTTGAGTGCATAGTACTCTACAAGATGTTAGTTCCTGGAACAATTTCAGTAGAATGTGAAGAAGTCAGTGCTTGTGCTACACCTTCAGAGGACAAAGAAAACGAAAATGTTAACACTAAAGAGAATTCTGAACCATTTGAAAGTTCATTTTCTAGAAAGAGGAAACTTAGAACAAGTGAGCAGGAAAGGCGTCACAGAGAAAAGATGCAAAGACTGGATAGATTCAATGATATTTTCGAAAAAATGGTCAATAAAATGCCAGACAGAGAGTAGTTTTTTATTTTTTATTTGTTTTTCTGGAATTCCTATTTTAAGTTCCTTTTTTGTTGACGTTTTTTTATTTATGATTTCTTGGGCTGTGGAATTTGTGCTTTTGTTTTAAGTGTAATATTATCTAGTCTATTTTGTAAATTTGACTCAAGTTATGTATTTCTAAGAATATTTGTGTTTCTATTTTTCATATTCATTTGCTCAATTCTTCAGAATACAGATTTAGTTTTCTTATTTCTTGTGGTTAGTTTCTCGTTTATTTACATGTACATATAATTAAAAAAATAATATGTTTATCAAATTTGTTTTATTGTTTGAGCTTTACTTTCAAATTGTTGAATAAGTATAGTATTCTATTTTTTCTTCGTTTTTCGGTTTATTATAAGGTGTGAGTACATTTTTTAATTTTATTTAATTTATTCGAAATACCCAAATAGGTGTTTTCTAAAATTAAAAAACAAATTGGACATCAAAATAATTTTATTGCACTTCATTTCTAATAATAATGGGTAAATTATTCAAAATACTTTGCCTTTTTATAGCAGCTTGATTTTGAATGTCTGCAAGTTCCAAATCAATATTTGGAGGTTGGTCATTTAATTGAAGTCTTCTCTCATCCTCTAAATTAACAACTTCGTCAAAACTATCTCCATTTAACAAACATATGTTGTGTAAAACACAACAGCTCATAATGTTTAAACAGATCAAATCCATTCTGACTGTTTCCAAAAATTTCAATTTTCTAAATCTACCTTTCAAAAACGCAAAAGAATTTTCAATTTTTACCCTAATTTTGCTTAGTACAACATTAAAATTTTTTTGTTGAATAGTCAGGTGCCCATTGTCTTTAAATCCAACCAATAAGGTTGGTGACAATTTATACGCTAAGTCACCAACTAAGTGAGAGTCATTATAGAATTGAATTACTCCTCTTTCGATGGCCAAGTACAAGTCAGACTTTTTATATAGGGTGTAGTCATGAACTGATCCAGGTTGCCCAATATATACATCTGTGAAAAGCATCCTGTTGTCACAGACCCCTTGTAACAACACAGAATGAAACCCCTTTCTGTTTACGTATGAATTCGGATCTAGTTTTGGGGCCACTATTTTTTATGTGAGAGCCATCAATGCAGCCAATCACACCTAAAAGCAATAATAAAATAATTGAAACAAGTGAAAAAAATATCACAAGATAAGTTTACCTCCAAAGCTGTGTTGGGTAAATTCGTTAGCGATCATTAATTGCCTCTCCCTATTTGGCCAACTTATAATGCTATAACTATTATTAACATTAATTAATAATTTGCCAACTCTCTGAACAATCTTCCAACATGTTGACTTTGTAATACCAAACCGATTAGCAACACATCTAAAAAAGAAATTTTAAGGAAAAATTAAAAACAAACTATTATCGAGTCTGCTTCGTTGTCATTTCCAATATCTAAACAAATAAATATAAAAGTACCTAAAACTCTCTTTGTTTCCCAGATACCAAATAGTTACCATAACTTCTTTTTCTAGAGAAACTTTAGGGTTACCGGGCTTGGCTTGGATATCATTATCAACATAATGAATTTTTCTCAAGAGATCTTCAAAAGTAGAAGGCGACATTCTAAAATGTTGTTTAAACTGCTTATTAGGCATTCCTGGTACTACTCTTCTGCAAAGTCGTAAATTTTCTCGCTAACTTCATTTTCTTCATCTGAAGAATCTTCAAAAAATAGATCTCGGCAAGAGTTTATTATTGGAACGAATTGGGAGAAATTCATATTGGAAGAAGGCAGTATTTCTCTTGGAGTAAAAGAATGTAGAAATAATTCTGAAAATTTTTTGAAGACAGTAATCTACGAAAACAAGAGTTCGTTTGCAAACTAAAAATCAAAACATAAGATAGGAGGTTAGTTTCAAACGCCCTTCCAGCTCCGGAGCGTTCGACATCGGATAATCAAACACCGCAAGCTCTGAAGTCACGTGACTAAAACGCCGCTCTCACTCCACTCCAACTCCAAAGGTACAAATCGAACGTAGCTTATATATCACACGGAGCAGCCACTTTTGCACAACTTCTACTTTTTTTCTATGACACTTATATGCTCCACCCCATCATATAATACCGTATGATATCTGAGACCGACAGAGAGCATTGTATATTATCTTCAACTGAGGGACGTCAAGGCAGTTTTTGAGAAACCTGGACTTAGAAAGTAAACATCTGAGCTTGCCCACTAAAGAATCTATATGTTTGTCCCATTTCAAGTTATTATCCACTATTATTCCCAGATATTTCATTTGATCAGTTGCCACAAGCTCTATAGAACCTTCGATTACCAGATTTCCCATGTTTGGCAGGCCTGATTTATAAGGGGCGAATGTGATGTATTTAGTTTTGTTGGCATTCATTGTCAGCTTATTCTCTTTGAACCACATACTCACATTAATAAGATCTTTTTCTGTTTCTTTTTTTAGTTCCTCCCAGGTGCTACCCTCGTACATGATTACGGTGTCATCCGCGAAACTGATTGCTACTCCCCTCTTTTTCATTAATAGGAAACTGTTGACATATATAATAAAAAGTATAGGCCCCAGCACCGATCCTTGTGGTATTCCATACTTAACTGTTTTTGCACTACTTCTTGTGGCTGCTATCTTGACTTGTTGTTTTCTGTTCGATAAGTAACTCTCCATTAATTCATATGATCTTCCCCTGAATCCGTTTAGGTGTAGTTCTCGGAGCAACCTCCTATGTGACACAGTGTCAAAGGCCTTGGTGAGATCTACAAAAACGCATAAACCAACTCTGTCCCCATCCGAGCAACTATATATTCTTTCTATAAGTGTCCTTATAGCATCCTCTGTAGATTTACCTGACCTGAATCCGAACTGATTATCGGATATGATTTTATATTTTTCCAAGAAATTCACAATACGAACCTTGATTAATTTTTCTATTATTTTGGCAATGTGTGACATCAAACATATTGGTCTGTAGTTTGCAACATCTGTCTTATCCCCTGATTTATAAATTGGTTTTATGATAGCTACTTTGAGTTTATCTGGGAATTCGCCAGTCTCAAAACATAAATTGACAAGCAGTGTAAGCGGTCTTGCAATTTCTTCACTCACATTTTTCATTAGTTCTGCACTGAAACCATCATTTCCTGGCGCTCCTTTACCTCTCAATTCGGAGATAATCTTTTTTACCTCAGCTTCATGAGTAGGAAATAAAAAGAGCGTATCATCAGCCCATCGTTCACCTCTCTCTCCGTCCGGAACCTCATCTATATTATTCGCAAGTTGTTCACCCATATTATTGAAATAATTATTTAGCTCTTCCACTATCTGTTCCCTTAGTCTCAGTTCCTGTCCGCTTGAATCCTTTATTATATCTATTTCCACTTCTGGCTTCTGTTTTCTGCATAGATTGTCAACATAGGACCACAGCGACTTCGTTCTAGAGTAATTATTTCTGATAAAATTATTTATGTGGTTTCTTTTTGCTATTTTTATGAGTCTGTTTAATTCGTTCCGGTATTTGACATAATCATTTTTCAGTTCTATGTTTAGAAGATCTTTAAACATTTTTTTTGGATAATTTATTTTTATGATTTATGGACTTTAGGAGGATAGGAGTTATCCAGTCTTTTTTCCCTGATTATCTATATGTAAGTTTTATTTTGGTTTTGTTGTTTTGTGTATACAACCTCAGTAATTCAATGAAGCATTCTGTAAAAGCGTTTATGTCCATTCCCTTAATTGAATCATCCCAGTTTATTTTTTTCAAATCATTTTACAATTTAGAATAATCCACGTAATTTCTATATCTTATTTCTTCTTTCCTAGGTGGTTTCTCAAAATCAAGACATAACACAGTAGTATAATGATCTGTCACGTCAGTTATATAATAAATATATATAAAATATAGAATAAAAGCATTATTCTGTGCGACAGCAGGACGACGACATCCCAGAAAAAAATTATCCAAACAGCTATTACTTGCTGGCCTGTTTACCTCATTTATGTAGGAGCTATAACCAAACGCGCTAAATAAGTTTTTATATTCATCAACGTATTCATTAGCTGACAAAAGATTTATATTTATGTCTCCAACTATAACGTGGTAATCCCATGATTATGGGAATATATAGGGAATACATAAGGAAGACAAGATTTTGTCTTCCCTATGTATTCGAACAAATTTCTATTAAACTCTTTCGGACAGCCATGAGGAGAGCGATATATTCCTGTAACTTGAATAATAATCATGCTTATCCTTACATCCAGTTCTAATGCCTTTATATCTCCTATAGAAATTATTTTATGAGTACATTGTATATCCTCCCTAACATACACAACAACTCCGTCATTTCTATTATATGTTCCACCACTATAAAAACACCTGTAACCCTCTATACCATAAATATCTATATCTGAGACAGTGAATGTCTCAGTCAAAACTATCATGTGAAACTCTTCAGAATACGTTTTCAATAGTAGCCTGAATTCATCGAAATTTTTTTCGATGCTTCTGATGTTATTATGAACCACCCTGAACCTATTTTTCACTTCCCTATTATACAGATCATTCATCTTATCTATATATTCAGCTTTATGTAATACAACATCAAAATCCCTTAAAAATTGATCCATTTTAAAGAAACAAAAAATATCCCAGGAAAAAAATGCTAATTTATGCTAATATATACAACTAACAGAGTAATTTAGATTTACGTACAAACAGACCGAAGGTAATCCAAGTCAACCGACTTAGCCTCCCCTCTTATTCTTGGCTACCGCTGTGGCCGATTTCTGCTCTTTCCTGTTGCTTCCTGAAGATTTTGACCTCGTCCTTCCAATTCCTCCCAGTCCTTTGCTTTGTTCAACACTATGTTTATAGTAGAAACTTCCTCACTCAGTTTACACCCCTCTTCGGTTTTGAGATGTTCGCTCTCATCCAGCATTTGTTTATCCTGAGCTACAGGGGCAGTACTATTTGCTGCACTGGATATCGAATCAGAAGTTTCACCAGAATGTGAGCTCGACTCTTCGTTTCTTTCCCTAATAGAAGTGAACTTAGGATTTTCTTCTGATTTCTCTTTTAGTTGTTCAATAGAGTATTTTTTACCGTTAGTAAATAAGTACTTTGATCTGATATATGCCTTATGATCTTTTTCTCTTGCTATATTCAAGTGCTGTCTAAGGAGCTTGAAATCTTTACGGTCTTCTTCACAAAGGTCTTCGTTTATGAAGATGTGAGAGCCCTTCAGTTTACTTCTGTTTTCAATTACCAGAGTTTTGGTCAAGAAAGACACAAACTCAATCTTAATCAATTGTCTACTCTTTCTTAATCAAGCTATTGCATAGCTTTTATCTCAGGCTTTGAGCGCGGCGACCGAATGTGGTAATTCCGTAACGAAAAAACCTTACGAGGTCGGGTTCAGTTCGGCAGACTCCGGCACAGTATACGAAGTTCGCCTGGATCGAGACGAGCTACTCCGAAAGTCGACAAATACGTAAACAGCTGTTTGGTATCTATAATCCATGTATAATAGATTATGGATTTTTACAACAGGTTCACTGATACTGATGGTTACTGCAATGGCTATATTACATGTGCTTCAACTGGTAAAGCTGCCGTGGCTATTGATGGAACAACTGTTCATACAGCTCTCAAAATTTCTCTTTCAAAACTTTTGCCTCTGTCATCAGAAACGTTGCAATTATATAGATTTCTCTTCAGATATGTCAGTGTACTGATCATTGATGAAATTAGCATGGTTAGTGCAGAACTTCTACATAAAATTGTTAATCGTCTAAAACAAATAACAGGAAAAAACACAGATTTCGGAGGTATAGATGTTATTTTGATCGGAGATTTACGGCTATTACCACCAGTAAGATCGACACCAATTTACAAGACAATCAGAACGAGTATGATTGGACCGCATTTATGGAGAAAATTAAAATTTTACCAACTTACCACAATAATGAGACAAGCTAATGTTGCATTTTCACAAGTTTTAACAAAAAAAGGTAATGGAGATGTACTAGATGAGCAAGAGTTTCAACTTATTGAATCGAGATTTTTCAAAAAGGGGGATGTTGCTACAATATGTCCTGATGGGGTTCGTTTATTTTTCAATAATGAAGATGTTGCCAATTATAAAAATTTGATTTTGAGCCAATGTGAAAAAAAAAAAATCTTTCAACGTCCGTAGTTATTGACACTGGAGGACTGCCTTATCACATTACTTTTGTTGTTGGAAAGCATTATGTTATTACAACCAACACCGACGTTACTGATGGTTTATGAAATGGTTCTGTTGGAAAATTGGTACACCTGGAATTTGATGGAAGTAACACATTTATTAGAGTTTGGATAGAATTTTCTGATTCCGATAAGGTGGTTAGAAAAAAAAGGGAAAAAGCAGCCACTCTAGCAGTGCAAAATGGAGTCGGCAATCTCGCTGTTCCCATTGAATTACGAACGGCAAATATTTCATTAACATCGGATAGAAAATGTATAGCCAAACGAAAACATTTTCCATTAACTTCAGCTCTTGCTCTAACTAT
This sequence comes from Hippodamia convergens, assembly GCA_038502775.1. Lineage (NCBI taxonomy): Eukaryota > Metazoa > Arthropoda > Insecta > Coleoptera > Coccinellidae > Hippodamia > Hippodamia convergens. Next base: position 113,053,369 of record CM076607.1, read on the forward strand.
ACATGAATCACAAGGTGAAACTTTTGGCGAAATAGTATATGAGTATAGTAAATCACATTTTCAGGAGCTCGTCTATGTTGCACTCTCTCGGGTGACTAATATTGAAAAATTGTACATTACGACAAAAAATGATAATTATGCATTTAAGTTTGATCATAATCGAAGGCAAGCTGCATCGACTGCATCTTTGTTGCAAGAATCCAAAAGACTGTCTTTAAATAGTGTTCAGACGATAGCTCAAAGTCTCTTAGATTTCAATGGTAATAGAAATGGCATTTTAATAATGACTTTCAATTTCCAAAGTTTACATAGTCACAAACACGATTTACTAGATTCAGTTACGAGACAAACCAATGTGTTTCTTCTTACCGAAACATGCATGATCCTTGATAATCCGATTGCAATACCTTATTTCATTTGTATTGTTCAATTCAAACGAGATATTGTTCCTAAAGGTGGGGTAGCTATTTACCAAAAAAGTAATAATGTGACTAATATTATGACTCCGAATATTGCAATAAATATTGAAGACGTTAGCGATGTTAATGTTAGACGCTCATTTGTTGGAGATATTTGTGCATGCTAATGCAAACTTAGAAATGGCCTACACATAGCAATGGTAGTAATTCACGTTTCTCCGAATCCAAAATTGGACGAGGTAGAGCATTTTATTCATCGCACTTTACTGGAGAACACTGAAGAAGGGTCGAAAATACTTGGTACCAATGGTAACAAATTTCCACTTATCTTGGCTGGCGATTTCAACATTAACTTCGCTGATAAAAAATCATAGCAGTTGACAACTTTTCTTGAATTTGAAAATGATTAATGATCCACAACAAAATATTATTATTATTATTATTATTATTACAAATTGTTTAGAGTAGAGGTAAACCTATAAACTCAAAAACTGAATTAAAATAATACATACTTAAACTGATAGAATATTCGAGAAGCTATATATGGAAAAAAAAAGAAGAAAACCAGAACAATCACATGCAATCACTGAAAAGTTCACAAACAGTTCGCAACTGATTCATATTGTCGCCTAGACCATCTATCTAATGAGTTCTTGAACGCATTCAATGTTCTTGATTCTACCACCTCATTGGGAAGTCGATTCCACGCCTCGAAGACTCTATTTGGGAGAAAATTGCTTCTTGATCTAGTTCTGAAATTCTCCTTGGCAAGTTTGTAGGAGTGTCCCCTCAACGGGCGGCCTTGATTGAGAGGAAAGAGGAACGCCATGTCTATACCAAAAAGTGAGTGGAGCGCTCTCTATGTGACAATCAAGTCGCCTCTCGCTCTCCGGTCCGAAAAAGAAGGCAAATTGAACTGCCTCAATCTTGTTTCATAATCTGGGCGTATTCTGCCAAATGGAATGCGGGTGTTCCATCGCTGAACTGACTCCAACAATTCTTGATCTCCTCTCAGGTTAGCCCACCAAACAGGGCCCGCATACTCTAAGATAGGACGCACGTAGGTGGTATAAAGTGTCCTGCTAGTAGCTATATCGCACCCAGAAAAAGCTTTCGAAAGCCGGTAGGTCAACTGCTTGGCCCTGGACACAACCATCGAAATATGCGAAGACCAAGTCAAGTCGTCAGTCACGACAACACCAAGGTCACAATGCTGGGAGACACAGGTTATTCTCTGCTGTTCGATAAAGTACGGAGTCCTAGGATTTCCTCTTCCAATATGAAGAACACAACACTTATCGATATTTAGGGGCAGCATCCAATCCCTACACCACACAGACAGACGATTAAGGACTTCTTGGAGGTGACCTACGTTGGATAACGGACGGTTATATAGCTTTGTGTCATCAGCAAACATTGCACAATTGGATCGGAAAAGGCACGGAAGATCAGAGGTATACAGTACAAATAAAACAGGACCTAACACCGAACCCTGTGGAACTCCGCTCAGGACCTTTGTGGTGGAAGAGGAAAAACAGTCACCAACCCTAACCTGAAAAGTACGCAGTGTCAAAAAAGATCTTATCCAGGACAGCAGCATTCCCCGAACTCCCAAAAACTCAAGCTTTCTCAGTAGGCGACAGTGAGGAACACGATCAAATGCTCGTACACCACATCTATTGGATTGCCAGCATCAACCCATCTAGTCCAGTCGTTGATACAGGAGAGTAAATTTGTGATGGTTGATCGACCTGGAAGAAACTCATGTTGCTCCTTCGGAATGATATCGTGATGCACGGCAAACTCTATTAATCTTTCGCTTATTATTCTCTCGAGGATCTTGCAAACACTTGATGTTAAGCTCACTGGTCGATAGTTCTGTGCAGAAAGCTTATCGCCTTTTTTGAAAATGGGTGTTACAGAGGCCGATAACCAATCTTTAGGAAGCGAAGATGTATGGAGCGAGTGTGAAAAAATGATAGAGAGTGGAACAGCTAAGGCCTCGGCACAGGAACGTAACAGTTGCGTTGTTATTTTATCAGGACCTGGAGCTGAACTGCTATTGCTCTTGGAAATATAAGTGAGGACCAGCTCCTCACTCATCTCAATATCTTCCACTTCCTCCGCAATGGGTGGAAACAGAGGATATGGGACCACTATTGACGCGGTATTTTCCAGATAACTCACATTCAATTCGCTAATTAGAATATTATTTTTTATGGCTTTCCGTTTTATTTTCAGCAATTCGCTCTCCACAATGGAAATCCTTTTCTCCCACGATTCAATTTGGACTTTCGTGGTCAGTCTCAGCTGCGTAATTTCCTCTCTCACCTTCAATAATTCCTCCCTCAGAATATTGGTCTGATATGCAAACTCCTGTTTTATCAGCTTTAATATTTCTTCATTCAGGGCCATTCTAACGCAGAGAAATATTGAATGTGTATGATACGCTTTACACCTTCAAAACGGGAATGCCTGCATATGTTCATGCGATAAACGAGGTATTGTGATCAATTTTCATCAAATTCAATAACACTAATATAATTTATACACCTCAATGCACGGATAGCTCAATTTCTTACTCTAACTTCCGACTTATGAACTATGAAACTTCTTTCCTTTAATTGTAAGTACCTTTACCTGCATGCAAACAATTTTTTTTTAATTCAGGTTCTTTCGTATTTTACAACTTTCTTAGGAATATGTATTTCAACTTCATCAATTGAAATTTCTCCAACTGCTTTGAAATATTTTCAACTGCTTTGAATTTTTTTCGACTGCTTTAAAATTTTTATAACTGCTTTGAAATGTTTATATGTTCTTTGAAATTATTCCGACTGCTCTGAAAATTTTCCAACTTCGTTTAACGTATTAGCGCCTACGGTTGCCATGTTAATGGCAACGCTTTCGGGGTGTTTTTCAAATGGTTCCCAGATGCGCAGATTCGAAGCTAGAAAGTTGAAAGTTGGTTTACTTGATACACAAATGTACCTTATTTTACCAGTAACCAGAATTTTTTTCTGTAAACTCACTCGTTTCGCCTCCAGCAATTGTGAAACTTTGAGTTCTTTGTCAATCGTGAAAAACATGGAACCTAAGTTCGTGTAAGTGAAATATATTTTCTATTTGCGCCCTGATTTTGTCATAATTTTTTTTATATCAATCTTGAAACTTCAATTCATGATCCTCACAGTCTAAATATAATCACAAAAAAATATTAGTAGGAATATTAGTTGATTTCGTGGGTTGCCATATGGCAACCCAAGGCGCTTATACTGATGATAATGCTGACCGGATAGTAGCTATGCAAAATAGCTGGATTCTGTACAATATAACAGGAAGACCAAAAAATTCGCAACTCGAATTCAAACGAGAAATGGTCAACAGCTATTTGAAAAAGTATGGGGTAACACCGAAAGGACAAGGAAGGCGGTCATCCTCTTGTTCTTCTTCCAGACATAGTCGTATTTCCAATTCCGTAAGATTCGATGAACTCAATCATCTTGTGAAGTACACAGAATACAAAAAGAGTGCGCTGGACGTGGATGTAAGTCGATCATGAGAACAATGTGTTCAAAATGCGATGTTGGACTTTGCATAGATTGTTTTTTTCCGTTTCATACCGCATGATATTTGTATTATGACATTGTAAATATTTTATAAATTAATAAAATGTTTTGAAGCTATTAAAATGTCAAAAAATTACATGTATCTTTTCAGTAAAATAGTATTTCCTCTAACAATGAAAATATTTCCGAAGATCACAAGCGCCTAGAGTTGCCATATGGCAACAGCCTATTTTGAAAAAACTAGAGAGCGTATACAATTTTTATATTACTGTTTCGTCTCTACAAATTTCAAAAATAGAAAAAAAATTAATTCCGGCGCTAATGGGTGGATTTTCCCCCCCTTAGACCCGTTCCTGGTTCAAATAACTCACTATTAAGCACAACGTTTACAGTGACAGAGCAAGTTGATTGCGAGAGCCTGTTTGTTCCATCAGTTAAACAGAATGTTTAAATAATGAATTCTCAGAGAGGACAGAGTTGTAATAATGAGATGAGCCAAGTGAAAAGTACAAGCGATGAAAGCTACATTGTCTAAGTCTGGTCATTATTGAAGAAGATACAATGAATATGGGTATAGAATAATATGAAAATCAATATCCATAACGTTAACCTATAAGAAAGTGCAAACTTTATCAATTGATACAACATTCACAGAGACAAACTGCGTTGATGAAGCAAGATAAGTAAGTTCACCATATACTACCACATTACGAGAAATACAGAGAAAAGAGTACCACCAATCTTTCAGATTTGAGGAGACCTGAAGCCTTGAGATCTCATTTGTATGTTGAATCAGATGAATAAACTGGAAAATTCAGATTTACATATAATGAGTAGATCATACCAATCGATTGATTTCATCAATATTAGAGGAGAAGACCCAGGGTGAAACACGGACAAGAGGATATAAACCAGGTATCAACACTTGACCGTTGATCCATTTTGGATAAGTTCACATACATCGTGTTCTGCAGGAGATAATTTCCAGGATTCAGCCTGAATGTTTGAGAATTCATTTATCTGAAACTCGGGAACACTGATTAGTAATGAGTTATGATTGATATAATGAGATGTCCATGAGAATTTTTAAGTGGTATGGGACAGAATCTAAAGTGGAAAAAATACTAATTTTGTTATAAGTTTGTTATTTTTCTCTTGAAATGACCTGTCCTATACACCATGTTTGTGTTCTAAAGGATCAAATAAAATTATTATTATTTTTATTATTATTAATATTTCGAAATATGAAGAGAAATGAAAAAATAAACAGATTTCAATATGAAAATATTAACTACATCGAAATTTCAAAAATTCCTCGAATAAAATTCCATTCTTCAAAGGTACATCAAAAATTAATGAAACTAAAAGAATTCACTTTCTTTGAATTTCATTCAAGCAATATAAAATTAAAAATCTCAAGGTTTCGTTCATTTATACTTCAATCTAATTAGTTTTTAACAGCAATTACTGCATGTGGGTTTTATATTACTGCAAGCAGATTGAAACATAAGTAGGTAACAGTTTTTCAGAGACTCAATTTCATTAATTATCATTTATTTACTTCAGGCAAACCAGAAGTAATCTCTACTTCTTCTAGAGCAGTGTGGGTCGCGACCCCCTAGAGGGTAGCGAAGCCTTTATAGGGGGGTGGCGAGAGGTCGAGAGTATTAAGTTCCAGTTCACTAAAATCAATAAATTAAAAAAAAAGGTTTGTGTAGAAATGGTTACTAAAGGAATACTGGTAATGTTACTCATACAAATAAATTAACGAAACAAATTCTTCGATTTGTGCTAGTTTATTTCGAAGTGAAAGTTGCGCTTGTTTTTATTCACTGAGAAGAGACAATTTATTCTTTCTTCACATTATTGACATTATCTGATACCGTTTTCATTTCAAATATACCGGTTAAAAAGTCTGGAAGCGATGATTTTGTTCCGCACACAGATGGAAAATCGGAATTTTGGTACTGGGGTCATAGGTTATTTTGCCAGAGGCATCGAGTGGGCTCATCAGATTTTGAGCCCAAAAGGGCCTAATACATGATATGAAGCTCAACCTTGAAATTTCGAATGCAAACCCATATTTTTTGTTGCAGATTCGGATAAAGGGGGAAATGTTTTATCTGACTTGGCTAAACCAGAAAATTTTTCGTCCATATTTGGGCAATATGCAGCGATCTTTGTTCAAAAATTAAAGTTGGACCACAAATCTCGCATCAGGTTCAAAATCTGATTGACTCAATCACTATTAGAATATGAATATTTGCATCCTGGTCTCAATGAATGACGCAGATGTTTAAACAAAAAACGCTGCAATCGGCCCAAATAAGGACGAGAAGTATTTCGGATGAAACATTTCCCTCTTAATCCGAATCTGCAATGAAGGATGAAAGGGATGGGTTTGCATTTCAAATTTCAAAGTTGGGCCCCATATCTCGTATGGCTTTTTGGTTCGAAAATATGATGGGCTCATTCGATTCCTCGGACAAAATTACGAAAGACCCCATCAGTATCAGAATTTCGACCATCTGTGAGCGAAATAAATTCACCACTTCCACAGTTTTAAAACACCCGATATGTTAATTTATGTTACCTCGCTTCCCAATTCTTCAATTAAAGACGGGGCCACATTTTCAATTCAATTTAGTTTTTCTTTTGCTAGGATGACATTTTCATTTCGCCCTTGAGGACGCTTATTCAAGTGTTTTAAATACTGAAATAAGTCAGAAAGCAAAAGCTATATTTCCAAAATAAATTCCGGATCAAAAATAAATTCCGAGTCAACTGACTTGGCCTCAATGGGCTGTGGAAAAACGTATTTTGTTTTTATTTGTGTTCATACTGAAAGTTCAGCGTGAAGTTCCATAACTATGGTCAGTACTTTGCTATTGAAAACTACTTTACCTCTGTATGGTAAAGCAAATTTCGATGAAGAACCCATACTTGTAACTTCACAAATGGAAATGATTTGAAATAGTCGAGTCTGCAACGCATTTCCCCTAATCGAATTTACAATACAATATACATTTCAATATTTTTAACAAACATGGAAAATGCCAGGGTTGGGGGGTCTCGAAATTTATTTTCGATACTATGGGGGTCGTGTCATGAAAAAGGTTCAAGAACACTGTTCTAGAGCAGTGGTTTCCAAACTTGACGTTACTACGCCTCCCTTAAAAATATTTCATCAACTCCAAAATCTTCAGGCAGATTGTGAAATCAAAACTTGTGGGAGTTTTAAATCGAATGGGTTTTCTTCAGAAGCCACAACATAGAAACAGGAACAAGGGATCTACTTCATATGCAATGATAGATGTACTTGAGTGCATAGTGTAAAGATACAATTGAGAAGAGGCAACCGAACTTATTGTATAGATATTGTATGTATAGATAGATCTCAGTGAAACCGATAGCATTGATCATGACATCGTGTTGGATACTCTATACAACAATGGAGTGAGAGGTAACCCTTTCTCGCTACTGAAGCTATATCTGACAGATAGATATCAGGTGATTAAGGGCGGTCCTAGCCATACATTTTAGGGGGTCGCCATTATGGGTTTACAGTTTTCTGATCTTAAACATGCGTATTTTCACAAAGAGCTCATTATAAGCAATGTAATTTTAAGATTTTGGGGGGGTGATGACCCCCTGGGACCGCCTATGCAGGTGATCAAGATTAATGGTCATATCACAAACCCACAGAAAATATCCATGGGAGTGCTTCAAGGTTCCATTCTGTTGTTCACAATTTTTCTAAACGATATGTTCTTTGTGGATTCGGACATAATTTCTACCTAAGCTGATGATACGGGTATCATAAAAAGTGCAGTCAAAAGAGAGTATCTGCAAGATGAATTCCAGAAAGCTGTAAGACAGTTTCGCGATTGGTTTGAAACGAATGAAATGATTTTGAAAAAAGATAATAAGCAGACTATAGTATTCTCACACTGATGTCTGATTTTTCCTGATATTTAATATTTTATGTTATTTTTTTACGGGGTGGCAGGTTTTTTCGGCTGAGGTTTTTTTCCCCTGGCTCTATAGTATCGTATGATACTAGTGATGATAGTATCGTATGATTCTATAGTATCATACGAAGAATGTTATGATACCCCGTTCTTTTTTTACCTCAGGTACTTTTTGTTTCAACATTTATTGTATTATTTTAGCTCTCTATTTTCATAAGAATATATATATATATATATATATATATATATATATATATATATATATATATATATATATAGTAATAAAGACAACAAAGAAAGATTATTTACTTACCTAGGAGTGGTATTACAGTCTTCACTGAGCTGGAGCTAGCACGTGAATCATCTTATCAAAAATTGTCAACCTCGATATTTACTATTCGGAGGGATAAAACAACTTACCATTATCGAGATAGCAAAACTCGCCCATTTCAGCGCGTTCCACAGTGTAGCATCATTTGGGACAATTCTTTGCGGTTATTCTCCTGAAGCCAGGTTCCTCAAAAAACAGAAAATGGCACTCCGAGATATTTTCAACATTCATATACTAACGGTGTCTCTACATTTATGTGTGTTGTTTGTGTGAAACTCAGACACGAAAATCGCGAGAAGTTTAAAAAAACTCTTTTTACCACAACTAAGGGACTAAAGAAATCGTCATTCCAAAGAACCAATTGAAAAAATCTCAACAATACCCAAATCACATTTGCTTCAAACTATACTACGAGTACAATATGCTAGGAAAAGTAAAAATATTTTACTTGGAGCCTTTTTGCAAACAGGTAAAGTCGTTTCTCCTGAAGCAAACATTTTACACAGTTGAAGAATACTATAGTTGTCAAAATTTTTGTTGAGTTTGTGAAGACCTCATTCATTTGATTGTTTGTTAAACAACATGAATTGTTATATTTTGACTACTTTTTCATTGTGAAATCTCCTTGATATAATTTTTTTATTTCAGGTACAACCTCATGACGTATCACATATTCTGGGGGATGGTTGAATTTTTATTTTCACCTGTAGTTATTTATATAACATGAAAGAAAAAACTATGACTACAAAATGTGTTCGATGAATACATGCTCTGAATCACATTTTGTGAAATATCTTGAGAACCAAATGTAATAAAAAAAATTCCAACGGCACAAAACACCACAAACCTAGCACAATTCAGCACAATAAAAATTTTCTCGAAAATCCAGAAGCACTCCAACTTCACACACACCATTGCCAGGTATGATTTTCTCACAATTTACTAATTTTTCCCATTTTCTCCATATGTAGAAAAACATGTTGATTTTTTCTGGAAATCTGACCGGCACAAGTTGAAGCAATTAAGGCACAATAATATAAAACAATTTTCTGCAGAAAAGAAAAGAATTCGCCTTTTTCTTTCCATTTTCTTAATTTTCCAGAAAATCTGAATAATTTTCGTGAAAGCACAAGCTGAATTTTTCCATTAATTTACGAAGAGAACAAACGAAAATGCTGGGCTATCTTTTTTTTTATTTTGATGTTTTGAGAAACTAGACTGACGTTCGGAGAAATTTGGACGGAACATTTCAGTACATGTGTAGCACAATTTTTTTTAGTCATTGGTATTAAATTTTTCGAAAAATCCCAGGGTGGCTCAATTTTTTCTGTGTTTTTGAGATATCTCTGGAACCACGAGAAACTAAAAAAACAACGGAACAAAGTGGGACAGATCCAGCATACCTACGTAAGCACAACAAAAAAAAATTTCAAAATTGAAGAATAGGCAAGCAGCAAAGACGGGGTTAGAAATTCTGTCTGCTTCGCCATTTTGAAAAGATGACTTCAAATGGCATTAGTATTTGAATCTTAAAGATTCAAATTAGAAAAGGACGTGGTCATTTTATTCTATTGAAGTATGATATTGGATCGTGGTGAGGTTGATGTTCGATTACAGATAAGAGTTTTTCTGAAGCTGAGTTAGATCTTCTCGAACAACATGAAAGTGAAATACTTATGATACTTTTTCTTGCTTCAATAAAATAGATTCATATAACTAATCTGAATGAGTGGAATGAGAACATTGCTGAATGTTACGGAAACAGCTAATACTCTTTTTCATTCTATATTTCTTCCATTTTGACTTGAGATAGTTTTATTCGACATAAAAAAGATCTCATTCTTTTTCAGAATCAATTTGTTTACTAATGGCCTCATTTATAAGCAGTCGAGACTCAGAACATCCTGGATCATTCCAAGATCTCATTTTAGAGCTTCTGCGAGTTCAATTTCGTCAAGCCTTGTCACACAATTGCCAATTTCCTGTTGAGTTCAATTCGTGGGGAAAGTCGCCCTGGAATCGTTCGGATAGAAGGACCAACCTTACAAAGGAGATTCTATCAACAGTTGCAATCATTCACAAGAAAATGAATTCAATTTCAGAATTCATCAAATGTAATCTGGATTAATCTGTTCAATTTCAAAAAACCATCAAATGTAATTCAGTCGACCGATATCAGAAATCATCAATAATTATTGTTATAATTCAGATCGAATTGTATGTATTTCAGAAACTTTAATTTGTTACTCAGAAAGTAAAAATGAACTTTAATGTTTAGTTTGCTTTGAATATCAATCTCATACTTCACATTTTCAGAACAATTATCATATCGTCAATATCATCACGCACCCTGGATTTCATTTCGATGGGGTTCATCCGTTCATCAAGATGCATCTTTGACGTATGATTGAAAATCTCAATATTTCTTAACAAAAAACGATCTCGGCAGGGGCTTCCATGGATCCAACCCTGGATGCGCCACCATCATATCCAATTATGTATGTATCAATAAATGAAAAAACCGCGAAAGAAACAATCGGGCGTTGTCTCCGCTAGATCATTCCTTTGAAATGCAGTCACTGGATCTTACCAAAATATATTTACTAGAATTGTTTTTAAGAAATAATAAAAATAAAATAATAATAATAATAAAACGGTAAACAACAAAATTCTATTTTTGACACATAGATGAATTCAAAAAAGTAATCATCGAAATGAATACCATTTTCAATTTCCTAGGCTCAGAAATCTTTTATCACATGGTTGGAAAAATGAAATGAGATGTTATCACTAAGATGAGAGATACACCGGTTTCAGTGTCTCATATACCTCAGAGACAAAATCTTCTTAAAAAACTTCGATATTTAAAGCAATTAGTAGGCCAGTCAATAAAGCCTCTGAATCGCAAGTAAGTAGCAACAGCGTAATGTTTTGATATGTTGTTGGGGACGGTAAAACATGAAGGTATAAAATTTTTCTACACTCTGGGGGGAACGCTAGGGGTTAAAAGGGGCGAAAAAGGTTTTTTGTTCATAACTTCGAGAAAAAAATTGTTCGTGGGTAGAAATTTTGGAATATGGTGTAATAAATAATGATCAATCTTTTATAAAAATTTCCACCTTTTTTGTTCGGTGCAAAATGTGTTATAAATGAAAAAGTACAATTTTTGAAATAACACTGGTAAAAAAATTCTGACAAGATGGAAAAGTTAATACAAAGTTGTTAATAATAGGATCATTCAGTTACTGAAGTTTCTACCTTTTTTGACCAGTGGAAAAGCTGAAAGCGGCCACGAGATTGCCTCGGAGCCTATCGAGGCGTTCGGCGCGCGATCAGGGGATCGCGATGAAGACTCAGGTACTAAAATGACATGGAGAACCCGAAAACGTTATGCTACGTAATAATTTCGCTCGAGCGGGATTGAATAGTCAGTCTCTGCGCCATTCCCAATCATTTGAAGGAATAAATATCGAATGGATCAATGTGATTTAGGGAATATTTCAGTGAATATACAAAAATACGTACTCATTTTTCTTTCAAGTATCAAATTAAGCGTATTGAATATTTGCGTTTTGTACGCATATTTTTTCAGTAAGCTATATGAAAATATTTAAACACTGGATTCATCATACAAAAATTTTAAGAAATTATTACATATGAAAAAAACAACTTTTATTTCAGTTTTGACAACGTATCAACAATTAACCAACTTCTTCGCTATTCGATATTCGCCTTTTTTTCCAGGTGAACTGGAATCATCCAGCGGTCCGTCATTCTGAGGTTCTTCAAGGGTTTTTTCCTCATCTGGTTCTGCCTCGATGTCTTCAGAATCAAGAAACTCATCTTGCGGTTCACCAAATTGATCATTTTCGGCATTGAAGATGCTTTTTTGAACTGATTCTATCTCAATATCATCCTCCATTCCATCAATTTCAATAAGCTTGGCGTTTGTACACGTTTGTCCATGACAAGAGTAGCAAATTTCGGAGCATTTTAGTCCTGCTTCTCTACAGCCGCATAATCGCCCGCATCCTTTTTCGCATTTGCAGGATACCAGTTTCAGCAGTTCGTCTGGTGCAGGCTCCAGTGTTGTCAATATCGGACTCAGCCCATTAGGATCTCGTTTCCAGCCCCATAATGTAGCTGGTACGTTTCGCCCTATAAATGATTAATAACGTTAAAACAGATATTGTTAACAAGCAGTCAAAGAAAAATGAAAAAAAAAATTTTTTTAGGTAATAAGATTCAATTAGATCTCAACTCACCCATCCACTGATGGACCTGATGGTAAACGCGATACGAATGTTGTGCTGCGGCTGCTTTGGTAGGTGGTAATCCAGCAATGGTGAATTTGCTCTTTGTTATAGAACGTGAGAATCCTTCGTACCGTAGGTCGTCCAAGCATTTGAGCGATTTCCCTCCATACATTCTAGCCATGATTTTTTCTCCGGCATCGGCAATGATGACTGGGTCTGCGTTGGCAATCTTGAAGCAGTCGAGGGCTGGACGGATGTCTTCATGTTTGGCAACAAGGGACGTCAATCCTTTTTTTCCTCGATTGGAAAGAGATGAGGTTGTATCACATCCAGTAAACGCGTGGCACGTCAGAATGTACGGTCTTAAAGTTTTGTCTTTCAGACTTAAAAATAGGTTCAGCTTTCATAGATTTATCGTCTGCCTACGACACGGTATGGAAAGATGGTTTGATCTATAAACTTTATACACATCTTAAATGTGGAAAGATGATTCGTTTATTAGAGAATATGTTGTCGGATAGAAGATTTCGTGTTTTTGTTGATGATAATAGTAGTAAATTCAAAATATTGAACAATGGTCTTCCACAAGGATCTGTTTTAGCACCCCTTCTATTCAATTTATATTTATGCGATATTCCTTGTACTTCATCTGAAAAATTCATTTACGCCGACGATATTGCACTCGCTTTCCGTCATTCTGATTTTAGAAGTATTGAGGAAAATTTAACTTCTGATCTGAAAATTTTGGAAAATTATCTTTTCGAATGGCGTTTGTGTCCAAATCCAAATAAAACCGAGGTTTCGTTATTTCATTTGAATAACCATCAAAAATTTAGAAAATTAAATGTCCTTTTCGGGAACTTTCCTTTGAAACATAATTTTACCCCCAAATACTTAGGTGTTAAATTAGATTCCTCTCTGAATTACAAAGCACATTTGGATGACTTACGAATGAAGCTGAAAACGAGAAATAACATTCTACAGAAACTTGCTGGTACGTCATGGGGTGCTGACCCGACTACACTTCGCACAGCAGCCCTTGCCCTGGTTTTTTCCACCGCTGAATATTGTTGCCCTGTTTGGCTCAATAGTGTTCATGTTCAGAAAATCGATGCACAGCTCAATTTTTCAATGAGAATAATTACTGGAACCATCCGATCTACACCTATCCAATGGCTACCAGTGCTATCGAATATAGTTCCTCCCCATATTCGAAGACAGTCTGCAACTTGGAATTCTTGGAATATATTCAATTCATTTCCGGATTCTTTTCCGATACTTTCCTACGTTCCAGAAAATAGAATTCCAAGACTGAAATCTCGTAAACCTATTTGGTCGAATAACTTTCTGAATTCGAACTTCAGCTACAACGAAATCTGGAAATCCGAATGGGATGTATGTTCTTTATCTAATAAAGATCTAATATCTGATCCATCGAATAAAGTTCCTGGTTTTAACCTTCCCAGGAGAATATGGTCCCTTCTTAATCGAATAAGAACAGGTCATGGTCGTACCAACAGCATGCTTTTCAAGTGGAATTCGGTTGATAGTCCTAATTGTGAATGTGGTGAATCAGAGGAAACAGTTGAACACCTAATTAATAATTGTTCGATTTATAAATTCCAAGATGGCATTAGAGCCATACACAATATATCAAACTCATTTTTGCAATGGGTTGAAAATTTCAGATCAATTTGATGAAGTATAAATTGAATTCTCTTGCTGTTCTGGCTTTTTTTATTTTCAGGTTGGAGTTTGTGTTTGGAAATCCTTCCTCCGAAGAGCCGTCCCGCTGATCGTGATGTCCTTCTATATAGAATATTCAGATACAACAATTTTATTTTATTTTTCTAACGGGGAGACAGGTTTTTTCGGCTGAGGTTTTTTCCCCTGGCTCTATAGTATCGTATGATACTAGTGATGATAGTATCGTATGATACTATAGTATCATACGAAGAATGTTGTGGTACCCGTTCCTTTTTTTACCTCAGCTTAGGTTCTTTTTGTTTCAACATTTATTGTATTATTTCAGCCCTCTTATTCAAAAGAATATATATATATATATATATATATATATATATATATATACATGGAAAAGATTTAACGGACATAACCCTCTGAAACGAAAATGACCGATTCCTCATTATTTATCCTTATATTGTGTATATATATATATATATATATATATATATATATATACTGGAATATACATGTTTCGAGGACTTTCCCTTTCCGGGCTTCATAAAGTAGACATAGTGTTTCATTTCTTCCGCGCCAGTTAATACAACGAGCAAGTCGACATCTTCTCCTACAATGACGACTTTCTCGTAGAGTGAAGATACATTCAGAGCAGTTCCAACGATCAATGTATCAGCATCTTCGTTGCTCTGTATAGCATTGTATCCAATATGTTGCAGTTTTGACATCAACAAAGTTATTAATCTGGCCTTGTTCTTGTCGTTTGACAGAAACTTCTCTTGGCTTGTTGTTGATGGCATGGATTCGTCTATAAACACATCAACTGAGAGAGTTTTCATTCGACTTAGACGCTCTGCAGTTTTCGTACCCCTGGCTGTGACGTCTTCTGGATACCCGTTAAAAACAACGGTGACACGATCGCCATAATGTTTCCGAATATAGTTGATGTATGTTTTGCAAATTTCACCGTACACGTCGCCACTCCGACATATAACTTTAGGTAGCAAGTGACCACCATCGATAACATATTGTACATCCCCTGAAGTCACATTGTCGTCATTTGGAGTGAACAGATCAGAAAGAACAGATTTTTTGCTCTTTCGCATGCCACTTTCATCGAAAAGAGATAGAGGGTAAGAAGCGAGCTCATAAGCGAAGAAACCTCGAAGTTGCTGCTGAGATTCCTTGGTAAAAGAAATCCGTTCGAACCTTGGTCCTTGATATTCAATATTTCAAATGCTTTGGAAAAATCGGGTATCGTAAAAATATAAGTTTACAATATTTATTTATTTATTTATTTATTTATTTAAAAAGAGTTAAGAGTTAAGGCAAGCCTATAAAACTCAAAAATAAACAAAAATATACAAACATGGAGAACATATTGTATATGAATGAGAAAAGAAAAAAAAGTGCAATAGAGTAGTGAAAAAAAAGGGAATTACATAAATATCTGCTAGAACGAAAGTCACTATCGGACACGGCGGCACAAACTGTCGTAATTGTTTTTGAAAGCATTCACTGACACAGAGTTGACCACTGTTGGAGGCAGACTATTCCAAGCATCAAAAACCCGGTTAGGAAGGAAATGTTGCCTCTGCGTCGTTTTAAAATTCTGCTTGGAAAGTTTATAAGCATGACCGCGAAGACGAGTGTCGGTGTTCCTGCCAAAGAGGCCACTAAGATCGACACCAAATCGATTGTGAAGGGCACGGTAGGTTGCAATCAGGTCTCCTCGAATCCTCCTGTCAGCAAATGCTGGTAAGTTCATGAGAGACAATCGCTCCTCATAGGATGGGCGCAAAAATCCATATGGGATCCGAGTCGCTCTACGCTGGATACCCTCCAACAATGTCAAATCACCTCTCAGTACCGGGCACCAAACAGGGCTAGCAAACTCGATAATGGGGCGGATATAGATCTTGAATAACGCAGCACATGTTTCGGGTTCACATCTGTTGAATGCCTTCTGGATCATAAACAGAGATCTTTTAGCCTTGTTCGCGACAGACAGAATATGCTCAGACCAAGTCAGGTTCTCGGTAATAATCACACCCAGGTCACAATGATTGCTGCAGGCGTTGACTGGCACATCTTCCAGATAATATTGATGGCGGGGATTGCGGTAACCCAAGTGCAGAACAACACACTTGTCAAGATTGAGGGGAAGCTGCCACTCCCGGCACCAACGGCTCAACGCCACTAGGTCCTCCTGAAGTTCACCAGAGGCCACAAGAGGTCTTGTAAATATCTTAGTATCATCGGCAAATTGGGAACAATTAGATTTGAGGATCTTGGGTAAATCAGATGTATAGAGGAGAAACAGCAGTGGGCCCAATACAGAACCCTGTGGAACACCACTCAATACAGGCCTTGGCGCAGAGAGAGCCCCTCCGACCCTAACCCGGAAGACTCTGTCCGTAAGAAATGCCTCGATCCAACAGAGAAGACGGCCTCTAATTCCGATGTGCTTCAGCTTGTGAAGGAGAATTCTATGAGGTACTCGATCGAATGCACGAGAAAAATCCAGGTAGATCACGTCAACCGGATGGGACTCGTCTAGAGAACTCGACCAGGAATTGAGGCATTCGAGTAGATTGGTAACCACCGAACGTCCGGGGAGAAAACCATGTTGGCCGTCTGGTATAAGCCGGTTAGTTAGGGCAAAATGAAGGACTTTCTCATGGATAATCTTCTCACACACCTTCGATACGATCGGAACCAAACTGATGGGACGATAGTTGGCAGCGTCCCTTTTGTCTCCCTTCTTGAATATGGGCGTCACTAAAGCACTCCGCCACGTCGAAGGCAAGTGGGAAGTCTCGAAAGAGCGTCTGAATAAGAGGGAAAGGGGGTATGATAGTTGATAAGCACACTCTCTCAAGAGTTTGGCAGAGAAACCGTCCGCACCCGGCGAAGAGCCGACACTCAAACAAGACAGGCGCAGTTCAACTTGAGATGGAAAAAAATCGACGTCTGTGATTTCAGCTGAGTTGCACGGGCCAACCAGTTTCGGAAAATTTGTACTTCCTCTGGTGAAGGAGGATTCGAAAAAATGAGCTAACACTTCTGCAGATTCTTCAGGACCGGAGCAAGGTTGATTGTTGCAGTTATTAACATGCGGGATGTCGACTTTGGAGTTAAGGGTGGACCTGACATATTTGAAGAATTTTTTCTTGTCACTCGAACGAACTAGTTTAGATTCATAATCATTTTTAGATTTTCTGATTAAGGATGAAAGAAAATTGGAGAAACATCGATGCTCGTTATAGTCCTCCATCCGCTTTCGGCGTTGATAGCGCTGCCATATGGATTTTTTATGGCGAATCAAATTGAGGATATTTCGATCAATCCAAGGTTTGGATGGAATTTGAATGATTTCTCTTTCATAGGAGCACTCGTCTATCAAGTTCTGAAGGACAGATGTAAACGTGGTCCATCCTTCCTCAACGTCGCAGGTAGGTGTTATAAATTTGTTCCAATCGACCTCAGCCAGCTTACAGTTGAGTGAAGGGTAGTCAGTAACCTTCACTGTTTTGATCAGTCTTCCAAGGGTTTTGGAAATTGCAAGTGCATGGTAGCCTTCACAATGATATGATCGGATTTCCCCAAAGGTGGATACTGTTCAATTTTTGAAATAAGATCCATATCATTAGTCAGAACTAGATCTAAAAGGGAGGGATTTTGTGAGCCACGAAAACGCGTTGGGAAATCGATCAACTGGAACAAGTTGTTGTCGATAATAGAATTAATGTAAACACCAGACGGCGAGCTGCAGGCTCCGGAAGAAATAGGCCATTGCACATCAGGCATGTTGAAGTCACCAGCTATTACTAGATTGCGCTTGGAGTTGGAGAGGTTCCCTAGGTGGACTGCCATGGTTTCATCAGATTGACAGGGACGTGGTCTATATACACAGCCAATAGTGAATGCGCAGGATCTGCCCTCAGAAATATCGATAAATAGAATCGATAATAGAAATATGACTAGCGATAACAAATCTTGGGACCATATACAAAGGCGATATGAGTATTCCGTAGCATATTATTTTTGGGTTCTCCATGCCATTTCTGTACCTGACCCTTCATCGCGATCCCCTGATCGCGCGCCGAACGCCTCGATAGGCTCCGAGGCAATCTCATGGCTGCTTTCAGCTTTTCCACTGGTCAAAAAAGGTAGAAACTTCAGTAACTGAATGATCCTATTATAAACAACTTTGTATTAACTTTCCCACCTTGTCAGAATTTTTTTACCAGTGTTATTTCGAAAATTGTACTTTTTCATTAATAAAAAATATTGCATCGAACAAAAAAGGTGGAAATTTTTATACAAGATTGATAATTATTTATTACACCTTCCTTCAAAATTTCTACCCACGAACAATTTTTTTCCCGAAGTTATGAACAAAAAACCTTCTTCGCCCCTTTTAACCCCTAGCGTTCCCCCCAGAGGGTAGAAAAATTTTATTATAATAATAATAATAATAATAATAATAATAATAATAATAATATATTCATGTTTTACCGTCCCCAACAACATATCAAAAAATTACGCTGTTGCTAATTACTTGCGATTCAGAGGCTTTATTGACTGGCCTATAGGTGTGATGTACTGAGCAGAACTTACAAAGTAGTGACGATTGCGTCAAAATGAAGTTAGTTTCATATCTAAAAAGATATGAGAAAAAAGCACTCTGTACATCGTCTTTCACTCAATGAGATTTTAGCAGTGGCCCTCATGCAGGTTTTTCCGAGTGATGGAAACGCCTAATTCTTTTCGCGACCGTGAAGTCAAGTGTTTTTAAGAAAAGGAATAAAACGGTAAACCAAAAAAAACTTTGCCTCTACGTAGGCCACATCGAAAACATTTTTGAAACATAGATGAATTCCAAATAGTAATCATCTGAATGAATACCATTTTCAATTCCCAGGCTCACAGGTCTTTTATCATAATGGTTGGAGATTTTGTCACTGAGATGGGAGATATACCGGTTTCAGCCTTGTTTGGCATCATCCGTATCTCATATACAACCCAGAGACAAAATCTTCATGAAAAACTTCGATATTTAAAGCAATTAGGACGCCGAAGAAAAAGCTGGAGAGAAGGAGTAGACAGGGAAATACGGGAAACAGAGTTGTTTGAAGATCTGTGGATGGATAGAGAAGGCATCGGAAAACGTCGGAGGACATTCTAAAACCGATATATTATTATATGAAGGTGTGATGTACTGAGCAGAAATTACAAACGGCTGAAACTGGTATAATTCTCATCTCAGTGACATAATCTAATATCATTTCTCAATTTCTCCAATCATTTGATAAAAGATCTCTGTGCCTGGGAATTGAAAATGGTATTCATTTCGATGATTACTATTTTGAATTCATCTAAGTTTCAAAAATGTTTCCGGTGTGGCTTCCGTAAAGGCAAAGAATTTTTCTGTTTACTGTTTCATTCCTTTTCTTAAAAATACTTGGCTTCACAGTCGGAGAAACTGCATGAGGGCCCTAATTCAGGGCCAGTGCTAAAATCTCATTGAGTGAAAGAGGATGTTCTTTTTTCGCATGTCATTGGAGATATTTGAAATAAAAATAATGTGCAAGTAATGAATAATTCGTGTTGGCAACAGCTAACCAGTTTTCAGGTCGACCATACAAATAATAAGATTCCCTTGTTGAATAATAATCCATAGGCAGACCATAAATTTGAATACCGCATTTCCGAAATGAAATCCTGGGTGTGAAACTCTTCATTCTGAAAATCCCAGTCGAGTTTTTGATCCAAATCTTGAATAACCCGAAGCCATCATTTCCACTACAGCCAGAAAATCCAAATCTATACAACCATCTTCTATCTGTAATACCGAAACATGAACTTATTCACGTTCTGACCGTGTTTCATCCCATGACAGAGAAATCTGCGCCTGGCTTACAGGGGCATTACACTTTACACATAAATCTGGAAGATACATAACTCTCCTCTGGGATCTAGCCTGCTCGCACGGCCGTCACATCTAGTTGGTAGCGGTCTTTTGGACCCCTTCTACGGCAGAGCTGTATGGACTATCTAACGGCTTGTGGCGCAGAGCGTTCCTAATCTGAACATCATTTTTCCACAGTATTTTCCACAAACTTACCGTCAAACGTTCTCATCACTGACGTAGCCAAGGCGGTTTAAGGCCTCAAACCGCATGATCGTTACGTTACGACTGACAATGACTCGATGAATTATATAGATTTCACTGTTGATATAAACAATTATTCAGGCCCGCCGCTAACTGAGCGAGCGTGTGCAATTGCTGTTATGCCTCCCCATAAATACTTCACGAGTTTGGTCAAAAAAAGGGATAATTGATATCATGATGGAAAAATAAAAAAAATCTATTGAAGAGAAAGCATTTATTTACGTACGTTTTTATTTTTTTCACTAAAGTGTGAAATAATATGAATATTTAAATAATATTCATCTACAAAAATTTCACATTTATTGGACAAAATAATTACCGATGGTGTCGCTGCATTCGCCGATCAGCTGTTTACCGAAACGAGTATTGTTTCGTGTTTACATTAGATTTCTATTTGTATGTATGGGATTTTTTTAGTTTAAAACTTTATTGGCTATCAATAATAGAAGTTGTTTCCTTAATTGTGGATCCTGTGGATTATATTGTAAGTGAAAGTATAGGTAATATTGTGCTTTTTGTTATATTTTTTTGTAAAATATTGCAGTGATCACTATTCAATTTTGAATGCTTTTCAGATCATCTGGCAAGATGTTTACCAATATATTTACATGCTCACAGATGCTGTATAGAGGGTGAGCAAGTGTTGCAATGCAAACATTTGATTCTATGTGGGAAAAATTATTTCAAAACATTGGAATTCTACAAGGACAACCCCATCATATTGAGGAAATGATGTAAAAATGATGCTGTGAAGGTCGACAAGATTATATACAGATACCAAGCAAGATTTTCTGGAATTTGCAAGAATATTTTAGCAATGCTAGTCTACAAGGTTATACGTACTACAAAATATCTTGACAATTCTAGAGATTGTGAAGGTGAAATTCATTGTTTAGTTTTGTCTCCGCTATTTTTCTTTTTGTTTTCCTTAACAATGAAATGTACAAAACAGAAAACATTAGGACTATCCATATTTGATGAAAACTAAGAGAAGGATGAAATTAGTTTGAGACCTAACAGAACCTGAAAAAATGCGTGATTGTTATGTAATTGAAAATCAGCATGAACAATATATTCATTTAATAGAAGCTACAATTTTTTTTTTATTTAGGAAGAGAAATAATCTATGAAAAAAAGATGGGTGATAAATTTTGAATAAAAATGGACATTCTTCAGAGAACTGTATGTATGCAGCACATGACGTGATCATCGATTAATCAAGTTGAAGAATTCATTACGCTAGATTTTGATGTATTATTCATTTATTGCTTCTCACTTGTGTCTCAGGCTGCAGTTATAATAAAATAAAATAATTCAACTTATCTATCGATTGATTGCACCTTTTCTGTATCTAAATGAACGTCATTACTATCAAGATATTTTCATATTCATATTAAATTAATACATATATGTATAAATATATTGTTTAAAATTGCCAATTCTCGGAATTTATCTGAAATTTCACATGTAGATTTGATCATTGCTGAACATAAGTTCAATGTTGGAACAATCGAGAGAATCACTTGAACTCACAAGGTCCCTAGTTTTATTGCACATTTTCATATCTTCTGATGTCTTTCAAGATTTTTCCTGATATTTAATATTTTATGATATTTTTTTACGGGGTGGCTGGTTTTTTCGGCTGAGGTTTTTTTCCCCTGGCTCTATAGTATCGTATGATTCTATAGTATCATATATATATATATATATATATATATATATATATATATATATATATATATATATATATATATATATATATATATTAGACTGTTTCAAAAAAATCGACATTTTTTGTTTTCACGAAACCCCCCCCTAATTATCTTCAGGGTATCGAAAAGAGACCTCTATGAAAATATCAGCTTCAAATAATAATATTCAGAGGTCGCTCATCAATTATTTCTATTTTCCCTACT
Organism: Hippodamia convergens; assembly: GCA_038502775.1. Classification (NCBI taxonomy): domain Eukaryota; kingdom Metazoa; phylum Arthropoda; class Insecta; order Coleoptera; family Coccinellidae; genus Hippodamia; species Hippodamia convergens. The sequence goes on from CM076607.1 coordinate 113,075,707, forward strand.
AATAGCAGGGAAGAAATTTCTTTTTTCAATAAAAAATTCCTAGAGCAGAAACCAATAGACGGATTTCATTGTGTAATACATTTTCGTGTAGACAATCAGATACTCTACAAAAATGACCCTTACGATATTTCGGTAAAACGGCCCCTTCAAAAGTTATTCGATTCGATGCTAATATTGAGGTATTTTTGAAAAAAAAAATTATTCAAAAAAATCGATTCTGTTTGTTTTAAAGAAATTCTATTTCTAATTATCTTCAGGGTATCGTAAAAAGGCGCCTGTGAAGATATTAGCTTTGAATATTAATATTTAGAGGTCGCTCAGCGATGACTTCTATTTTCTATTTCCGCTGTTGATAGCAGGAAAAAATTTTCTTTTTTCTATAAAAAAATGTTTCTTCACGAACCAATTAACGGATTCCATTGTGTGATACATTTTCGTGTAGGGAACTAGATGCTCTACGAAAATGTCTCGTACGATATTTCGATAAAACCGCTCGTTCAAAAGTTATTCGAACTTTTTCTTCAAAAATACCTCTATATTAATACCTTATATTAAGGTATTTTGGAAAGAAAAATTCAAATAAGTGGTTTTATCGAGATATCGTATTGAACATTTTCGTAGAGTATCTAGTTCCCTACACCAAAATGTATCATACAGTGGAATCCGTCCATTGGTCCGTGAACAAAAAATTTTTTATTGAAAAAAGAATTTTTTTCCTGCCATCAGCAGCGAAAATAGAAACTATCGATGAGCGACCTCTAAATATTAATATTCAAAGCTAATATTTTCACAGACGGCTTTTGTTTATACCCTGAAGATGATTATAAGGCGGGTTGCGTGAAAACAAGTAAAGTCAATTTTTTTGAATACATTTTTTCTTCAAAAATACCTCAATATTAGCATCGAATCGAATAACTTTTGAAGCGGCTGTTTTATCGAAATATCGTAAGGGACATATTTGTAGAGTATCTGATTGCCTATACGAAAATGTATCACACAAAGAAATCCGCCTATTGGTTTGTGTTCTAGGAATTTTTTATTGAAAAAAGAAATTTTTCCCCTGCTATTAGTAGGCAAAATAGAAATAATTGATGAGCGACCTCTAAATGTTATTATTTGGAGCTGATATTTTCACAAAGGTCTTTTTTCGATACCCTGAAGATAATTAGGGGGGGGTTTCGTGAAAACAAAAAAAGTGATTTCAATTTCCAACTTTTCACCGTACTGATGAGGGCCGAAAGCCCGAAACAGCTGTCTACGGTTCATTTTCGTTTCAGAGGGTTATTTCCGTTAAATCTTTTCCATGTACTCCACCGATCCCTCATTATTTATCCTTATATTGTGTTTGTATTCCTGGACTCGGATGTCACGCAGGTGGCTAAAGCTGCCTCCGTGGTGACGTTGGATGTTGCCCTGGAATGCAGGGTCTTCCAACCGAAATCGCAAATGTGCGGCTGGCTCCCTTGTGTTGACTCCGTTATGTGATTTCAATTTCCAACTTTTCACCGTACTGATGAGGGCCGAAAGCCCGAAACAGCTGTCTACGGTTCATTTTCGTTTCATAGGGTTATGTCCGTTAAATCTTTTCCATATATATATATATATATATATATTCAGCACTTTTAACTAGGCTCCCCGAATTTTTGAGACTTCTGTATATTCAAAAATATCAAGTAGAGTCAGAGTAATTTATTTCGATAAGAATGAAAATTTAAAATGTCTAGACTTGAACTGCTTTTTTGGTAGGTTTTGTGAAGGTACAGCTTTCTTCTCCAGTAGCAGAAAAGTAATCATCGAAATGAATACCATTTTCAATTTCCTAGGCTCAGAGATCTTTTATCATGAGGTTGGAGAAATGATATTAGATTTTGTTACTGAGATGAGCGATATACCGGTTTCTGCCTTGTTTGGCCTCATCAGTATCGCATACATTTCAGAGACAAAATCTTCATAAAAAACTTCGATATTTAAAGCAATCGAGTGCGATGTACTGAGCAGAAATTACAAAACAGTGACATCCAATTGCGTCAAACTGAAGTTTCATATCTCCAATGAGATTGGAGATATGAAACTGTATATGTTGTGTATAAGTAAAATCTTCTGTGAAATTTCGTGTACCCAAGCTATTTCGTTTGAAACTATAACTAAATTACTTAGTCTCAGCTGGTGCATTGTGATCTTGAATAATTCTTGATGATTTTTAATTTTGAACAAAATCTAGGTCACGGCATACTAAATCTAACAGGTCGGAAGGTTAGACGTTACCGTTGTTAGCAATGGAGTGTCAAGTAGCACTCGTAGATATAGACAGTATACGGCTTTCTTATGCAATTTGCACTGTTTTCTATATAATTTTGAATTTATTTCAATTCACAACGAAATAAAGAAAACAAAACAGCATTACGTTTATTTCAGAATATTTTTTAATATTTTATCGCAAATAATCCAGAACTCACCACGAGGTGGTAGCTGTTGTATTGAGTTTCACAAGATTACAATCAGAATGAAAATTCTTCTAGTTTCTGAAGAGACAGAAATGGGTAAATGAATATCAAAAGATTAAAAACTATATTATTTCGCCATCGAAAACGATTACATTCTGACTGCTGATGTTGAATAATTGGAATTTCATAAAACAGAAATTCAACGAGAATAATAATAATAATGATTTATTCATCCTGTGAGACATATTATTACATGTATAGGACAAGTCACAATATAATAAATAGATAATTCAAAGATTCATTGAGCTGTTTTCACTGAATTATAGCTATAATACTCCTTAACACTATAGAAGGATTCTCTCAATAAAAAGTTCTTGACTATGTTCTTAAATTTGGTCTTTTGGAGACATTGAATGCATCGTGTAAGATGATTAAAAATCTTTATACTCTGATAATGTGGAGACATTTCAAACTTCGTAGTTTTGTGAATGGGAAAATATAATAATCTGGTATCATGAGTATGAAAACTAGAAATCTTAACAATACTTTCCTCATTTTCTTTCACATATATAAGGCATTTGAGTATGAATAAAGAGGCCAATGTGAGAATATTATTACCCTTAAAGAGGGGTCTGCAGGAGGACCGTGGATGGCAATTGAACATTAAACGAACTATTCGCTTTTGAATGATGAAAACTCTATTAACATCTGAAGAGTTACCCCATAGCAGAATGTTGTAAGAAAGATGACAATATACTAAAGAATAGTAAACGTTAATCCGAGAATTCAACGGAATCGAACTCTTAACTCTACTTAACGCGTAATAGGAGCCGTTGAGGTTTTTACAAAGGGCATCAATATGCGAATGCCAGTTCAGATATCTGTCTATGTGTATGCCCAGAAACTTAACATGGTCATTTGATGTGATAACCGAGTCCAAATGCCGAACAATAAATGTGTCACCAACGGAACTAGATATACTAAAACGAATGCATTCCGTTTTATTGATGTTTATGATAATTCTATTTTTGTGACACCACTCAGCGAAACATTGCGTAACGAGCTCACACAAATATCGTAATTCCTCCAACGTCTCTGCTGAAATTGCTATGGAGGAATCATCCGCGAACAATATTATTCTTATCATACGATGTAGTGACTTATCGGAAAATTCGACGAAAATTTTCTTCAAGTGCGGAGGGAGGTCATTTATAAATAGGAGAAACAATAGTGGCCCAAGTACAGAACCCTGAGGCACTCCCAATTTCAAGTTTCGCTCACTCGAACAACATTCATCAACTCGAACAGACGCGATCCTGTTTTCCAGATAACTCCGAATCCAATCATGGAAGATACCCCTAAATCCCAAGTTATAAAGTTATCTTAAATTAACTTATGCGAGAGACTATCGAATGCTCGTGATAAGTCAAAAAACAGAGCAGCTACATGTGTACCACGATCTAGGTGCTGATAGACAAATTCAATAAAGTTCAACGCTCCAGTCTGAGTTGAGCGGCCAGATCTAAAGCCATGCTGGGCACTATCAAGAATATTAAACTTATCAAGATATTTCATCATTCTGCTATATATTATCTTTTCGAATACTTTGGAGAAGGTACTCAGGATAGCAATAGGTCTATAATTCGAAACATCAGTCGTGTCATTTTTTTTGTAGACTGGAATAACGCAGGCCTTCTTTAGGAGGTGAGGAAATACTCCAGTGGTTACTGATAAATTTATGATATGTGCGAAATGAACACTAATCCTAATAAACTCTGAATGAATAAAAACTGTAAATTCAAACCTAAAATAGGAGGACTAACTATTCTGGAATAGTTATTAACAGCAGGCGATCAAACAAATTTGTATTAACGGAAGGGATATCCCTGTGGTGCAGGGTCGAAAGTTGCATAGTTCACACAAAAAGGAAAATTTGTATTTCGTAATGCTTGTGTGAGTCAGAAGGATCGGTGTGTTCAATGTAGCTTTTGTTACTGTGTCCTTACGCCACGTTAGTCACAGCACTGTATATTGTTCACCCAACAGTGAATGGTTCAGCGAGTTCTCCATTTCAGAAAATGTATTCCCTAATGGAGACTCAAACCCCGAACTGCCTAGTCGGAGCCGGGGCCCTTCTCCACTGGGCCACTCACCCATTCGAAACGGAGAATAACGACGTGAAATTTAACATAGACAGTAGATCATCATCTCATATGATAAAAAAACCGACGAGGTTACAGTTGCTAAGAAGATCTATTCCTCAACAACTACAGGTGTTGAAAACCTAAGCACTGGTGTCGATGCGGGGTGGAGAGTAATTGGGGTATTTACAGCACCCCCTCCCCTTCCAGAAAAATACTGATTTCTAAACAAAAGTCATAATATCATTACATAGTAATATGATAATATATTATATCCTAAATTTTTAAAAAAAACTTTCACCAGATGCAACTAAAACCGGAAACGTTAATAATATTCTCAGTGCTATTGCTGTATTCGGAAATGTGAAAAGTAAGTTACAGATAGAATTGGTAGAATACTGAAGAGGCACAACATCGAGACCGTTCATAAGTCGACCCACTTTCATCAGTCAGTTTTTACAGGATACCTTGAGATTGCGGCAAAGTCTACATTGGTACATTGGAACGAGAATTGAGGAGAACGGACGATGCTGTCGACTCAGATAGAAGACTCTGCACTAGAGGAATATGCTCTAACTGATGGACACAATATAGTGTTTTCAAATGCAGAGAAATATTTAATATCAAAAGTTACTATCCTAGAATGAACATGGAAGCCATTGAAAGACAACATAAACAGAAAAAAGGAAACCCCCTTGGTACATGTCGCATGGTTGCAAATCTTATAAAAAAACAAGATCAAGCTGATACGGAGTGGAAGCGATGGGCCAATCAACATCGAGCACCTTAACTCTCTACCTTCTCCCGCCATTTAGCGGGGTGTAAATAACACCTCCGGATTGAACCTGGCATCACTGTCAGAAAGTCAGCGGTCGAGTAACAATCTCAGACCAAGAATTCTCTGAAAATGCCTATGCAGATATCAGCGTAACTTTAGGTAAAATAATTCCTACTAGACCACGGGCAATGAGCTCTCTCGATGTAATTTTGCCATTGCTAAAAAGATATTGTAATAGGATTTGTGGATCATTAGGCTGATGGTCTTCTGCAGAATGTGACTTCAATGTAATGATTTCATGAAACAAATCAATACTGTCAATATCTGATTTAATAGTTGCACCATCTTCAAACTTCAGATTCAAATCTTTCCAATATTTTATTAAATCATCATTGGAGTAGTTAAATAAGTTTTCGCAAAAAAAAGCCAAAATGTCTCTGTTTTCAACTCCTCGAATCTATTCTTCAACGAAGTAATTGTTCGATCCAGGATCCTAAAAAAAATTCCAGTCTGTATTTGGTACGGATTTACTGGAACTTCATCACTGTGTTCACATTAAAATTGGCATAACGTAGAAAGTTATAATAAAAAAGGACTTGAAATTACAGAGCAATCAGAACAGCTCTTGATGTCCCTTGGTATATCAGCAATGAACAGATTAGAAAAAAATTTAAAATTAAAACAGATAGAAAAAATGGTGCGAAGAATGAGAGATAATAGTAACGATCAAGGAAAAATGATACTTGAAATTCCTGTCAGAAAGACTAACAAAAGAGCGTATACAGGGTGTTTCATCATAAACTGGACAAACTCATATGACGTATAGAGAACATCGGGAGAATCATTTTTTTCTTATGACATATTTCCCGTTTTCGAAGCATAAGGGAGATACACGGTGTTTAATGTCATTTTCGAGCGTTATTATATTGAGTGTGGTCGGTTATGTATAAGACTGGAAGTAATGGTTTCTTGTCATATCGTAGTATTTTTGGATGCTTCATTCAGAAATGGTGTAGAGCTCCGAAAAAAAAATTACAAAATGGCGGAAAACCTGCAATGTTCGTGATTTTTTTTTTCGGTTGCCAAATTGATTTTCATTTCCTAAATTAGCACAATTTTTAAAGGATATCTGTGAAAAAATTTTTTCAAAAATCGAACACAACTTTTTTTTACATGTCTACAGCGAAAAAAAAATTTCACTCGAAATTGATGAAATTTTTCACGATTGTACTTACTTTTATACCTAACACGAATATGAACACAGAATCGAAAAATATCAAACGGTTTCGTTTTTACAGCCATTCAAATGTCCCGTTCGAATATCTGAAATAATAAAAAAACATGACACAGCTTGTGTTCTTAGGCCCATAATTTTTGAATTTGTATGTCGAAACATTCCAGATTGCAAAATGAATTAAAAAAAAAAAATCAGTGAAACTTTATTGAGAGTTGAACTCCCTACTCTGAGTTAAGTACCTATTAAAATAAATGTGGAATCTGAATTGAGACTGTTCAAAGGTTTTTAATTTTCGTTGCCAAGCAATGGCAGCTCATAGAATTTGACAGAGTATTTGAATTTAACTGAATATAATAATGCAAGTATCTTGAAACCAATTTATGCAGTTTGAGTAGAAATTGGCGGTTAATACTTCCCAGATATTAATGGCATGACATTATTGCGGAAATTTCTACGAATAATTCCACAATTTCACAAACGCAACAAAAAAACCTATTAGTATAAAATTTATTCATAATTCGTTCTCAAAAATATTGCCATTTCTCCGGATACACTTTCTCGACCTTTTCGCCACACTATCCACCGCTGAACGAACCATTTCCGGGTTTCGGCGAATCTCTTCGGCGGCTGATTCGATTCTTTGAATCAGTTCTTCTCTCGAAGTCACTGGAGCTCGCTTATCATAAACAAGACTCTTCATATGACCCCAGAAATAAAAATCCATAGGTGTAAGATCTGGAGAACGAGGAGGCCATGCGACAGGTCCCAATCGGCCGATCCATCGGCGAGGGTATTGAGAGTCTAAAAATTTTCGTACACTCCTCACTGCGTGAGCAGGGCAACCATCATGCTGGTACCATATTCCTTGAAAGTGACTCAAAGGAATATCTTCCAATAGATCGGGCAGAGTTTCCCTCAAAAATTGATTATAGCCATTTCCAGTCAATGTTTCAGGAAGAATGTACGGTCCTACAATGAATCCATCCTTCATTCCCGCCCAAACATTGACAGAAAATCTCTTCTGGCTATTTTTTGCTACTGTTGCATGTGGATTTTCCCTTTGCCATATTATATTATTTTTGTTGTTGAAGAAACCATCTCTGTGGAATGTTGCTTCATCCGTAAACAGTATGAGACGTAGGAAATTCCTATTCTCACGTGTCCTTCTTAAAATAAATTCACAGAATTCTTTCCTCTTCTCAAAATCACCTTCTTCTAAGGTTTGACATGAACGGAAATGGTACGTATGGTAGCTATTTCTTTTCAAAACTCTCCATACAGTGGATTTACTCTTATTCACACTTGGATGATTTGCTAGAGTTCTCGTTGATACCATCGGATTTTCACTCACTAAATCCAGGATACGTTCTTCGTTATTTCGGATTGTTTCCTTCTTCTTGCGGTGAAGAATACCTTCTTCACGTAATTTACGCACTGTTTCTATGAAAGTTTTAAAATTAGGAACGTTTCGGCTTGGAAATCTGCGAGCGTAAATTTCCCTTGCTTTTCTCCCTGAGGCATTCGCTTCATAATAAGCCTGAACCATATCATTTTTTTCTAAAAGTGAATATTTCATTTTCGTTTGCTAACAAGTCGTTTCAATATACTCGAATTATTCAGTAAAATTCAAATAACCTGTCAAATTCTATCAGCTACTGTTGCTCGGCAACGAAAATTAATATACTCAGAACCTTAGAACAGACTCATATTTCACATTAATACTTAACTCAGAGTAGGGAGTTCAACTCTCAATGAAGTTTCACTGATTTTTTTTAATTCATTTTGCAATCTGGAATGTTTCGACATACAAATTCAAAAATTATGGGCCTAAGAACACAAGCTGTGTCATGTTTTTTTATTATTTCAGATATTCGAACGGGACATTTGAATGGCTGTAAAAACGAAACCGTTTGATATTTTTCGATTCTGTTTTCATATTCGTGTTAAGTATAAAAGTAAGTACAATCGTGAAAAATTTCATCAATTTCGAGTGAAATTTTTTTTTCGCTGTAGACATGTAAAAAAAAAGTTGTGTTCGATTTTTGAAAAAATTTTTTCACAGATATCCTTTAAAAATTGTGCTTATTTAGGATATGAAAATCAATTTGGCAACCGAAAAAAAAAATCACGAACATTGCAGGTTTTCCGCCATTTTGTAATTTTTTTTTTCGGAGCTCTACACCATTTCTGAATGAAGCATCCAAAAATACTACGATATGACAAGAAACCATTACTTCCAGTCTTATACATAACCGACCACACTCAATATAATAACGCTCGAAAATGACATTAAACACCGTGTATCTCCCTTATGCTTCGAAAACGGGAAATATGTCATAAGAAAAAAATGATTCTCCCGATGTTCTCTATACGTCATATGAGTTTGTCCAGTTTATGATGAAACACCCTGTATATGTAGATCAATATACACACTGAAACTGGAAAGCAGCACAGGAAGAAGTACTCATCTGAAAACAAGTATGAAAAACAGGAAAAATGAGATGAGAGGCGTATGGAAAAATTTCCTGTCCTCGTATAAAGACCAATGATCATCATGCATAAAGCAATGTTGACACTTTTAACCAACTTTGATTGTAAACTGATGGAAAGTATAAGGAGATCTTTTTACAAACACAATTTTTGATGGTTATATTATTTTTTTTTTTTTTGGATATGGTTTCTTATACTATAAGCCGGTTGGGTATTTTGATCTCGATGACTCGATTTGCTGCCCGTGTGCAGTGTACACTTTGCACACCCGCTTACGGCGGGCCTGCGATTATTTTCAAACTGCGTAGTGACCACAAAAATCATTCTGGATATGTCTGAAAAAAGTATAAAAGTTGCATCATATTCAACGATTCTGACGACGAACTACTGATTCGTAAGTAGTACGAATACCAGTTATGAATAGGATTAATTCAAAATGGTGTCAGAAACTGTCGTTCGAAATTGGAGCTAACGTTATCTACCAAATGTCCAATATAAGCCTTTTAATATCAACGTACAGTGGCGGCCTTAGGGGGTGGCGAACAGCGCCTCGTTCTTGCAGGGGCCTCTCTCAACAAACAGAGCAGATTTTGAAATAACTTTTGATCCTGAATGGTATAAAGGTTATAACATGAGGGTCTATTAAAATGAAGTTAATGAATTCAATCATTCATTCAACACATAATTGGAAATTTCAGTTTGTACCTAATACTTTGAAAATCGAGGTTTGATGCAACTGGAACCCTACACCCTCAATATAACTTAATATTAATCGCTGCCCTAGACAAATAAAAGATAAAACACTCTTGAGCCATTGGGATTCATAAACATTAAAAAAAACATGAACAGAGAAGATGAAATGCCCTTCCTCAACTGGCGGAATTATTGATAACTGATTAGGTTCGAATCCTGCAACACAGCTCTCAGTAACTCAGAGGTCGAGTTGCCGTCTTAGACTAAGAATTCTCCGTAGATGCCAACAGCAAATGTAGGCAAAATATAAGGTGAGGTAATTCGAAATAGACAATGGCCATTAAGTGGGGAAGACTGTCTCAATGTCATTATATCTGGTGTTGAAAGCCTCAACCTATTCAAATTGTCAGCTGATTAGTAAATACCATTCTATAGAAAAGTAAATAACTACCTACGAATCCGTAGTTTCACTTATAGTCCGTTTCATAATAATTGTCATCAGAGCAAGCCATGGGATTCCAGCTTTATTTCTAGTTACAAAAAGTTACTAAAAATTTATGTGGGTTCATCATGGATTGAAATATATCAACATAAGCTATAAAATGATTGAATATATTTTTCAAGGCAAATAAATTTGAAGAATTTTTTTGGGAAATTGTATTTTTTTTTTTTTCGAGGCATCGACTGCTACGGTCATTAGCCTTAAATGTTTAATATCTCATCCCTTCAGAGTGTGCTTCTCCTGAATATGGACAGAGAAAGGTAAAACTATACAGAAAACAACAGAGAGCAACAGACATGGTCAATATGAACGGCTGTTGGAAAATAAACAAATAAATGAGTAAGTAAATAAATAATAATAATAATAATAATAATAATATTTATTGGCAATTTAATTACAAAGATTCTCCCTAAGGAGAAACATGTAAATCCTGAAGAGAGAGAGTATTCTCTCTGTGCTCAGGAGCCAGCTTACTAACTAAAGACCTAAAACTAACTTAAACTAAAAGATGTGGCATACTACTGGTATAGCCACATGCACACTCAGTCTGTCATATTATTCTTAATTTCATTCATAACCTTCTGCTTGATTATTTTATGTGACATCTTCAGATTTTTGTAATTATTCGGTAACAAATTAAAATATTTAATAGCGGTGTAAATACAGTTTTTCTTATAAATTGTTTTTTTATGTTTCGGTACAGGAATGTCCCTTTTCCTGGTTATACTTGCAGAATTACAATATGTGGCACTCAGAGAATCATAGTAAAACATAACACACCTCGTTGCATATAATACTTCAATCGTTGGAATTTTATCATTCTTTAGTAACTTTATGAATTTATTCTGGAGATTAATGAGTTGCTTTAATTCAGACATATAAGCTCCTCCCCAAATAATCAAACCATAATTGACTATACTATATACATACGCATAGTAAATTACCTCTAATATTTTTTTAGGCAAATGTTTAAGATTATAAATTAAGTATAGAAAATATCTTATTTTTTTAATTACATGTTGAATGTGGCAGTCCCATCTGAGGTTAAAATCCATGAAAATTCCTAGATATTTAGTGACATTCGTTCTACTTATTTGTTTATTGTCTATTATAATTTTAGTACTATGCGGAACACTATCTACATAACAACCAAAAGTAACATGTTCTGTTTTAGTAATATTTAAAGTCAGTTCATTTTCTTTAAACCAGTCATTCAGTTTTTTCAATTTTATATTCATGCTACTTTGAGCCTGTTCCCAAGTCACTTGGCAGTCGAGTACTATTGTATCATCAGCAAAAGCATACGTGTCCTCACAAACTTCGAAGATATCATTAATATAAATCAAGAACAATAGTGGTCCCAGGACAGTACCCTGGGGAACCCCTATTTCAATCTTCTTAGATAAACTGGTGACACTACCAATTTTAACTCGTTGGGTCCTATTTGATAAGTATTGCTCAATTAGGTTGTATGCAACTCCTCTTATGCCATTATACTCCAGTTTCTCCAACAATATTTTATGGTTGACGGTATCGAAAGCCTTACTAAGGTCAATGAAGGTGGCAATAACAGCATTATCATTATCAATATTTTTGTAGATAATGTCCAAGATTTTCTCAAGTGCATGAGTTGTACCAGATTTTTTTATAAAGCCATATTGTTTCTTATTAATTCTTTTATATTTAGTTAGAAAAGTATATATTCTGGTGTGGATCAGTTTCTCAAAGACTTTAGCAATATTTGATATCAATGAAATTGGACGATAATTAGTAACTAAGGTTTCATCACCAGTTTTGTAAATAGGTACAACATCAGCTTGTTTTAGATAAGATGGCCATATACCCATCTGAATACATTTATTAAATATATCCGCAAGAATTGGACTTATTATAAGATTCATAATTTTTAGCACTCGTGAATGTATATTGTCAGAGCCACCACTTTTGTCTTTCAGGTTATTTATTATTCCCTCTATTTCAGTACTGGCTACTGGCATCAGATATATTGACCTGAAGTTGCGATTGTTTCCATAGCAATATTTATTTCTGGTTGGGTTAGAAGAACGTATTTTATTAGCTAGTTCCAATCCAATTTTTGAAAAGAAGTCATTAAAATGGTTTGCAATAGTTTCGGCATCATCAACAATGTTATCATTAATTTTAATTTTCTCAATAGGACATTTCATTTTAGTGTTCTTACCCAGTTTTTTGTTAATATATTTCCACATATTTTTTGAATTACTAGTATTCTTAACAGCCATTTTTATTTCAAATTCATTTTTTGCTTGTCTTATTTTCTTGTTTAAAACTTTTTCATAATTTTTGTAATTATTTTTATCACCAACCAATTTAGTATTTTTCCAGACATTATATAAAGTCTCTTTATGCTCAATAGATTTAAAAATTTCAGAGGTCATCCAGGGTTTTCTATATATATATTTTGATGTATTAATCCTTACTGTTGCTTTATTAATACAATATTGAATATTTGAAATTAAAAGATTCGTAGCGACCTCAGGATCATTAATTAAACTGCACTTGTTCCAGTCAACACTCTCTGATGCAGCAACCAGTTTATCATATTTTAATTTATGAAAGTAACCTGTACTATTTCTAGAGAGTTTGTTTGTATTGAAACCACAATAAAGTGGATAGTGATCTGTAAACACTTGTGAGTGTTTAATGGCTTTAAGGTTGAAATGAGATTTGGCATAACAGTTATCAATACAGGTACCTCCTTTTTCATTTGGTCTAGTTATCGAATTAAATAGGGGCAAGTAGCCATTAGAGAAACATTCATTCAATAGTTCTTCAGACTCAGGTTCATTTTTTAAGATATTAATATTGAAGTCACCTGCAATTATGTGATTTTTTTCTTTGTTATCAATAATTTTTTTTATTACATTTATGAAGTCAGTTTTACTGTAGTCGTGACAACGATAAATAGCTGTGATTAATAGGCTTTCATTTCCATCTAAAATTATTTTACAGTTTAAGACTTTAAGTGAGTTATATTCAATTATATTGGTTTTATGTACAACGTCATTGCGCACATAAACTGCAACCCCGTCTGCACCATTTATGCTTCCACCATTATAGTACAATATATAATTTTCAATAGTGAAAACACTCGGATTTTCAACTACCCAAGTTTCTGAACAGACTATAATTTGGGGTTTTTTACTTAATCCAGCTATATAGGTTTCAAGTAGAGCAGCATTCACACTCAGTCTTCTTATATTCACAGTTAGAATTAGCCAGTCATAGTCCTTTATTCCCTCATTTAGTTTATTTAAAGTGGAAAAATCAGATTCAGATTCAATATTTATGTCTTCCTCTTCAGTTACAGAAAATGACATTATAGTTCAAATATAGGAATAGATAAAGATGATAAGATTCTCATAATTTTTCCACGATTTCTAATATGATCTACATTGTTAAACAGAAATTTGAACAAGGTTACAACCTCCCCACCTGTATCAAAACTAGCAATTAGTACAGACACCAATGTGAACGTAAATGTGAAGTAAATAAATAAATATGTAGATAAATAGGCAAACAAATAAAATACAAAAATTTTGTGTAAAGATAATAAATTTGTAAAAAGTTTAGGCGTGGTTTCGTCATAATTTATCATATATACGAATTTTCTTTAAAAATTCGATCGTATTCAAAATATCCTCTCTTTCCTGTGAGCCAGGTTCATTTTTTATATTGTGCTGTAAACGATCGTTGTTGTATTGACAAAATTTCAAACTTAGCTTCAATTGCAAAAGAGAGACAAGCTGAGATGATGACCGAAATATACACACCAACACTTATTCGCTGTAGATCATGAATGGGAATTGGAAATTCAGGATTGATAATAAAAATAGTTTGGAATGCTTCAACATGAAATCTTGCAGGCTTTCGAGAAACTCCAATGTAGAGATATCAATTTTTAAACAACAAAGACTGCCTCAAAGATAACTATGACCTTTCAACAATCTTTCCATTCTTGATGACTATCGAAAATTCAGCCAAGTTCTCTCTGTGTTATTTTTTCTGAGTATTGGAGATCAAAAAGTATAAAGCCAACATAACTCTACAATTTCATAGCTAATTTGTTGAAACAAATAGAAAATATTTGTTCACAAATTGTGAATCATTTGAAGTGTGAAATGCCATGAAACAGATAACTTTTTTGTATTTATTGATACTGTTCATTTCATGACTTATTAAAAAATATACTCAATGTTGATTTTGATTAAAATTAGGTATACCTAAAATTCAGTTACTTTTCAGATCGTTCAAAAAATTGAACAAAATGACTCATTCATTGTTCTTGATTTTAGGAACAATAACGTCGTATAATGTCTCTTTGAAGGTATAATCATGTATAATAGGTTTCCATCCACTGTTCACTCCTGACTGTAATGACTTGTCTTGCCTTCTTTTTTCTCCAAAATTCATCTGACAGTTCTGGGTGAAAACTGAAATTTTGAGATTCATTAATTCATCAGAGAACACCTCGAAAAATTAAATGATTGTTACCTGAATAACTAGCAAAACGCGATTAATACTATCAGAAATACCTGCTGAATTGTTGAAAAACTCGCAGTACCGACGAAAAACTGCTTCACGTTCCCTTGTAGGAGAGGTATCTTGATGAATTCCAGCCATTTTCAATTGTCATTACTTAGTGTTTTCAATCAACACCAACCTATATCCTAGAACTCAAAAGGTACTGATGGGATTTTACCAACATATTTTCGAGATTCCACAGCTGCCAGAGATGCCAATCATTTTGAAACGTACTATATACAGTTGTACAAGTAAAATGTGGCAAAGCGAAAACGTACATCAGTTATATGTGGCTATGAAACTCTAGGCACATTCACATATAGATATTGGCTCGATAATTATCGAGAAAATGGTTTTCAGTCATCACTCAACAGAAAGAGAAATTCCGAGAAAATGATAGGTACTGACAGACAGTTTAAATAAGTCATAAGGCGAAGTCATTAGGGGAAGAAATAGCTCATGAATGGATTTTCTGAACACACCTTGTATTTTCAAATCATCCTCGACAAGTTCACTCAAGTTGCCATACTATGCTGGTGATACTCAAACATCATGACAGCAATTCGGTTTCATGTCTAATAGAAAGAGTTTGAAGGAAATATAATGAATTTTTGAAGCAATGAAGTAAATATCTATGACACTGTATACAGGGAGAGTCGGGAGGAACGGCCCAAACTTTAGGTGTGTATTCTGCAGGTCGAAATAATTAAAAAATAATTTATATCGTCGGTCTAATTCGTTAACCTGTCAAGTCCATTTCCGCGTACTTTATAGGGGAAGGAAAGAACTGTGCAAAATCTCTTCTTTTTCGCATATCAAAATTTTGAAAATCCCGTTTGTTTCTTTAAGGATTCTACATATTTTACAAACCTCTATAGTAATATATCCTCAGCATATTTAAAAAAAATAAGAAATATGATCACTTAGCAGCTTTTCGTTGTGAATTTTAAATTCGATTCTGGACATAGCAGGTTTCCCAAAAATGAGCTTGAAATCACATTTTTTTCATTGTAATCATTAGTTGTGTTTGATTATAAATCAAATCAAACAAATTCAATGAGTTCATAACAAAATATATTTTCTTTGAAAGTTGAACAAAACAATCATTTTTCAAGTAAGGAACATTATAATTATTATATTATTTTATAAACAATAGGTAGGGTAAGTGCACCGGTTGTGGCCTTGCACTAGTTGTAGCCACTCGACATAATTTTCTTGAATAAATGGCATTATTCACGAATTAGCCAATCAAATTTGCCTTCAATGCCCTCCTTGAATCTATCTTGACCAATTGGCAAGCCCGTTTGTCATGTGAGATAGCGAAATTCGTTGCTTCATTTGTTTAGTTCTGGAAGAGACGCGGTATCAGGTTGACGCTTAGAAGTGAGACTTAGGAACACAGGGTGAGTTTACATTTATATTTTTTAGTTATACTTATGATGTCCTTGTGGAAACAATTACAGATTATTATGTACAGGGTGGGCAAAATTGGTGATACATGAACTACAACTTTTTTACCCAACGAGATAGAGCAAAATGAATGGCACGTTACGGTGGTCTTTTTTAGAGAAACTGATAATACCATCAACTGCATTCCTCTATCTTCCTTTGTTTTCGAGTTATAGGCCAAAATTGAAATTTGGGCGATTTCAACTTTGGTCATTATCTCCGTTCCTGTTTGTGCTAGGATGTTGAAATAAAAACATTATACAGGCACTTTTTTCATAGCAATCCAGTAGCGTACTTTGTTTTTCCCGAAGAGGTTTTCTTGCTGAGCTACTACATAAAGTTGTGTTTTTTCTTATAGAAACAATAGTTTCAAATGGTTTAGGAAGAATAGCCATTTTGTTCCTGTTTCATAAATATATCATACATCATACATCGCCCTCAGATTCATCCAGATATCATGAAAAATAGTGTTTGTATGTGAAATTTGAATTATTGAGTATTAAGTAGGCTTAATCACAGAATAATATGTCTCTACGCATCGTGTCATAATTATTTTGTGATTGGATACTTGATTCTGTTCTCCGTGGTTTGATCTCTGTTCTGAACAACTGTCAATAATTATTGAAATTCGAAGTCATTATTGCCGACAATATGGAAATGTTCGAAAACTACGAAAAATATGATATGTTAAAATGTTTTATTTTAGCGCATGAGGATAACGGGGCAGCAAGTGATGCATATTTTCATCTTTACCCCGAACGTAATCAGCCCAATGTGAGGTATTTTCAACATTTGACAAAAAAGTTAGCTGTGTTTGGTTCTTTCAACAAGCCACGTTCGAAGAAATATAAAAAAAAACCAGGATACAGAAGAAGTTGTTGACGCTTTGATCAAACCACGGAGAATTGAATCAATTATTCAATCACAAAATAATAATGACACCATGCGTAGAGACATAATATTCTGTGATTAAGCCCACTTAACACTCAATAATTCAAATTTCACATACAAACTATATTTTTCATGATATCTGAATGAATCTGAGGGCGATGTATGATGTATGATATATTTTTGAAACGAGAAAAAAATGGCGATTCTTCCTAAGCCATTTGAAACTATTGTTTCTATAAGAAAAAACACAACTTTATGTAATAGCTCAGCGAGGAAACCTCTTGGGAAAAACCCAAGTACGCTACTGGATTGCTATGAAAAAAGTGCCAGTATAATGTTTTTATTTCAACATCCTAGCACAAACAGGAACGGAGATAATGACCAAAGTTGAAATCGCCCAAATTTCAATTTTGGCCTATAACTCGAAAACAAAAGAAGATAGGGGAATGCAGATGATGGCATTATCAATTTCTCTAAAAAAGACCACCGTAATGAACCATTCATTTTTCTCTACCTCGTTGGGTTAAAAAGTTGTATTTCATGTATCACCAATTTTGCCCACCCTGTACTTCATATTCTCTTATATTTTATTCATAATATCGACAATTTCTCATGCTAACTGAGTAATATTATGCTGACCACAACCGGGTTACAAAAATATACGATTCGCTATTTGAAGTTACTTGATGGCCAGAAACGGAGCATAAAATCCCAGTTGTGGCCACCAGTTAGTAAAGGATAGATAATCATTCATTTTATAGAACCGACAAAGATGGAACACACAGTTTGATTTTCCGTTTTTCAGGAACCATGTCATCAAAAAAGTTATTTCGTCACTCAGAAACTGATATAGAGAATGCCCTGAGATCCATAAGACATGGAGGAATGGCGGTTGCGACTGCCTGCAGGCAGTTTAATGTCCCGAGGACATCCGTGAGAAATAGACTCTCTGGAACAACTGCTGATAACTGCAGACATGTTGGTCATGAGTGTGCATTGGGAACAAATGTCGAGCGAAAATTAGTCAAATGGATTCTTGATTGAGCATAACGAGGTTTTCCATTGAACAAAGAAGGACTGATATTCTCAACACAAAAACTTATTGAAGAATGTGGCCTTGAAAGCAAAATAATAAACAAAAAACCAGGAAGAAAATGGTTTGATAGTTTCATGAAACGCCATCCTGAGTTGAGTAAGAAACAAGCCAAATTCATTAATAAAGCAGCAGCTTCTGTTTCCGAAGAGCGAATACGGCTATTGTTCCGACAGACCCGTGATTTGCTAGGGCCAGATATGGAAATTCTAGACCATCCAGAAAGGATATTTAATATGGACGAAACTGCTTTTTTCTTAGCTCCACAGGGTTTGCGTGTACTCGGTCCACGAGGAGAGCACGTTTATAAAGTCGGAAAATCCGATAAATAGAACGTCACAACCTTGATAACTGTGAATGCTGCGGGAGAATTCGCCCCACCCCTTACAATTTTTAAATACAAAAGACTACCCAAAGAATATGTTAAAGTTGCGCCGCCGAGCTGGAGCATTGGTACCTCTGACACTGGTTGGATGCAAAGCAAACAATTTTCTGAATACTTCGCAAATGTATTCTTGAAATTTCTAGAATTCTAGAATCCAGAGAAGTATGAATTTTCTGTGAGAAAAAGTCAGACTTCATTTTAATTTTTTCGTATTAGAATAATTATTTCCTTTTTCATATTTAAACAAGTAAATCATTTTCATTACCGAATTTCTCCGTCCGCAAATTTATTTAAATATTTCCGTTTCCCAAAAATTCATTCTACTAAATCAGAAATAAACCCTTAATATGAAAAAGTATCGGACGATGTTATGTTTTCGTTTTTCATAGTGGAGGCAGATATGAAAAACGCTGTTTATTTCTGATTATCGGGTTTTTTGTCTCAAATCTTCGATAAGTCGAAACCGGAGAGATTTTTACCGCCTGGAATATTCGAGAAGTTTGACGATTTTTCACAGATGTTTTCTGCCCCCTCCCCGAAGGTTATAAAAGGGAGATACTCGCCGATGAGGACTCACTTCCAACTGACTTCCCGTTTATTCTTAGAGACTTCGAGTTTATTCTTCACTTTTCAGTTTATTCTTCGTTTGATTTTGAGTTGCATTTTCAGTTGAGTTACGATTTGATTTTCGAAGCATTAGTGTGCGGCTTTCGAGTAATCATTGGCGATATTAAGTTTCATTTTTTAGTAGTTACGTACTTTCAGTTCCCTTTTCTTTTTACTTACCGTTCCGCGGGAGTGAAAGTGAAGTCCCTGAGGTAAGAATCATTTCCCGTTTTATGAGAATCTAGTGTTTCGATGCAATTGGTTTTGCACGTTCGTACTGAACCCCTTTTTCTTGCCGTCCGATTGGAATCCTAAGTCACACACCTGACACGGAGTGGAGACTCACATCAGGTGGATGACTGGGGATTACCGAAACCGTCAGTAGGGGTCCGAAGCAGAGAAACACTGGGTTCGATCATTGTTCAATACCTTTTTCCTGAGTGAAGTGATACCTGAAGACTGAAAATGGATGTGAATAGATAACTCAGCGACGAGCTGATATATGAGTTGAACCTGCGGGGCCAACCGATCCTCAGCACAGTCATGACAAAGCGGAGCCTGCTACGTCAAGTCCTTCAATCTGAAGTACCAGTGCAACCCCCGATTACTGATAACCCGACACTGGAGATGGAGATATGCAAGAATAAACTCACCGATTTAGTGGAAGCCATTCAGAACTTCAATACCGACAACACCGTCAACGAATATTCACGAATTTTCACAAGGCTCAAACACTGAAGATGAAACACAGGTACAAATGGTGGAACAAATGAAGAAGACAACGATCAGAGCCTTGGAGGCATTGGAGGAGCTCCGTACTGCCAGCAATCAAGTACAGCAAACCGAAGCTGGACACCAGAGTGGGTCTCTCTTAGATACTGAGGTTCCGAATTCTCCCGGAATGTTTCCGATTCAACCGCAGACAGGACCCAGAGTGGAACCATCACTGATCGACCTTGGAGATGGAATCAATCCTCCACCAGTAGTCCAGGTTCCCCGTTCAGCGACACCTGAAAGAAACACTGTATTAGAAAGAGTTTTAGATGAAACAAGGCATACATGCAAGGGATTATTACAACAGTTACCCACTGTTCCTGTTACGCAACTTCAGCAACCGAAAATGAGATCTGATGAAGATTCACCGAGGCGTTGGACAAGCTCTATTCGGAAGGTATCCTTCCCTGACCTGCAAATGCCAACAGCTAACCTTCACCGTTCTGTGAACCAGACGTTCACCCAGCCCGAATATGAAGTCCGACCACCAACAGCACCAGCGGTGCCCGTATATAAATGGACCGTATCATTTGATAGCAACACTAGTGTGACAAACTTCGTAGAGGAAGTGGAAAGACTAGCTGAATCACGCAAGACCCCCCTGGAGCAGGTGTTTGATTCTGTATACGAACTATTCAAGAACGATGCTAGAGATTGGTACATTCTCCAACGAGGCTCTTTCAGGCATTGGGAAGACTTTAAGACACAGCTAAAAGAAGCTTTCTTACCGGTAAACTATGAGGAAAACCTGCTGGAGGAGATAAAGCGACGAACACAAGGCCCTAATGAGAAACTTCTGTTATATGTCACTCGCATGCAGAATTTGTTCCAGAAATTAACAGAGAACCGACCTTCTGAAGAGGAACAAATACGGCTGATCAGACAAAGGCTATTACCGTCTCTGCAACAAGCCTTGGTCTTCCAGGAAACTCGCACATACCATGAACTTCTGCGAGAAGGAAAAGTGTTCGAGTTAGTACAATGGCAGATGAACCGATATACCAGGCCACCATACAAACCAGAACTCATCAAGGAACCGCACCTAACATACGAACCGTCCAGCCGTCCACAATCAAGTTTTCCGTTATACTTCCAGCCGCAGAGGTCAGAGCAGCTAGCAGCAGTCTCACCAGCATCATCCCCCGCAACCAGTCAGCCACAACGACCAATACCATCTTCGCAACCAAGTGAACCAGGGGAGAACCGTCCAAGTCCAAACCGACAAGAGTCACACCGTCCAACGACGCCACATCGAAGAGAAGATCGTCCCAGACCGTCAGCGCCACCCGAAGAACAACCGAGAAGAAGAATTTCCTTTCAGACACAGTGCTTTCGTTGTGGTAGATATGGCCACATGCGTCGAGAATGCCGAGGAAGGGCGAGACTGTTCTGTTCCAGATGCCAGAGAGAAGGAATACTGTCAAGAGACTGTCCATGTTCGGAAAACTAACTGAAGGTATGGAAAGGGAGTCGACCATATCTCCAGGGACGCTGACTCCACTGGCACTCACCATCTGTACCGACAACCGACCGTTAATAGAAGTCCATATAGCCGGAAAGCTCTTCAGAGCCTTGGTGGACACAGGAGCAACCAGGAGTTTCTGCAACCAAGCAGCCGCCGACTACTTCGAGGAGAAAGGAGTAAGAGGAGAACTTGTTGAAAACAGTCTGGTCACCATAGCGAATGGCAAAACCACCGTTGCCCCGAGACGCTACACAACCCTTGTGAGGATCGGAGATTACACCCTGGCCGATTTGAAGCTCTTGCTCGTACCTGATCTTCCGATGGACATTATATTGGGAATAGATGTTCTGTCGACCTACAAATTTTCAGTCAACCCCAACACCGCAGAATGTTATCTGGAGGAAAGATTGATTTCGAGGCCAGCCTCAGTCCACGAACAGGCCCTGGAAGCTCATACCACTGAAGAGCACCTGGTTGAGCTAACCCCGCAACAGAGGCAAAGAATGGATTCCTTTCTGGAAAAAGAACTGCGGAAATTCGAGGAA
Organism: Hippodamia convergens; assembly: GCA_038502775.1. Lineage (NCBI taxonomy): Eukaryota > Metazoa > Arthropoda > Insecta > Coleoptera > Coccinellidae > Hippodamia > Hippodamia convergens. Next base: position 113,097,763 of record CM076607.1, read on the forward strand.
ATTCACGGCACCACCGACTTGGTAGAACATAAGATCAAGCTGAAACCTGGAACCGAACCGATAAAACAGAGATATAGACCGCAGAATCCGAGAATGCAGGAAGTCTTTGATCAGGAAGTTGACCGAATGTTAGCGGATAGAGTTATTGAACCTTCCAAGTCACCATGGAGTTCACCTGTAGTGTTAGTCAGAAAGAAGGATGGGAAATACCGTTTCTGTATTGACTTCCGTTCCGTTAACCAAGTCTCCATAAAAGATGCCTATCCACTGCCCTATATATCTGTGATATTGGACAAACTTCGCCGGGCCAAGTTCATCTCCACCATCGATTTGAAACAGGGTTACTGGCAGATACCACTGGAGAAGGAAAGCCGTCCAATTACCGCATTCACAGTTCCAGGAAGAGGACTGTTCCAATTCACCGTAATGCCCTTTGGCCTTCACGCCAGTCCAGCCACCTTCCAAAGATTCCTGGATGCCATTGTTTGATTAGGAAGTGTTGTAAGGGATTTTTATAAACTTCACTTGAAACTTTCCAGCGTTTATTTCCACTATGAAATAAGTATATCAAGAATTCGCATATGTTGTCTCTCGCTCATACAAATACCGAATCTGTTCTATATGAAAATTAAAGGAAGGGATAAAAACAACTGAGTATGCGTACACTTTCTCAAATGGGTAGAAGCGGGGTTTAAACATTCCACCCACTTCATTTTTCAATGGAAAAATGACCGAATTAATTGATACATAAAATATGTGCAAGAAGGAAAGCATTATGTTTACATATTAATTCATACAAGGAGAAAATATCACTGGCTAACATTCTTACATTTTTCGACTGTTTCTAAGAGCTATTTTCATCAGTCTTAGACAACAAAACAAGTTTAGTTATGGGTCGAATGAAATCAGAGACTGATGTACGCACTTTCACAACTCTCGTCAGATTATCCTGACCAGGAAAGATTTGAATTATTTCGGCTAAAGGGCATTTTGCCGGTGGAGTAACATTATCAGTAATCAATACAATATCACCTACTTGAGCTTCAGGTTGATAATTTTTCCATTTATAACGCATCTGCAAGGAATGCAAATATTCTCTAGACCACCGCTGCCAAAAATGTTGTAGCATTTGTTGGATCTGTTTCCAGCGAAATGAAGGAGATATATTCTCAGTCAAGTACGATGGTTCTGGTACTATGAACGATGAACACCCTATGATAAAATGAGCGGGAGTTAGCGGTTGTAAGTCCTCACTTAAAGGCATAATTGGTCTGGAGTTGAGACAAGCTTCTACTTGAGCGAGCAAGGTGTAAAACTCTTCGAAAGTTAGTTTATGGCCACCTATTACCCTCCTCAAATGATGCTTAGTTGACTTCACTGCAGCCTCCCAAATGCCTCCGAAATGTGGGGCTGCAGGAGGATTGAAATGCCAATTAGTACCTTCATTTGCGAGTTTATTAGTAAGGTCATTTATGAATTGGGTTGATCTTTTATAAAGATCTTTCAGTTCTCTGTCAGCGCCAACAAATGTTGTACCTTGGTCGCTGTACATACAAGTCGGAACAATAGCCCCGTCTTGAAGTGAATCTACGGAATGCAGAAAGAAAATTTAAACAAGAATATCCAGTAACCAGTTCTAAATGAACTGCTTTCGTGCTTAAACATACGAAAACAGCAATGTAACTTTTTATTAATTTCTGACAACGGCCAGAATATGCTTTAATCAAGAATGGACCGGCATAATCAACTCCGGACTTTGCAAAGGGTTTACTAGGTCTCACTCTGAATTTCGGAAGGTTGCCCAGTTTTTGATACATCGTACTAGCTCTGTATCTCAAGCAAGAGTTACAATTATTTATAACCCGTTTAACTAATTGCCTACCCCGAATTATCCAAAAATCCTGACGCAACGTTGACAACGTAAGTTTTAAACCACCGTGCATCGACCGCAAGTGTGCTCTTTTGACCAGTAATAGAGACAATTCACAATTGAAAGGCAATATTAATGAATGGATTTCATCAAAATCTAGCAAGGAATTTTCTAAGCGACCCCCAACTCTTAGCAGACTATCTTTTACAAATGGATCTAATTTTGTTAAAGCGTTATTTTTTGATAAAATCTTGTTTTGGGAAATTTCAAAAAATTCTCTAGAAAAGTAAGCACGTTGAACTAGAAAAACCCAGGTCAATTCCGATCTTTTAATTTCATCGTAGGTTAAATACACCGAACTACCTTCGCAGCATTTATTAAACCAATCACTTGAAAAAGGATTTGACTTGACAAATAATGATGACTTAACCCGTTTCAACAAATTCGAATCAAAACGTAAAATATATCCCGTAACTCGATTTAACTTGACTATATTTGAGTACCTACACACCAAATTCCAGACGCAATCTTCTTCTTGAAGTTTCGCGCTATGAACCAAGCAACTTACTTTAATTGTCGTATCGGGTGTAGGGTCATCATTAGGAGGAACCTGGAATGACTCATGTGATTCCCACAAGAACGAGAGGCCTTTCCACCACAATTCAAAATTACATAGATCACTTGCCTTTAGGCCTCTCGAAGCACAGTCAGCAGGATTGATAGACGATGGAACATGTCTCCAAATTGCCGATGGCATGACCGTATGAACAATTGAGCAGCGATTTGCGATAAAAGTAGGCCAACGAGAGGGATGATCTCGGAGCCAAAATAAGACATCTGTCGAATCAGACCATAAATTAACAGTACAATCATCAATTTCGACTGCCTTGAAAACCTTTCGTACCAATTTAACCAGCAAAACAGCAGCGCTTAATTCTAACCTAGGAATCGTAAGTAGAGGCTTTAACGGAGCGACTTTAGTTTTCGCCTGGAGCAAATGGACAATAATTCGATTATCATAAATTACACGCAGATAAACAACTGCCCCATAAGCAACCTTCGAAGCATCTGCGAAACCGTGAATTTCATAGGCGATTGCTTCAGGGCTGTAACCTAACCATCTATCTATCTTTAAGTCATTAAGGTACCTAAGATCATTGAAGCATTCAATAAACTGTTCAGCTAAGTCAGAGGGCAACTCCTCATCCCAATCGAACTTGTTCAACCAAAGTTTTTGCATAAATATTTTGAAATTTATTATGACCGGAGCTATCCAACCTAATGGATCAAACAATTTCGCAATTTTGGACAGAACAAATCTCTTGGTAACAACGATCTCGTCGTAATCTATACAAGACGAATTAATATCGAAATGAAAATAATCAGCGCTTGCATTCCATTTTAAACCTAACACACTGAAGCTTAAACCCGTGTCATCTTCTGAATGCGGTACAGACAAATTTTTAAGTAATCTAGAATCATTCGCCACCCATTTATGCAACTCGAAGCCACCCACTTTGCAAATATTGATGAGATCGCTTTGTTTAGATAGTGCTTCTTCCAAAGTATAACCACCTGAAGTGGCATCATCCATGTACATTTCCTTTTTCAATATTTCCGCACCTATCGGGAAGTTTTGATATTCATCCTCTGCCAATTTTCGAGTAACACGAATTGCCAGAAATGGACTACATATTAAACCATAAGTGACTGTTTCTAGTAACCATATTTTAATTTCTTCCGAAGGATCAAATCGCCACAAAATTGCCTGATAAAATTGATCTTCAGAATGAACTCTGATCTGGCGAAACATTTGTTTCACATCAGTAACAAAAACAAACGGGTATTTCATCCAGCGAAGTATCAACCTCGATAGATCTGGCAGAAGATTAGGACCTGAATTCAAAATGTCATTCAAAAATAAACCGTTAAGTGCCCTAGCCGAGCCATTAAAAACCGTTCTCAACTCAGAGCTTTCACCAACAATTTTCAAAACTCCATGGTGAGGCAAAAAATATGCAACTTGTTCTACTTCATTGAGCTTAACTTCTCTCATATGACCGGAGTTCACATAGTCTAGCATGAAATCAACATAAAGCCTCTTGAATTCAAAATTACTCTCGAATCTCTTTTCTATATTAATAAGCATTCTCTTCGCAAACTCGAAAGAGCCTGGAAATTATAACCCGCACTGCTTCTCAGTTTTGAAAGGCAATCGGACGGTATATCTCCCCATTGAGTCTCGAGTATGTGTTGTGAGGAAATGATTTTCGCATTCAGCTTCATTTGGCGCAGGAAGAGTCTCAGTAAAGATTTCCTCCTGAGTCCAAAATTTTTGTAATAAGTCATTAATGTCCTCATGTTCCGAGATGTGTAGAATCGAAGGCATATACGGATGCACCTAACAGCAGTTCGATAGAACCGTTTGAACCGAATTTAGGATCCGCCAAATTTAAATTCCGAATATGATCATAATCGTTGAGATCAACATTCGAGGGAGGTGAATATGACGTTATTTTAGGTAGAACAAAAGCTTCAACTTCAACACAGAACTCAGAATCGAATCTCGGTTTCAATGAAATATTGACCCTTTTTCTGCAAGTATAATTTTTCCTGGCGCAGATACCGGTTATGGGAATACAAACTCTTTCATACCCTAAATTAAATCTTTGTAACAATGATGCAGTAATGAATGAAGATTGTGAGCCTTGGTCGATCAAGGCTCGCACTAAACCTACCTTACCCTTGTCTGAAATGACTTTTACAACAGCAGTTGTCAGCAAAACAGTATGGGTTACCTTGCAAATATTAGCAGATGAATTCAAAATTAAATGAACGCCTTGGTCGTTAACTTCTGTTTTATCCTGAGCATTTGATAATACTTCTTGAGAAAAGGGGGGATTTGACGAGTTTTCATGATTGAGACCGCTCAAATGTAACGACGAGTGATGCTTTCCCATACAATCTTGGCTGCGTTTTGTTGATCTACATTCTTTAGCATTATGTCGGGACAAACAGTTGAAACATCTCTTTTGTTTAGCGATAAAATCTTTTCTCTGTAAGGCAGTCTTGGCCTTGTAGGAATTGCAATATAAGAAAAAATGATCACCACCGCAGAGTAAGCATTTATTAGGGCGATTATTTGCAGAAGGTAAATAAGCTGCTGTCAGAGATGAAAGAGGATTTTTTTGGTTTTGAATGGCGACCCTATGAGAATTTCTAACGTTGGACTCTTCAAGAGCCTCCAACATAACCAAGTGACTCTCTAAAAATAGATTTAAACATTTAAATGTTGGAGGTTCTGATAAGCCATCAAGAGCGCTCAAATGTCTTTCCCACGAGTTTCAGGGTCTACCAATGAAATTATGTGGTGAACAAGAAAATCATCCCAATGATCAACAGGTCGATTTAGTAACCTCAATGCGGATAACGGTGTATCTAAAGATGAAATCAGACGTTTCAACTCTGAAGATGATTCTCTTTTCATACCTTTAATTGAAAAAATTGCCTGTATGTGCGAACCTACCAATCGTCGTTTGTTTTCATATCTTTCCGATAGTTTTTTCCAAGCAATATCGAAATTTTCCGCAGTTATTGCAAGAGAGCTTATAGATCGTGCAGCATCTCCTTCTAAACTAGTTTTCAAATGATGTAGTTTTGTTACGTTCGAAATATTTGATTTATTTATCACTAATGATGTGAATAAAAGATTCCCACTGAATCACCTTTGAACTTGGGTATTGAAATACGTGGCAACCTTTCGAAATCTTGTTGGTGGCTAGTAACCGGACAACCCTGTGCAGCACGCGGTGAATCATTATCGATCATTAACGAATCTAAATATGTCTGAAATTGTCCCTTGCGATCTAAATATATCTCTTCCGTGTCTTCAAAAATGTTTTTCAAAATATAGTCGGATCCCTTAATCTCTTCAGAATTGTCTATAAGAATTTTGTAATGATTTGTTTCAAACTTGGACCAATACTGATCTAAATTATCTGATCTAGTTTTGCAATTACTAAGCGTCATTTTCGCAGCACCATCCTTCTTGAAATTACTGAAGGAACGTGCAATTCTTCCTTGCAGTGAAATTTGTTCAACCAGAAGCTCAGTCATTATAAACAATAACAATTTTATCAAGGTGAAAGAATCACAGGAAAATTCAGAAAGAAAAATTAACTCAACCACTTCAAAGTAGTTCAATAACATATGAAACTAAATGAGAATTCAATTCAATAATCTGCTCACAAAAGGGAGATAAGATCTGAATGAAAAAACACTCGAGCAATATTGTAAATTCCGTAAACGTTCAAAAAACAAATAAGCAACAATCAATTCAAGGTAACACCAAATCTGGCGTTGCAATATTTCGAATAAAATTTATTCGTTTTCTCACTAAAAAGTCCAGAGCTCCCTGACCAACCGCAACTCCCTCGCCGTTTACCATTCCCCGAAGTCGAGATTCGAAAACAGCATGAATTCAGCCAAGAATCTTCCGTCCAAGATTTTCCTTGCCTCCAGCTAATGCGATGTATGGAAGGTAAACAATCGAAGAAGCAGGTTATCTCGATCTCGACTGTTTTTGCACGTCTTATCGGACCCGGAGTACTTCTAGCGGCAGCGTCTTCAGTTCGTGAAGTCCTCAATTTCTTGTACAGGAATATGAAAATCCCTCCAGCATCCGGTTCGTTAGGACCACTAATGTTTGATTAGGAAGTGTTGTAAGGGATTTTTATAAACTTCACTTGAAACTTTCCAGCGTTTATTTCCACTATGAAATAAGTATACCAAGAATTCGCATATGTTGTCTCTCGCTCATACAAATACCGAATCTGTTCTATATGAAAATTAAAGGAAGGGATAAAAACAACTGAGTATGCGTACATTTTCTCAAATGGGTAGAAGCGGGGTTTAAACAGCCATAATTGGGCCGGAAATGGAACCGAAGGCATTTGCCTACCTGGATGACATCGTCGTGTTGGGGGAAACCCAAGAAGACCATCTGACCAACCTGAAGGAAGTGTTTCGCCGACTGAGAGAAGCGAACCTCCGTCTGAACCCCGAGAAGTGTGAATTCGCCAAAAAATCTCTAAAATACCTAGGCCATGTTGTCACGTCAGAAGGCATCTGCACCGTCCCGGATAAAGTTTCATCACTTGTAGCCTTCCCTGTTCCGAAGACCGTCCGTGAACTGCGTCGATTTCTAGGAGTCGCCAGTTGGTACCGTCGATTCATCGAGAATTTCTCCAACGTAGTTGCGCCGTTAACCAGCCTGCTGAGAAAGAAACAACGTTTCAAGTGGGGAGATGACCAACAGCAAGCATTCGATCTCCTGAAGAGAAAATTGACCGAATCCCCGATACTGGCGTGCCCAGATTTCGAGCAACCGTTCGTTCTACAAACCGACGCCAGTGACATAGGTCTTGGAGGAGCTCTAACCCAAGTTATTGAGGGGGAAGAACGAGTTATCGCCTATGTGAGCCGTACCTTGAACCCCGCTGAAAGAAATTACTCCGTGTCTGAAAAAGAATGCCTCGCCATAGTTTTTGCTATCGAGAAACTGCGGCCATACCTGGAGGGATTCCATTTCACCGTTATTTCAGACCACATGAGCTTGAATGGTTAAATTCCATCAAGTCACCGTCCGGAAGAATTGCACGATGGGCCGTCTTCTTACAACAGTTTGACTTCGAAGTCCAGTACCGAAAAGGATCTATGAATAAGCTGGCAGACAGTTTATCCCGTAACCCACTTCCTTCAGTCGATACGGTATGTCTGGCCGAGACCGAAACCCACTGAAAATGGTACACCAGAAAGCTAGAAGAGGTTCAAAAAGACCCAGAAAACTTCCCAGATTATTCCGTAGTAGAAGGAAAACTATTCAGGCACTTCTGGGACTCATCCGACTTCACCGAAGCTGGAAGTGGCAACCCCTGAAAACTTTGTGTACCCGCAGACCAACGACCAGCCGTCCTGAAAGAAAACTACGATTCTGAATTAGCCGGTCACCTGGGAATTGCGAAAACAATCTCCCGGATAGCCCAGAATTATTACTGGCCAGGAATGTTCCGAGACGTGGCTAAGTACGTGAGGAGCTGCGCTTCCTGCCAAACCTATAAAGTCTCGCAACAGAAGACCGCTGGGAAGATGCACCCACACCGAATCGCAGATGCGCCGTTTCAGGAAGTCTCCACCGACGTCGTAGGCCCTCTGCCCAGATCCAAGAAGGGAAATTCGTATATCGTAGTGATGCAAGACCGATTCACCAAATGGATAGAGACCAGGCCAGTGAGAAAAGCTACTGCCAAAACCGTATATTCAGCCCTGTTCGAACAAATAATTCTACGATATGGATGTCCAAAAGTTGTGATTTCTGATAATGGAGCACAGTACGACAGCCGCCTATTCAAAAGTAGTCTTCGAGAGCTAAACATCGTCCACCGTTTCACACCCCCGTATTCACCGCAATGTAATTTTGTAGAACGAGCTAACCGCACTCTGAAGACCATGATAGCTCAGTATTGCCATAGAGACCATCGTGATTGGGATTTGAGGTTAGGGGAACTGACCTTTGCCCTGAATAGCGCCAAACAGGAGTCTACAGGTTACACACCGGCTTTTCTGAACTATGGAAGGGAGCTAACCATCCCCGGCGCTATTTATTGCAAAAACCCCACCGTGAGGAAACGACTGAAGCAAATAATGACTCCGAAGATGATAGAGAACAATTGTCTTACCGAAACAACCAACTCCGATGCCTCCAAGAAGCCTACGAGTTTGTCTGTACGAGGCTATATCAGGCTCAAAACTACCAGGCCAATCGGTATAACTTAAGAAGGCGAGATCTTCGTTACTTCGTCGGGGACAGAGTTTTGAGAGAAGCTAATCCATTATCATCAGCGATTGACAGCTTTGCAGCAAAGTTGGCTCCAAAGTTCAGTTGTCCATATACCGTGATCAAGGTTGTTTCTCCTGTTGTATACGACCTGAAAGATGAACAGGGTAAAAAGCTGCGAAACCGTTTCATGATCAAGACTAAACCGATTTCCGTCTATTAATTCTAATATTTTATTCTTGATGTTGTAAATATGAATGCTTTCTATTACCTTAATGCACAATCCGCAAACCGTTGATCCAGACCACTCCCTCTATTTGTACAACCGGTGGGAACTTTCAAGGAACAGCTACGCCAGACCACCGTTATTGACCGGGGTATTTTTGGGCTGGATAGCCACTCCGAGGCCTCACATCAACGCTTGTCCCAGAAATGACGAGGAGGAGACCATCTGCGAGAAGATTTATTACTAGTAACCCCTCAGCACATCCTCACTCTGTGAAGTACTGTACTAACCTACCTGGGAATTATCCCGAACCTCCAACTCTTCTCCTACCAGCAAGGACCCTCATCGAGTGACCAACGAGTAGATCCCAATGTAATTAGTACAGTTTCAGATGGAAAAGTACGAGTTCGAGATTGTCCTGGGAGAAGGAGCCTTTGGTAGGGTTTACTTGGCCAGAAAACGTGACCAAGAGGAATGGGTGCAGCAGGCCCGGAACCGTTACCTAGTAATGCCTGCTTGTGACGAAGATCTGCGAGAGTTTCTTCTCACATAGCCAGCCAAAGTCGTTCTTCAACATCATGAAACAAGTTTCGTTGGGCTTAGCTGAATGTCATCCCCAGCGCATCGCCCACCGTGACGTCAAACCGGAAAATATACTGAGGAAAGGTAGTCACTTTCTGCTGGCAGATTTTGGGATGGCAGCCATGGTTACGTCGGATCACCCACAGTTCACAGAGGAAGTAGGCACTGTAGTTTATTGGGCCCCAGAACAGAGGAGAGGAGCGCCCTACGGATCAGCTGTCGACCTGTGGGCCTTGGGGCTGGTCGCACTTGACGTGGCCACAGGCCGCCCACCTCTTATCTCCCCTTCCGATACCCAACATTGGGCGGCACCGTTATGGCAAGAATACCGTAAGGAGATGGCTCAACTGGACTGCGTCATTCAGTGGTTTGTCGAGGGGTTACTACATTATGACCCGACCATGCGGCCAGCTGCTGATCTGTGGAGGTACCCCGCAGCCATGACAGTGGAGGTCAGAGAACAGCCTACCCCTTCACCAGTCTCTCCAACCCCATCAGGAACGACCTCGCCGCCACAGACATCCCCTTCTTCGCCGACACAGACAGCATCGTGCACCCCGGCAAAGAGAAGGAGAATACTATCGCTCACTCCTAGTATCGCAGCAGGGGTAAAAGCTCAGCAGAATGCGAGGTTCTGGACGCCGAGTTTTCGGAAAAGAGTGGTAGCGCTGCTCTCAGTAGCCGAGAGCAAGAAACAGAAGATCCGGATGCGAGTTCGCTTCCCCTCAGGCACGTCAAACGCATCTGGATACCGTTGAACTGAGAGCTGTACCATAAGTTAGAACAAATGAAACCGGAGAGAGGAGTACAGTGCGAACAGCCTGCGGGGAAATTATAAAATTTTGTTATCTGGTCTGTTTTGCAACTTTACTAAAGAAACTGAATTCTCATTACAGATAATTTTCTCACCGGAGGCCGAGGAGAACGAGAAGATGACCGAGGACCCAAACATCCTTGACCTCTGGGAGGAGGGCCCACAGGAACCCGAACTACGTGCCACACCGTCGCCACCAAGTAACCAGGAACGGCCCACTACGACAGATCACCGGAATGATGTGACCCTGCACCGAGGACTGGGGAGAGGACAGAAAACCGATACGGGTTTACATACCAGAACGATTGGCACTATGGGACCGAAGGTGTACCTCGACCTGCAACCAGGGATGTGTTGGAAGTGTGGGCAGGGCACTCATAAGAGAGAGAACTGTACCGGTACCCCCCCAACTGCCCCTGCCAAACACACCGAGATGCCGGAGTACAATGTGAACTTTCGATTAAAACCAACCGGACCGATCACTAAGAACTTGCCTACCTCCCAGCATCAAAGAAATGCCAGGAATGCTGCGACACCACCCCGAAGAAATATCAAGAAGACTGCGGTGCCACCCCGAAGATTGACTAGTTGGGAGCTAGCGCTGCGTGACTGCCCAAGGTGCCGAGAACTGAAAGAAACAGATCAATCAGCAAAAGAATAACCCACGTTGTGTTTCGATCAACTGTACACAGTTGATATATACCGTGTGGTTCGTTACTACCACCGTTTATATGTCAGAATACACTTTGTTTCTGTCTTACCACCGTTTCCTGATACTATTATGTTGTCAAAAGGACACTACGAAGACCTACCTAAACAAGATATTTCAACACCGATCTTGCACTGTTCCATCTCATCAGACATTTCATCAGGCCGATACATCCTTCTGCTCACTTATGGAATACAAACGAATTTCCTCCAAGATATTCAAATAGTATGGGACCTGAAAAACCTCCAGTCAGCGAAGAAAAAAAATAAAACAACAAGATGTACTCACCGTGTGGGGCGTAATTTCAGATTGTCACATATTTTCCACCGTTAAAAACCACAATTAATATAAGTTTCTTCATCACAGAACGAGGCAAAAGGAAAACCGGCACTTTGGAGGTTAGCTGTCATCATCCATCAATTTTGATGGATGATGGCGAAGACATCGCGGACATGGAACAGACTTTGACAACCAACCATAGAACTTTGTGAAGGTGACTTCGGATAGCGCCGTAGGTGCCAGTGGCACCGCCAGCATTAGGTAAATCTGATAAAATTCGACCTCCTTTAGATCGGAAGTCGAATCATCCCCCCCCATCCCCCCCATCCCCCCCCCCCCACCCATCAACCCCCCATCCCCCCCCATCCCCCCTTGGGCCCGTCCCTGAGAATGGCAAGGTGAAGAACGTTTCAAGGAACTGTATAACGTGTGGAGATTAGTAAATGAATGCCATATGAAAAGAAATAACATGGAGTCTTGTGGAGATCCGATATATTTTCTCATGACGATAATAGCCAAGCAATGTCACCCTTAGCTCGTTATGATGACGAAACTATTTTCATTGATTTTCCAGAATTCAATGACAATGAAAATGACGGCTTCTATCCAGAATCACAAGAACCCTTGAATATAATACAAAATGTAGTTATCAGAACAGCTGACGTGAAAAATGACGAAAACTTTGCCAAAAACGAGGTTATTTCATCAACGAACGTCAGAACTGGTGACAATTCAATAACGAACGCACAAAATTCTGAAACTTTCGTTAATGCAGCCAATGATGCCAATGAAAAGGAAGATGAGAAGTTTTTCAGAAAAAAGACTGTCAGTGAAGTTCTACGGGATGTCACAGGGTGGCCTGACGATTCTAACACTCTTGAAAGCACCAAAAGGAAGAGAACATCTATGCCATCAGTAATAACGTCAGATAAGTGTATTGAGGTTATGGAAGCAAATGAAAATGCTAAGCTAAATAAAACAAAAACTAAGACTAGCACCAAAAATCAAAAATGTGATCTAGAAGAAATGGAAGAGACTGAGAATGATAGAAACATAGGAAATTGTAAAAAGACTACAAAAAATAAAAAGCCGGGGTCAAGCAAGTGGGCTGACATTTTTTCAATAGGAACATTTGTCATTGTTCGTTATGAGAACGCTTTGTATCCTGCCAAAATATTGAACATCAATGGTAACAAATATTATTGATGTAATAAAGAAAATTGAACAACCTAGGGCAGCTAATACTCGCGGAGCATGTTTTGTTCCAGAAATGAAACTTTTCGAGAAATCTTAATATACTTTCCTCCATTTGATGGAATTTTTTGTTGTATTATAAGAGAGATTTTTATTTTTTTATTATTAATTCCTATATTTTCATAAAGTCAGAATATATTTCTTTGTTTGTATAAAAATTGTTCCATTTCGATTGGAGTATCCAAACTACGCGACTTCTGCTACACCTGTGACTGGCCACATCTGGAACAGTGAGTGACCATAACTGGTCGAAAACTGCAAAAAGACACTCGCTCTCTTTTTCAGTATTTTTTCGTTTAATTCGCCGCCAAAATATTTTCTGCCTGTTGAATCAATAATCACAACATTCATAGAGAGTATTTTCATATTTTTAATTGTCAAGAGGTGCGCGAAGAGGGATACGATCATAATGTGAAGTGGGAAAACGTCTTAGTGGCCACAACCGGTGCTCTCACCCTATGTAATGTCGAACAAACCGATATGATTCTAAATGTTTGGATTAATGATGGAGAGCCTATGAAATTAAAATCTTCTCAACATCGTCAATAGAAAATCACAAAAATTTAATTAATACTCATAAGGTAATTCATCATAATGTAATATAGTAATCAGAAGGAATAGTTGTTGATATAGTGAGATCTTGGCTGAGTGGCTTTACTATTTATTATTCCTTTTTTCCAATGATTTTTATGTTTGTACCAAATTTTATCATGCCTCATTTCTTCCGTCAAGTTTCTTGTTTGCCTGTTTTAGTAAGAGGATTGCTTTTGTTGCCTTTTTTCAAGAACTCTCTTAAGCGTGACTGGATCAACGATCCCAGATTGATCTAGTGAATTATCCTTCAATCTTCTATTGAACATTATTTGTGCAGGAGATAAGCCAATGTCAAGAAAAGGAGTATTTCTCTACTTGAACAAATACAGGTAAACGTTTCTATTTTCAAAATTGCATTTTTTTTTGAATATTTTCACATATGTTTACTGCCTTCTCTGCCAAACCATTACTTCTAGGATAATTAGGGATCGATGTTGTTAATGAAATATTATGTGAAGTGAAATAATTTATCATATTTTGTACGAATGAAAGGAATTATTGTTGGATATTATCTGATCAGGAAAGCCGAAAGCTGAAAAAATGGTGTCAAAAATTTTTATTCCTCCCCTTCAGGGTAAATTCCGTTTTTATGTTCGTATCGGGTATGGAAGGGAGTAAAATCGTTTGGCAACTTAGAAAATAATTACGAACATTGTAGGTTTTCGCCATTTTGAATTATTTTTTCGCAAATCTTCACCTTTTCTGAATTGAGCACACAAAAATATTCAGAGGTGATCTGAAACTCCTACCTCGAAAGATACACATAACCCACCACACCAAATAGAATATTGCTCAAAAAGCTGACGTTCAACACCCTGTATCTCGCTTATGCTTCGAAAACGGGGTATAGGTAATGATGCAAAAATGATTCCCTAGGTGTTGTCTATACTGCTATGTATGTTTGTCCAGTTTATAAGGAAACACTTTGTATATCGTAGCTTCCTTCATGTTATCCACATTCAATGAAAAAAATTACTGAAAAATAAAACAAACGGGACTTTTTCCCAATTTTGTCGTTTACTATCATTATGGAACAGAATATTTTACTTAAAAATTCTAAAACTTAAAGCGTCGCAACAAGCACGTGGATGGCGGACCATTGTCAATATAAAACTGTGGCTCCGATAGGATTTAGCAGGTTTTCGTTGTGAAGATTTCCTATTGGGTACAAAGCAGTTTTTTGTGCATGGCTTTTTAACCAAATTGAATATTAATATTGCCTTTTCTCTTATGCTATAAGGTAGGTTAACGTTTGATATTTCTGACTAGTGAAATTGACCGAAAAATGGACTTAGCATGTTAACGAATCAGTCCGACGATATGTTGTTATCCGATTCTCATTTGTTTTAAAACTATAGGGCAATTAGAATATTATTATTGCTTATTAAAGAAAGACACGAATCAATCAGAAAAGCAACGAGAGCCCTTCGCAGACGAAGTCGAATGTGTTTGGAGGTTAATGGCTAGATTTTTGAGCAGTTATTAAAATAATGCTATAAATTAAACCACTTTATTGTAGAAAATGTAGTTTGAGAAAAAATAAAAATCGGATAACAACATATGAGTTTTTTTAAATCATTTCGACCTGTAGAATACACACCTGGAGTTTGGGCCGTTCCTCCCGACTCAAGCTGTATAATAGTGATTTAATGAGAACTTGAAAGGTGCAAATTAAATCAGCAAATCTCAATTGATACCAACGTTTCGCAACCAGGTTTTGTTGCTCCTTCAGGGCTAACAATACAGATCATGGCCAATTTATGTGAAATGAATGATAAGAACACAGCAATATTAAAGATAAGAAAACAACAGACTGTTACATAGCCACGATCCTCATAGAAACTCACCAAATCCAAATATTGCGTTCCAAAAAGGACTAGAAAAAGGAGAATTCCAGACAGTTGACACCCCGATAGTGATTGACACTCTACGACTCTACAAACTTAATCCGTTGTAATAAAATATTGGTATTGAGAGGGCCTTTTTTCTTCTACCCACGTTTGCTAGAAAGTTCAACACTCATTCTATTCAAGTATCAGTTCAGTAATTTGGCTCCCTGATGAGACCAAAATGAGATATTTGTCGCGAAGTTGGGCAATAATGTAAATCGGTTCAATCGTTGACGTTTTGTAAAGGAAAGTCACTGTATATATGGGTTAATTCCTTCAGGTTGAGGAATCTGAAATATAAATAAGAAGTTTTTTTGTGTTTGAAAGATATCAAAGATTGGATATTGATGTAAACACACCCTTCATTGCTGTTTATTTTCAGAATAAATTATATTATCTCAATAACTCTCTTGTTAATAAGACGTCGGAACAGTGATTGACATAGGGTGTCTATCACAATCTGAAAGCATCACATTTTGCTATTTGAGTTCATCGCGTTTTTCAAAAGTTGGAACATGACTGATTAGCTTTTAATTGTGTTCTCTTCCTTCCGGATCGACTAAACATTGGCTGCAAACATGTCAATAACTATTTTCAGCACGATGTCAATCACTCAATACCCCTAGTAAACTACCCTACAAAACGTTCCTGATAGAGATCCATGGTTCAAATAGCCTATTTGTTCCTGAAAGCCTCACTTGATACACTGACGACTATGTGGAGTCCAAGGGACTGTTGTTAGGATTGTGGGGCCTTGTTTCGAACTGACCATCCCTGTAGAAAAGAACTGCTGATATTATCTACAGGATGAACTGTATGTTGTAAGAATAGCATACAATGCAGACAAGAGTCTGCATGCTGGGGAATATCCGAATATCCGCAGATGTTACTCCGAGAAACTTATGTTGTGGCAATTCGTGAACACTAAAATCCCTCGATAAGACAGAGGAGACTTACTAGGAGATAGGGTAAATCTCTATGTGAGCTGGGCTCCCGAAACTTTCTGAAAGCTGAAATCCTTGGCTATGAGAGGAGCTATGGACTGAGCAGGGACACGATCAGCTTTCATTGGTCCGGAATCAGCGCTTCACATATGTCGTACATTTTTCAGGAGTACTTCAAGATATGGTTAGGTAGAAAATTTTCCTCTGAATGGAGCAGGAAAAGTGGTCAAGGCTTCACATTGCGAGTTATTTCTCTGGGTCTGAGGTCGAACAACTCCTGAACCAGCGATGATCACCGCTGTTTAATAAACATTAAAATTGATAGTCTCTGGCTGGCCCCTGTACCGTTGATGCTTGAACAAAGATGTTGCTGTTGAACATACCCTGTTTATCTGTGGAAACCTTTATTAGTTGAAGACAACACCTCTGGAAAGCCCAATACCCACCATTTCTATGGCGAGATAGTCTTTCTTGTCTACTCGCGACATTACTGACAGCATGTCTTGAAGTTTGAGTCTCTTATCCTGTCACAGATAACAGATAATTTTAGTATCTGTAATTTGTGTAACTTATATGCGGATGAACAATGATTCACAAGGCCTCAATTCAGCCTGGAGTAAGCACCTGACGAAAAAGAAGTGATTGATTTTGTCGTCCGGAAAAGTGAAAATATTATAACATCTCATAACTTCATATCCTATCAGCGTTAGAATTTGAGAACATTGTGCCGTTTCCACTGCTAACAACAACGATAATAGAAATATTTTCAAATCATCGACATGATCCTAATTTACTCAACAATATATCACAATGGCCGGCAACTCCAGAGAAAAAGGGAACAACGAACTCGGAGAAACTACTGTTCCTGATTACATTATCCACCTGGAAATATATGAAAAATAGAAAAAAGTAGGAGAGAAAAAATAGCCAGCTGCAGAGGAGAGCACCAAGGCTCGAAGCCAAAACTGACGCCGAGGAGAAGAAAAAAATGAAAAAGTTGACTGAAGATAGAGAAAGGAACCTGAAAATAAATCGAATTGTTAAGTCAACATTATTTCATCAGTGATTTATCAAACCCAGCACATCCACAGATACCGTGAGTGTGAAGACTTATGAAAATGCCAACGAAGAAATGAAAGAAAATAGAGAGAGTTGCAAATTTTGTATTTTCTTCATGTTGCTTCATCTGCTGCAACAAGATTACGAAAATGTTAGTTTAGTTTAGTTCTTATCATGTTGAAGAGCATACTACAGAACATGTCTTCTGGAAACTCACCCAAAAAAAAAAAAATTGTAACTTGTGCTACATGAAAATACACAGCCCCTTTGAATGTGTATCCAAGGTTTTATTCATTTATTGAATATAATAAATGAAATTTTCAAAATCTTAATTATTCGTTTGTTTTACCCCATGCAACAAGAGTTAAAAGTCGATTTCGAATGGCTGTTTTGGTTGGTTAACGGTTGACCGCTCGGTTCATAAATGACAACGTCAAACGAACCGCGCTTTCGAGTACGGTTCAAATTTCGGCGAAACAGCTGATTCGAGACGTCACCAATTTGTCATTCGAATGCGGTTGGTCCAAAACTGACGGACCAATCTATGAACCAACCAAGAACCAACGTCAATCGAAATCGCCTTAAGTGAATGATATGAAGGAGCTGATGACTATCATTTTGTATGTCTATGATTGTCGAAGTATGTCAATCACTATCAGAATTGACACTCCGAAAAAAATCATTATCTTCCAATGTTCAAACACATATACCTAAAGTTCAGAGTGTTCACCGAAGAAGGATAATTTAACTGTAAATCTGTCAGGGTCTCCACATTGCTGTAAGAAAATTACAAAATGAAAGCATTAATTGCAAGTTTCTATGAGGTTAAAGTATCAATCACTATACCAGTTACCCTATTATTATATCGTTTTGAAATGCGACATAAATCAAACAACTCAACGATGTCACATGAAAGAACGATCTTTTCGATGTTTCGCTCTTTGTGGCTCTCCTGTTTATAGTAGAATTTAAGTTTGGTAAATGTGTTTCTGAGCGAATCGTGGCTCTATAACTAGCTATATTATGGTATATTTAGAGTTGTTGGTTTTCTTATGTCTACGAATGACAAAAACAGCCTCGCAAAGACCTGCCGTCCGGAGCCTTGCAATGGGTAAGGCCGCCGCTGTCTACGTATTACTTATTCAGTGAATAAAACAATTGATAGAGCTGAGAGATCAGAAAAGAGATGCTGTTGACTCGATAATAAAAAAGTTACATTCAAAGCTTCATCATAATATATCATTTACAACGGCGAATTGAAAGTAACAAGAATTTAGGATTCATATCATTGTATGGCATTGGAAGTCGCCATTAAAATCATAAACAAGATCTTTGTATTCGTGAAAATATATGTTTATTATTAACTGCAGTCAACACTATGAGGTTGAACTTATTTCCAGACAAATTCAAAATTTTCCTGTTAATGCTGAAGCGGATGTTCAGGTTGTACCTGAATAACACAGAAAAATTATTCTTCGATGAAAACAAAGGTGGGCATTTGCGATGAAATTTTTTTGAAACCTTTCCTCGCAAAAGCTACACTACTCCGAAGATTAACAAAATCAATTCATATCTTATTTATTTCTCTTGTATATTCACAAGGGAGCAAGAAATTATTGAATCTAGGCGAGATCGCTTTGTCATGTAGTCAGTTATTCATTGTTTTCATGAAGATGCTGTCAACTAGGTAATGGGGATTATCATAATTATATCAAATCAAATCAAATCAAATATCTTTATTCAAAAAATCAATGTACAAGGTACATGAAGAAGAACATGTCAGAAAACAAATACAGAGCTAACACAGATCAGCTAACCTTTACGCTTACAGTGATCAAGATATTCTTGAATATCATAAGGTTCAGATTCAATTAGAAAGTTTGATATCTCGCTTTTGAACTTTTTGAAATTTTCAATTTGTTGAAGCTTTCTTGGTAGGCAGTTATACAATTTCAGGCACATGTACTTGACATTCTTCTCAGTTAACGTTAAAGAATGTTGGGGAAAATGAAAAGGAATAATTTTCCTAGTCATGTTAGTATTTCTGAAATCTTCGAAATAAGAACTTTGCTGCCGAAAGAACAGTAAGCACTTTTTCACGTACAACCCCGTCAATGTGAGTATTCCATTCCTCCGAAAAACACCGCGGCAGGAGTCTCTGTATCCCATGTTATTGATGATACGTAGCGCAGATTTCTGTACGGTAAAAATCTCAGATGCATCAGAAGCATTTCCCCATATCATTAACCCGTATTGAAGGAGAGATTGAAAGTTAGCATAATATACTACCCTGAGAACGGATGAGTCTACTCTCCTCGACAATACTCTCATTGTATAGACAACAGAGTTCAGTTTTCTTCTTATATTCAACACCTGAGGGCTCCAGTTCATACGGCTATCAAGGATAACACCGAGAAAGTTGGTTGCAGACTGCAACATCATTTCTCCACCATCCAGAGATATACTATTAGGAAACGTCAGTTTGGAATGATGTGTCGAAAATATAACACACTCTGTCTTCTCCGAATTCACAATTATTCGGTTATTCTCACACCATTTTATGAAATTTTCATATTCATCCTTGATATCATTAACTGCCTCATCCAACCGTTTTCTAGACACTATGATATTCGTGTCATCCACAAACATTGAAAGCAGACAGTTCAGAACACAATCAGGAAGGTCATTTATGTACAAGAGAAATAGTAGGGGACCAAGAATGCTTCCCTGGGGAACCCCCATCTCTACTATCTGTCCAGTCGAGAAGTAGTCAGTACCATTCAGCTCAATCTTTACTTTCTGAACCCTGCCTCTCAAATAGCTCCGGATTAGCTCCAGTTGTTTGTCTCTGATCCCATAGTGGAATAGCTTCTCCAGCAGCAAGTCATGGCTGACACAGTCAAATGCCTTGCTGAGGTCCAAGAATAAAGCAATTGAGGGATTACCATTCTCTAATTCTGATATTATTTTATTGACCATTTCAAATATTTCGGTCTCTGTGTTCTTGCCTTTAAGAAAGCCATGTTGATTATTCGCAAAGATATTAAATTTGCGTAGAAACTTGATTATTCTCACTGAGAGAATTTTCTCTACAATTTTACAGAACGCGGTCAAGAGACTAATCGGTCTATAATTCCCAATATCGTTGACGTCACCTTTCTTATAAATAGGTTTCACTATTGATGTCTTCAGAGAATCCGGAAATACTCCCTGCGTGAAACAAGCATAAATGATCTCAGACAGTGGTTTGGCTATCAAATGAATTGACCTTTTGATAATTGTCATAGGTATTTCATCATAGCCGAATGAGGTTTTGTTTTTCATATTTTTTACAGTGTTTACAACTTCATCCTCAGTCACTTCAAAAACGAAAAATGATTTAACGTTGCCCCGATTTTCAGGAGGTTGAAATGTTTTTTTTGTATGAGAATTTTGCGTTAGTTTTCTGGCAACATTGATGAAGTAATCGTTGAAATCTTCAGCTAGATGTTGGGGATTTTTTGTTATAATTTTATCGTTAGTTTTATTACCCCTACTGGTCAGGTGATTGACTATTTCCCATACTTTCTGAGGTTTGTTATGCGAGTTAGTTATTATTTTGTGAAAATGTTCTTGTTTCAGTTTTTTTAAGAGTATCTCATAATTAGTTTTTGTTTTTTTATAAAGATCCATATACTCACTTTTATGATAAGAAATAGTGTATAGAATGTTCAGATTGTTTTTCAAACCCCTCAACTCATCAGATTCTGCAGTAAAATTTATTGGCCTACCTTCACTCATCCTGGTCCAAACTACCGGAAATGCCTGTTCAAAATGAGCTCTGTAAACCGCGAAGAACTGATCCCACTGAAGATCAGCAGAAATGTTTGGTACGATTATATTACACCAATCTATAATTGCTAACGAATTAAGAAAAATTGCGACATTTTGCTCATTCATCAGACGTATACGTTTTCTTCCCTCTTCCATTCTCCCAGATGAACAGCGGAAAGAGAACTTCTGAGCAGTATGGTCTGAAAGATGGGATAAAACTATACTTGCTTCTCCACTTTCCAAATTAGTTATAATATTGTCAATGCAAGTGGACGATGTTGATGTGATGCGTGTCGGTTCATTCAAAGTAAATCTAGCATCAAATCCTTCGATGAGTGAAAAAAAACGTTCTACTTTCTTTCATTTGGGAGAGTAAATCAATATTATAATCTCCCGCTAAGATATATTTTTTACCCTCCAGTGTTAGTTCATTGAGAAGTTTATTTAGATTTTCAAAAAATAATTCATTATTACCAGTTGGCGGGTGGTAAATACATACTATCACGTACTTTGACGATCCCAACTGTACTTCCACTGCAGAGCATTCAAAACACTGAATAACACTAAGTGAGGTTAAATCGGTTCGCTGTTTACAAGAAATATTAGCTCTGCAGTATATTGCACTACCTCCGTGGCCCCCACTCGGACGACAGAAGTAAGACATCAGTTTCCATCCTTGAATGACATATGCCGGTAGTTCATCTTCACTCTTCCAGTGCTCAGTGACAGCCACGAAGTCAGCGCGAGTATTGTTTACAAACACTTCAAGTCTGTTCAAACAGTTTCCTATAGACTGAACATTCTGATGTACTAGAATACAATCTCTAGTGTTTAAATTTTTACATTTCTGTGGTGATCAAATAAAATTTGAATTTGGTTTAAGATTCTCATCCATAATACTAATAAATGAAGACAATATCGGAAATGTAGATTTTTATTTCTGCTCCAATCTGGGGACCTATTCTCTAGATCATTCGCAACTCCACGTATACTCATTTTTACGAATGGCGATTTGCGTTTCAAAAGCGGCATTCTTGACAACTTCGGAAGGTTTATGGCATAGTTTTACATATCGGCACTACTGTGAGCTCAAATTTCGAGCTATGCGGACAATATCGGTAAATATCGGTGAAATCCAACAGCTAACTTTCAAATTCAATGTCAACGATATCATTTGAACTGTCAAATATTTGCGAGTTCTCAAATCCACTCGCAGTGAAATACGAACGGTCCTAAGCACAGAACATAAAAATATACGTCGTATGTCATGCGGACGGTCAAATATACAGATTCGTCTGTCCTTCCCAAAGGTAATAGATGCGAACGATCGCATAAATTGCGAATGGTCAAGAATAGGTCCCCAGATACAAAATAGTTGCGGTTGTTTCGAGGACACTTTTTATCCGTTTTTTCAAGGCTGAAAAAATTAAACGTTACACATCTTCAGTAGGTACACAAGGACATACGATTATTAACCAATATTCTGTATCGTCAACAGCAGTTTCGATCTAATTGCTTTGTGAACATCTCAAATATTATACAATAAACTTAAAGAACGCACATGTCAGTTAACCTCATACAAGACAAACTAACCTGATAAAATACATAGAGTGTATTACACAGACTGTGTCATGGACGAGACCACTGACACTCCGTCAACAAACAATGATTGTATAAAAGAAAACTTGAACCAGGCTATCCTTGATCTAGACTTTTAACATTTTTCATTAATTTTAACTAGAGGGATTTTTCCTCGAGCTAACCACACCAAATCATAGTTAACTACTCGAATTTCTTCGCGGAGTAGTTAGAACCATTACGTCACAGTTAACTACACCAGTAAACCAATACATCAATCTGGTTTGTTGTGTAGTTTTTTGAAAAAGGAGAGAGAGGGACTGACACTTTCATTTGCACTCATCCGCCATAACTTACCACACAGGGCACAAAGATAACCATGACGTCATTAAGTTGACTAACTACACTGTTGTAGTTAGCTCTTCACTTCGAGGAAAACATTTTATACTTCATAATCATAAAAACTCTTAATGTATTTATCATTCAGGTGGTTAAACCTAACATACCTACAGGAGGTAAGAATTCATAAGGAATGGGTTATACCTTGAAAACTTTTTTGAGTTGTCGAAATTGAATTGAAGTTTTGAAAATCTGAAGACTTCGAGAACCGGCTCTGAAGTCATCCATCATAATGATGGGAGTTTACTGACAGGTTACCCTTAATTAATATAGAAGCGCTCCTCCCGAAGCTTTTCACGTCACCGTGCTAATGGATTTTCCACCCCTAAATAAACTTTGGAATAACCCTGCCACATAAATATTACGATATACGCAAATACTTCGTAAGTTTTCAACCCCATTCTTCTTTTTTCAAATTCCATAACCGTTGTTGAGAAATGCAATGAGGCCGAAACGTTTTCCCAATAAAAAACCTGTGTACCTACTGAATTTTTGATTAATTATTCGATAAGGATTTCAAAAGTTTGAATCGTGGACAGTCTCAGATTAGTTTTTTCACTTGAAGTTTTCTCATCCAATTCATTACAAAATCATTATAGTTTTCGAATAATTCATATAAAAATATTAATAATTAGAATTATTTAAATATTTAAACCATCTCCTCACATAAATTATTCACTTATTTAATTCAAAAAAATCCCACATGAAATATTGATTACTTCATTTGTTTTTTTTCCTCAAATTGCCTGAACGATTCCTTCAAATGAACTAAGAAGCTATCTACTGCGATTGACGAATATCTGGTGTGCCACGATCAATGCCCAAAATATTATAATAGATATAGATACTGTTAAAATGTATCCTATTTCCAAGAACATATTATTTTTAAAACATAGATTAATTCAAAATAGTAATCATCGAAATGAATACCATTTTCAATTCCCAGGCTCAGATATCTTTTATCATCTATGTTTCAAAATTGGTTTCGGTGTAGCCTCCGTAAAGGCAAAGAATTTTTTTGTTTTTCGTTTTATTCTTTTTCTTAAAAATACTATTTTTACTTTTTGTACATCTATTTAAAATTCTTATATCATCGAAATCCATATTAAGACCAATGAAATGTATGAGCCTGGTTGAGGCAAATTTCTGTGGTTGAAGAGTTTCGTCACTCTCATGTTGGGTGGGTCTTTTGGATGAATGTCGTTCTTTCTGTCTGTCAAATGTACACTATATACAATCATTGCAACCGACCTGATTTACAACATTGTTAGTTGTAATTTTGTATCTTTTTTGCATTTGAAGAACCAACCTTCACATTCACATCAGTACTTTGAAAAAATAGATGGGATATATTACGAGTATTAGAAGTTCCCTCTACTTACCTATACATGGAAATGTAATATTCAAAGTGAAAAGTTTATCATTTCGCCTGCTTTATGTCCGATTTCGACCTATAACAAAAATTTCGGAACGACTGAAATTAGCATAGCCTCACAAACCTTAGACTTGAACGTTTCATTTGAAGTAAACGTTGACGTCTCTGTTAAGTTTTAAGTTGCATTGCAGAAATAACAGGGCACTTCGATAGGTTACTGTTAGACGTTTGTTCCTCAAGTCAGGGAAAATATTTACTACAAAGATGAACACGAAGGAGTGAGGACGAGGAAAGGTAATAGCTCTTCAAACGCGCATTACCTAACACCATCCCAGACGGCACCCTATATTCTCGGAATATTCCTCCAATCTGCCATTAAGCCAAAAGATATTGCAATATGCCAGGCATATGCCAGATATATATCAAATATATCTGCTCTCAAAGGAATATTCCAAATATATGCCATCCCAGATATGTCTGGTATATGCTATGGGAATATCTATATGATATGCGTTTAGAATATTATTCAATAGTATTTATTGGTATATATACATGAATCTTCATGGAATATTACAAACGTTACAAAACCCTTTTTGAACGATAATTGTGTGTAGGCACTACCACTACCTCGATTTTGCTTTTGTTCCGAACTCATCAATAATTGATGAGTTTGCTATTTTCCAGTAAACTGTTAAAGAACTACAAACTTTCTATATAGATTATATTTTCGAGGAATCGCAGTTATCATCAAGTTAATCATAGTTGGATTCAAGTTGAAAAATAACACTTTCATTCGCTTAATAATTTGATCTTATTTATTAAACTGAGTAAACAATGGAATCAATGATTTGTAATTTATTTATATGATTGATACAATGAAATGAAAGAGCAGGCAACAAATTAAACGTTTTTATTTGTGAAAAATGGACATGCTATATCGTCTATCGACTGAGAGTCGAGTGACTTTTTAAATAATTGAAATGTTCGATGAAACAGAAAAAGAGGTCCATTATGATTTTGATCTTATAGGAAAGAGATCAAATATATATTTTCAATAAATGGAAAAACAATATATGATATTCGAGCAGATATGTGAAAAGGGCGTAGACAAGTTGTCAAAAATCATATATGATAATCAAATATTAGTCAGCAGAGGTGAGAGTAGCTTATTCCACTGGAGGATCGAATCACTTTTGCTCATATTTTTGTTTCCATGAAGCTGCCATGTGGTGACAGAGATGTCTGGAACTTAGAATCTTTCTAGTTCAACTTAATACTTCTTGCTTTTCATTGAACCAAATACATTGCATTTCAAACATTTCAGAGCCATTGTAGGTTGAGGAAGTTATGTGGCCACTTCGAACCATATTTTCGCCCTTTCTAGATATTTCCTTGAATTTTATCAAAATATCTGACAGAAATACCAATGACATTATTTCTTTACAGGAATAAAACTACTCCTTTATAAATAAAAAATTAACTATTTTCTGGCCTCCACCCATTCTTAACTCCTGCAATTTCGTTCCCTGAATTTACCGATAAGAATATCAAATTTCGATTTTACTGATATTTGACTTTTTCTTATGGATGTAAACATTACGTCACGACGTTTTCAGTCAAAATATTCATATTTTTGTTTTGTGGTCTTGGATTGAGGATATTGATGTTCTGTGATTAGCAGTTTCAGTTTGGCGTTCCAAACTTCCAAAATGGTCGTCACGTCACGGTGGTGACATGACTTATGGACCTCCATGAGTTGAAAGAGTCTTATTGAAAAATTATTAAATTGTGTGTGGAGTTGAAAATATGTTATTGTTTGAGTATTATGTGATAAATAGTTTGTGATGCAGCCGAGCACATGATAAAAGATAAGACAGGCAGACAAGAGCATGACTGTAGGAGCGTGAATATCAAATCAGCGTTGGTAGGTACTCATATATTTGGAATGCTTGAAAAAGGTTTTCGTAATATGCCAATCACTTGTCAGTGCTTTATCTTTGGTTATGTGTATTTACGTTTTTTCAGGTCAAAGAATTGAGGACTTTACAGTGAGGAAGTGATAGAAAGGATATTTCCTTTTGGGATAATAAAATGTTATTATAAAGTCTATAAGAGTTTATTAAGTACCACAGTGAAATTTTCAAATGAATGAATTATACATAAAGCGTTATAACTGAGACATAGGCGTTCATCGGTTAATGGCTTGGGACGGAACTGAAGAACCAACTGACCGCGCCCTAGATTTTATCGTCTTGGCGGGAGAAGCGTCAAAATGGAACCATAGAGGATGGAGACCATAGAGACCATATTTGTTGTATCCCAACATTTCCTATATTTTAGTTGGGTTGGGAAAAAGGCAAAAACTAACTTTTCATCTCTAATAAAATTGTGCAATGTTCTCAAAGGTATATTATAAATAATTTCAGTGATCATAAAACCCATTTTATGTTTTATTAATATTTTCAGAGGTTCTTAAACAGAATGAAAATACTAAATTTGTTACTGAAAAATGGCTCCACGTTGTGCAGATAGCTTAACCAAAATTTTGCTTTCAATCCAAACGTAAAAACTACAAGAGCATGAGTGGAGGAGCTTCTCAGGTGTAGTAAGTCTCACCCAAGCTGTATATCGTAATTTTGTTCCTGCAAGCAAAAAGGCTGTACAGGTCGAAAATATTAGTGGCATCAATACGGATTTAGGCCCTAAAAATCAAAAAGAGGGATCGTCTTCGAGAAGGAAGGTTGCCTCGATATAAATTGCCAACACTGCCTACTAAAATTCAAAGTAAGTTTATAAATATTAAATAATCAGAACAGATTCCACTATTACTATAGCAGTAGACAGCCTCGTATCTTGAAAATCTTAGAATCACTGGTTTTTTTCAGGGCCAAAATCAAAGAATTCCAAGGAAAAAGGCGAGGAAGACCAAAAGCTACCTGGATGAGCGGCATACAGAAGACGATATCTGAGAGACCGGGAGAATGGGTGTTGATAGAAGGGGCTGGAGACTGGGAATTGGAAGGCCTGGGATGTTATAAACACGGATATCTATATCAGCACCCGAAAGGTAAAGTGTGTCAAGTCACAATATCGATAATAAATTAAAAACAGGTTCAGCTTTCATAGATTTATCGTCTGCCTACGACACGGTATGGAAAGATGGTTTGATCTATAAACTTTATACACATCTTAAATGTGGAAAGATGATTCGTTTATTAGAGAATATGTTGTCGGATAGAAGATTTCGTGTTTTTGTTGATGATAATAGTAGTAAATTCAAAATATTGAACAATGGCCTTCCACAAGGATCTGTTTTAGCACCCCTTCTATTCAATTTATATTTATGCGATATTCCTTGTACTTCATCTGAAAAATTCATTTACGCCGACGATATTGCACTCGCTTTCCGTCATTCTGATTTTAGAAGTATTGAGGAAAATTTAACTTCTGATCTGAAAATTTTGAAGAATTATCTTTTCGAATGGCGTTTGTGTCCAAATCCAAATAAAACCGAGGTTTCGTTATTTCATTTGAATAACCATCAAAAATTCAGAAAATTAAATGTCCTTTTCGGGAACTTTCCTTTGAAACATAATTTTACCCCCAAATACTTAGGTGTTAAATTAGATTCCTCTCTGAATTACAAAGCACATTTGGATGACTTACGAATGAAACTTAAAACGAGAAATAACATTCTACAGAAACTTGCTGGTACGTCATGGGGTGCTGACCCGACTACACTTCGCACAGCAGCCCTTGCCCTGGTTTTTTCCACCGCTGAATATTGTTGCCCTGTTTGGCTCAATAGTGTTCATGTTCAGAAAATCGATGCACAGCTCAATTTTTCAATGAGAATAATTACTGGAACCATCCGATCTACACCTATCCAATGGCTACCAGTGCTATCGAATATAGTTCCTCCTCATATTCGAAGACAGTCTGCAACTTGGAATTCTTGGAATAAATTCAATTCATTTCCGGATTCTTTTCCGATACTTTCCTACGTTCCAGAAAATAGAATTCCAAGACTGAAATCTCGTAAACCTATTTGGTCGAATAACTTTCTGAATTCGAACTTCAGCTACAACGAAATCTGGAAATCCGAATGGGATGTATGTTCTTTATCTAATAAAGATCTAATATCTGTTCCATCGAATAAAGTTCCTGGTTTTAACCTTCCCAGGAGAATATGGTCCCTTCTTAATCGAATAAGAACAGGTCATGGTCGTACCAACAGCATGCTTTTCAAGTGGAATTCGGTTGATAGTCCTAATTGTGAATGTGGTGAATCAGAGGAAACAGTTGAACACCTAATTAATAATTGTTCGATTTATAAATTCCAAGATGGCATTAGAGCCATACACAATATATCAAACTCATTTTTGCAATGGGTTGAAAATTTCAGATCAATTTGATGAAGTATAAATTGAATTCTCTTGCTGTTCTGGCTTTTTTTATTTTCAGGTTGGAGTTTGTGTTTGGAAATCCTTCCTCCGAAGAGCCGTCCCGCTGATCGTGATGTCCTTCTATATAGAATATTCAGATACAACAATTTTATTTTATTTTTTTAACGGGGAGACAGGTTTTTTCGGCTGAGGTTTTTTCCCCTGGCTCTATAGTATCGTATGATACTGGTGATGAAAGTATCGTATGATACTATAGTATCATAAGAAGAATGTTGTGGTACCCCGTTCCTTTTTTTACCTCAGCTTAGGTTCTTAGGTTCTTTTTGTTTCAACATTTATTGTATTATTTTAGCTCTCTTATTCAAAAGAATATATATATATATATATATCAAAATTAGACAAATGAGAGATTTTTCAGTTCGATAATTGTTTCAAAGAATGTGTACTGCCATTACTTGGCGTCTTCATAAACCTAGGGAGTCAAAAATGTGTTCCACTAGCTAGAATTTACTAATGTGAATCCAATATTCTAGATAGGTCGTGTCTGAAAAAATGTGACTTAACACACTTTACCTCTGAGGTGCTGATATATAGATATAAGGTCGGTTTTACAAAACTTTGTTAGTACCATTTAATTAACTGGAGCCACCACGATTCGTAGAAATTTCAAAACGAGTAATTCGATTTGTGAAACCGACCCATAATCTGATGAGTCGATTTCAAATGGCTGTTTTGGTTGGTTAACGGTTGACCGCTCGGTTCATAAATGACAACGTCAAACGAACTGCGCTTTCGAATTCTGTTCAAATTTTGGAGAAACATCTGATTTGAGACGTCACCAGAATGTCATTCGAATGCGGTTGGTCCAAAACTGACGGACCAATCTATGAACCAACCAAGAACCAGTCAATCGAAATCGCCTCTAGTTCACAAACCAAATAATTGAAGTTCACAGTTCAATATTTATATCATTTAAAATATTACCTCATTGTGTTTTCCCTATTTTTTAGTTTAATTCATCGAATGTTAATTTTTACTTATTCTTAGTATTGTTTTGTAAAATACCTAGTTGATTTATATTTATATTTTTACTTTATGTTCATTTTTATGATTTAATGTGATAATTTTGTTAATTATTGTTATTGTACAAAATATTCTTAAAACTGTAATAAATTTTTTTTAAACAATCTAATAAATGCATTATTATTTAGTACCGCTACAAAAATTTACATATATTTAAATATATACAAAGATATTACCAGCATATGGCATGGACAAATCAGGAGATAAAAAGATATTGCCAGCATATATGTAAGGGAGATATTCATAGATGAATCTGTATGGCATATGCCATGGATATATTTTTGAAGATTATGGGATATTCCTGGCAGATGTTTCATGGTGACCTTGGATATTCCTGCTATCTGCCAGGCTTATGCCCTGGGAGATTTGGAATATGTTTGGAATATCTCAATATGCCAGCGGTATATTCATTGAATATGCATGGAATATTTCTGTGCCGTCTGGGATATGACAAATCAAATCAAATCAAATTTATTATGCTAATTATTACAAACAAATGGTAACAATAATGGTCAAGTGAGATAATCAAAAAAGAAACAATCACAAAAGTTGAACAATTATTAACAGCTTTTTTCATTACATGACCTCATCAGACATAAATTCGTCGACTGAGTAGTAACACTTAGTTGTCAGAAAAAATCTGAGACGTTTCTTGAAACCGTTTGACTGTTTTATTTCCTCCGGAAGGTGATTATATAATTTAATTGCTAAGTAATTTGAGGCTTTCTGTGTTCTACTTATTCTGTGGTAAGGAATGCACAGATCTTGTCTGTAACGTGTGGTATACTGATGGAATTCACCACTCTGGATGTATTTATGCTTATTTTCGTGAACATAAAGCAAACAAGCATAAATGAATTGGCAGTAAAAAGTCAGAATGTTGAACTTTCTGAAATAGTATCTGCAGGAGATGGTGTTATTGATTCCTGCAAGAGTTCTTATTGCTCTCTTCTGCTTCAAGAAAACAGTTTTCGATTCGGGTGCATCTCCCCAAATAAGAATGCCATAGGACATGACAACTCTTCGAGAACACAAATATAAATTACATATATCAATATAGAAAAAAAAATTATTTTATTTTTATGGTTTCTGTCCTTTCTGTTCAGACCAATGACAAAGTATGAAGGGAAAACTAGAAAATTCGACTTTTATCCGAATATTATTTGAATTTACAACTCAATTCTGATTAATTTTCCCAACTTTGCATGCAAAAACCAATAATCTTTCTGCGGAAGAAAATTATTTGTTGGTTCCGTCCTCATTTGAGGATCCATATAACGAATGCAAGTAGCGAAATCTGACATTCAGGTTCATTGTTATTCAATGATTCCTTTTGATTTTAAAGTTTCATTAGAAGATAAATTTCAATGGTGGTAGCTATGAATACCGCATGTTGTGAAGGAATAATATCTTGATGCACAATCAAATTATAATGGACCTGAAACTGGAGGTTAGGTTAAATGGTTTTCGAACTTTCTTTTCTCAAATGTGCAATTAAGAATTCTCGGTTCATTTGATGTCACTGTATACCAAACTGTATACTAAGTAATAATAATAATAATTTTTATTGATTCCTCATAAGTACTACAAATCATCACAATAGAAAAACGTTCCCATTTTTTTAGGAAATTCGTTTAATAATTCGGGTATTCTGTGTATTCTAGTTGATTTTGACCTAGTTGAAGTCTACACTTTGGAGGGCGGAATGGAAAAACTTGCTTTGTATTGTTACTTTGTTTGAATTTTTCGAAATAGACAGGATGTTGGGATACAAATATTAGGCATTAATAAACATACAACCCTATTAGAGTGATAAAGGAAACAGCGTTGGAATATTCCACGGCGCAATTCTTTCGAGGGCATAGGGCATATATTATCAATCACTCGAATAGCCCATTTTTGATCTTTGAAAATTCTTTTTGCATTCGAGCTGTTGCCCCAGATACAATACCTCAATACCATAGACTAATTGAGATTGGAAATTAGAGCAGTATACAATTTTCAAAGAAGCTTTATCTACATTAAACCCTGAATGCTCTATTCAGGTTGTAAATTACTGAATTGTATTTTTTGCTCAAGTAATCAATATGAGCCACCAATTTCATTTTGCTATCTACAAGAATTCACAGAAATTTGATTGAATCCCTGAAACTCAGATCATTCACAACTGAAGAATGAGGTTTAGTCAGTGCTGATCGATTAGTTTTGAATAGCATACAATTTGATTTATTCAAATTGATCAAAATTCGATTTGCCTGGCACCAATTCTGGAAATTAGTGACTGAATCATTGGCTGAAAAACAAGTTTCTAGTAGCCTACTAGAAGAAAAGAGGACATTGGTATCATCGGCATATATGATTGTATTACAATCCTTGTAAAAGCTATATTCATAATGTGATGCGATGCTATGTGCAGATGCTTTCAATATCTTTGTACCGATACCATCATGACCACTGGCGCTTGTGTTATTTAATCGATTAGATTGATGAAACTTTCAGAAGATATTCTTATTGGGACACTTGCTTCCGAATGCTACTAACTTCAAGAAATATTCTTATTGGGACTTGCTTCCAAATGCTACTAGCAAATAAAATCTCTTGCTAGTAGGACTTGGGGGTTCATTTGAATTTTGAAGTAGAATTTGATGCGGAATTTTCCTCTTAGCATGAGATTTTCTCTAGTAGCATTTGAAAGCAAGTTCCAATGAAAATTGTTCATCTTGATACTGCTTTAAAGGTGAAATAAAACATCAAGTCCTCTTAGCAAGAGATTTTTGCCAATATCATTCGAAAGCAAGTCGTAATGAAAATATTTCCTGACAGTTTCCAGATCACGATCATCTGCAGGTAAAAAGTAGGAGAATTCTATCAAAATTTGTTTCATAGGTGAAATGAACCTCCAAGTTCTAATAGCAAGAGAGTTCTTCTGCTAGTAGCATTTCGAAGCAAGTCCCAATAAGAATATTTCTTGAAAGTTTCATTCTGATACACGATCATCTTCAGGTGAGAATTCCATAAAATTTTACATCAAAAGTGCAATGAACCCCCTCTTATCAAGTGATTTTCGCTAGTCAATCACAACAAATATATTTCATTTCGATAAACAAACATTTTTGAATAAGTATGGTATGAAAAGAGTCTTCCGGGCTTATTGGCCGTGGTCCATTAGGAATAATTTCACCTAACGTTTCGCCTACAACTTCGGTAGGCATCTTCAGAGGATTCTCGGTCTAAGGTTGTACCTCGAACGCTGAATTTCTGACACTGTCGCGTTCGAACCGGAAACGTCATCTGCGCGCCGGTTTGTGGCGGGAAAAAGTGGCGCGTCTACGTGCGCGATGCTGATTGGCCCATCGCTCCCGCTTGGTAAAATACTGAAAAGGCACAACATCGAGACTGTTTATTAGCCGACACAAAAACTTGGGAAAATGATCAAAACAACCAAAGACAAAGTTGACCCACTTTCACAAGCTGGTATTTACAGAATACCTTGTGACTGCGGCAAAGTCTATATTGGCACAACAAAGCGGAGTATTAATACTAGAATTAAGGAACACGAACGGTGCTGTCGACTGAATCAGACAGAAAAATCCGCACTAGCAGAACATGCGCTAATAGATGGACACAACATAGATTTCTCAAAAGCGGAGATTATTTCCAATATTAGAAGTTACTATCCCAGGCTGAACATGGAAGCCATTGAAATTTATAAACACAAAAATAACATAAATAGAAAAGAAGAGACTCCTTTCTTGCATAGCGCCTGGTTACCGACCTCAGAAAAAACAAAGATCAAGCCGACACGAAGCGGGAGCGATGGGCCAATCAGCATCGCGCAACTTCAAGCAGGTTGTGATGTAACACTACTGCGTCCAATAGAGGGCGATTAGAAGCAGCTGTGTACTTCTCGAACGAAAACTAGACAGGAAATTACTATTCTTTGCTTGTCGTCATCAGGTTTACGAACTGATTTTAAGAGTAAACGTTCATGTAGGAAATTTTATATATTTGAATAACATGGGTGCCTGATTTAAAGAGAAATAGCAGGTATGCATTTCAATATCTGAAAAAAAAATTGATCTATGATTACATTTTCAGAACTTGTGATCATACATCATGAATTTTGTAAACCCTTTTAGGTTCATGGTAACAACCCACACTGCTGAATATTGAAGAGATGAACCCTTCGAAATAAAAATATAAGATATAAAAAATGAATTATAATGAAACTATTTATAAGAGAATTGTTGGGGTCGAATTCGTGGCCTTCACATCGACAATTTCAATAATGGGTGAAAACTTAAGTAAATACAGACAGATAGGTTTTAATCGAAAAATTCGACAAGCAAAAACACGTGGACTTATCAGTAAATTTAGCATACCTATATAAAAAGGCTGGTGCAACTCGGAAAATCAAACCAGCTTCCTGCATTGTCACTCTCCTGCTGACACACATTTAAACTCTTTTCAGTCTTTTCTCATCCAATTTAGATAGTGGGTGTGGCGGCCTTCTGTTTGCGACAGGCCGAACTATTGGATGGGCGGCTTTTCCATTCGCACTCCATACATGCAAGTTTTTGTAATTCGAGTGACACCGTTCTGTAGGCTCCCAATAATTGAAATTATTCGGGCAAACCACAGCGGGGGTGGCTACGACTAACGTTATCCTGGGAAATGGAGTTTGTTCAGTTGCACACTCAGTCGCAATAGACTCGTACTTAGATTCGCGACTTTTTCTCAGTATGAGTTTCATATTTTAGTTTGATTCAGTCGATGTATTTTTTTAATATATTTCCAATAGTGGAAGCGTCTACGTTTACTCTTTCAATCGGACTTTCTTTGCTCCTAATGATCTGTAAGGGTATCAGATAAAAATTTCCCTTCTTTTAACTTACTTAAATGTTTAAAACCTGTGTATGAAACACCGAAGGTTTTTTTCACCTAGTCAGTGTGCACCGTGTAGTGAAAAAAAACACAACTTACTATTCTCCCAGTTCGGGGGTTCTCATTACCTTGACAAAATAATTGCTCTTCATGTTGTATATTTCACAATATACATAGGTATGTCATTCAATAAGAGTACCTACCTTCTGTCAAAAAAGTACAGCGATTTTGTAAAAAAAAACAATTATTTCAATTGAATCATCAAAATTTATATTATCGCCTTCCAACTATTCTCCACTGGAAGCTATAGGTTCACATGTACCATCGATTTTTTCATCATTCAAAATATCTTGTATAAGCACTTTCTTTGAAGGCAATCAATTTGCTTCAATGGACTCGAAGCGTATTCCACATAGGGACAATTAGTGTCGGGAATAGAAAAAAGTCGCACGGACCTGAATCAGACGAAAACGGTGAATGATCGATAGTAATAATCGAGTTTTGTTATTCGTTCTCAATTGTAGCACGGTGCGTCGGCGCGTTATCGTCGTGAAAAATCCAGTTGTGTGCCCAAATGCTCATACAAAATTTCTCTTTCATTTTCATGTTCAAATCTTATGATAGATGTTGATGAGGTTTGACAATTTTCGATCATAATTTCGACATTAATTTCGGTTAGAGGTCGAAAGTCGTATAGAACGAGACTTGTCTTTGACGATTTCAAGGCCCTCTCTTAACGCTTTGTTTTGTACCATTGTACCACTTATATGCAGGGGTCTTAGATAAAATTGAAACATCATAAGACTTTTGCAACATTTTCAACGCGTCAGCACAAAAAATTTTGTTGGAAACACAAAATTGGAAGCAAACTTTTTCTTTTTTTTAAATAGTAATATATATTCAATTCAAATATCTAGAAGATACCCTACACAGACTTAAAACACCAGAAAACTTATAATGTATTTATTAATGTGTTTTTTATTAATACATGATTGAATTTATGCTTTGTAATTGGCTGAAGGAACTCAGGTCGATGGCAATGAAAAAAACTTTTCTCTGTCTGTCTCTTACTATCTCTCTGTTCGGATACTTCGTTGATTGAGCTTTAATTTCCTTTTTTTAGACCTGATAAGTCAATTTGTCATAGACATATCGACCCTCAAATGAAAAAGGATCCTCTTGTCTTTGACTATCTATACCTCAGCAACCAATAATCACACAGTCAGTTAACTTTGGTTTTCGAGAACCTGAATGATTTCCTTTCAAAGGCTGTTCAAGGCTTTTTCGAAAAATAGTTTTCTTCTCCTTGTCACATGAATTTGAAAATACAGGAGTTCTGGTTTTCTTTTGGAAAATCAAGCGCTGTATCAAACATATTGGGAAAACAAATAATATTGAGTGTGCCTCTTTATGCCCATTATGTTCTCATGAACACTACCAAAAGCCAAATCAATCCAACTAGCCGTTTTTGTGTTTCACTCGATCGAGTCTTCGAAATAATAAAATTTTCAAGTTTGTTGCTCTGAAGAGCTCATTCTCTTTAAAACGTGAGAAAAAGTTTTTTCGATTTTTTCCACAATTTTATTTCGGATATTGCTCAAATATTCAAAAAAGAAATATTTTTTTCTAATTCCAAATTTTTTTTCTTTTTTATTCTTTGTTCGGAAAGCCCCATCGTCGTTAATGCATCAACTTTTCATACTGATTTTTCGAAAATAAAATTTTAGACAAAAGTTAATAGCTCCAACTGAATTTCGTCCCTTTTCGTGAATGCAATGGAAATCGCTTAGGCGAGCGCAGGATAATGGGAGCCTACTACGAGAAATCTTTCATTAAAAGCATATTTATTAGTCTTCTTATAATTTTTCATTAGGAACTCTTAGATTGATATTACAGGAATGTTTTAATCACACTTTGAATTAACTACAGTCATGTATCAAGGTAGAATAACGATTCTGCAAAAAAAAAGTCAATAGCTCCCGTTACCCGACACGTTGGGGTAATGGGGGCCTATTTCACGCTCACATGAAAAATGGAAGCCATGATATTAATTATTGCGCAAAAGTTGAGCTAAACATACTTTAATGGCTCCTAATTCCCGACTGCTCCCATTACCCCGCGCACCCCTAATCAAAAATTTTTTCTTCAGAGCCGTAGTACTTTTAACAAAAACCAAAAACACACAGACACAAACAAAGAAGCGAAAATCCGACCGCCGAACCTCCACATGGTAGGTTCGCTTTGGATAACGCCAATGCCGGCGGTAATTATTTTCTTGAACTTTTAAAAATTTTCCGTTTTCGAGAATGAAAGCACTATCTGGAATAAAATTCTGGAAAAATTTCGGAGAAATTTTGAAGTATCACCAACAATAAATTTTGTAACAATGATTACACGTTCAGACAAATAACCAGAAAGACATACAAATAGTTATCGTCAATTTCCACTTGTCATTCGAATGACATCGCAACTATTGCCAACGCCCTCAGTTTCAGATGTGATGGGGATGAATCGGTAATTACTGGCTCTCTGCTTGCGTTGCGACACAATGTAGACATATCCGATCTTTTGAACCTATTTCACCCAAGTGTGGCAGTCATTCGTAGATTACTGAATCCACTGAATAATATAATCCCTCATTGATTTTGAGGATCTTTGGCATAGTGATGGTTTATCATGGAATCATTCTACTCTTTTGATTTTAGCACTATACTAGGAATTTATTGTTTTCTGAAGAAATCAAAAATCTAAAATTAAAAAATTTTAACATCTGCTTGATTTTGGCGCCCCCCTAGCAGATCGTGCTCAAACTTACCTAATGGAAGACACTCCTACTGACCTGAGAAAAAAGACAATGCAAAATCCATTCATCGCGAATGATTCAAATATCAAATTCCCTTTGACAGAAGATTCATTATTACCATTATAAACCATAGTACTCTCGTACCAGTAGCTGTACTCTAGTTTCAAAATATCAACTCCGCTGGTACTCATACGGTTTTTGTTCAATAACTCAAGTTTTTTCCTTTTAATTGATTCAGTGGAAAAAAGTAGTTAGTTAATAGTTAATAGTTTGAAAGGGGTTACAGTCTACTGCGACCTGATGGTCTATTTTGTCCCCTGACAAAGCTTTACAGCTCGCCTTCCAGTCCCAGAGATCTTTTGAAATCCAATATTTCGGAAGGCTTCAGTGAGGCTAATTCCTCACTCCTACAGGTCTATTGACCAAAGCATTGTTTCCTTTAGCTCACAATGCCAAAGCATTCTGTGACTAGGTGAATAGGAGTTTTTCCCTCCTCCCCACAGAATCTACACTCGTCAGTGTCCGATACGCCCATTCTCAGCAGATGCTATCTGAGGCGACAATGCCCTGTGAGAAAACCAGTGAGGAGCAGTGGAAAAAAAGATGATCCTATTGGAGATGTACCTACAGTACACTGGGTCCAATTTTGCGCGAAAACGAAAAGGTTCACTTTTGGAGATGTTATTATTTCTTAGGCCCCTCATGAGATAAAAAAAAATGAAAACTGGTTGAAATAGATATGTCAATTGAAGTCTGTGGCATAGTTGAAATTTTTTTCGAGCACTGTTTTTAAGATTGGGCTCATACTTGTATTTTTTAAATGGAACACATTTAAACGTCAAATTCATGCAAATATTTTATTGAATACATTGATGTATTACAACCTAATTTTCGATGAATTTCAGCTTCAAACATCAGAAAAATCCACATTTTTGTTTGTTTTTTAATAGAAGTTCATGAATTATTCTACATGCTCACAAAAAATATAAGTTGATATAAATATTTTTTTTATTTTCAACATATTCAGGTTATTTATGTTGAAAAGAGACATTTTGAGTTGAAGTTCATAATTGAATTAATTCAATGGGTTCAAATGATATGTAATGTAATGATTAAATGCATTTGTGACAGAATTTCACGACCTTATTTAAAAAAACTGAAATTTGAATTTTTCCGATTTTTTAAGCTAAAATTCTTCAGATTAGGTTGTCATTCATCAATTTATTCAGAGAAATAATTGCAAAAATTTGATTAAGAAATATGCAGGGATTTCTATTCAAGAAATACCCAGTTAGTCCCCAATCTCCAATTATTTTCGAATAATCGATTTAAATATCTCTTCATGATGGCAGAAATCTTGCTGTACCATCAATTGAAGAGGCAAATTTTCTAAAAAACTACTCTTTTTTAATTCACGACACAAAATCATATCTATGTCCCTCAATAAAGACATATATTCACAATACAGACAAAAATAAATGGAACAGAAATAACATAAAACACGGTGCAGATCGCTGACGGTTAAAGATGGAAAAAATTGTATTCGGAATGAAAATTCAGAATTTAATTATCCTTCGAATGACACAATTAAAAAGGTATATTCCTGGAAAAAAACTTTGATAGATCCGCGACGCCTGGCATTTTTATTTTTCACGCAGATTTTTAAGCACATCTCAAGACAACATTGACTTGTTCAAAACGCCATTCACGGAATGAAACAATATTTTGACGTTTTCGAGTAAATTGGGGTTACCAAAATAAGTGAATCACCGTATTCAAGGGTCGAAAACGAACAAATACTTTTCTCGACCTCCTCCATGTGGAATTTCAGAATGGGTAATTACTGATGTTCATGCTGATTTGACTTCTAGAACTTCAAATTGAACTTCATTCTTAAGCTCTGCTAGATCTTCCAAATTATGCACTACTCAGATCAGGATTTTCAAAATAATAACAAACTTGATTTCGAAGTTGGAGGTTTGAAAACATATAATTATGCTCGGAGGGTATATTTGATTTTAGAAATTTAATTGTGAGCTGAGTACCTATTAGTTCAACACTCTTGAGTTCAGAATTCATTATTTATTCACTAAGCGCACTAATTGCTTAATCTTATATCTAAAAGTTCAGAAACTTCACATACCTACTTCTTTTTTTTTTCACTTTGTCCCAGGTCATCAGACTCAGAAATCTCATTTCGAAATTCTGCCTAGGAATCTAGGGATCCAATTCTTACAAAATAATTTATTTTCGTTTTTACAGTTGATAACAAATCTTCAGAAGAATATTGTATTTTCAATCTTTTAATTGGATGATTTTTGATTTTTAATGATTCAAT
Source organism: Hippodamia convergens (assembly GCA_038502775.1). Lineage (NCBI taxonomy): Eukaryota > Metazoa > Arthropoda > Insecta > Coleoptera > Coccinellidae > Hippodamia > Hippodamia convergens. The sequence goes on from CM076607.1 coordinate 113,137,497, forward strand.
TTATTAGAATACAATATATTTCATATAATTCAGTTATTATCTTATCTTCCGTAAAAATGAATATGTATCATAATGTACAGGGTATCCCAAATTGCTTGATTTTGGTTGTTTCTGGTACATTTTGATAGATAGGTTAAAACGTTGAGAGGAGTCCTATGCCCAAAAACCGTTTCACGAAACATATCTTCATTTGTTTTTAGGATATAACAAAATCTTGAAATTTTTTCGTTTTCGAAGATGTGCCATAACTTTTTCATTTAAGAAAATATCTGTAGAAGATGAAAACTTTCAAAATGCACATTTTAACTGGAAATAAGAAATTATATAAATTTATATATATATATATATATATATATATATATATATATATATATATATATATATATATATATCTATTATTATTTATATATTTATAAGGTTAAAAAAAATGCGTTCGTATTCAAAATGAAAATGTGTTTTTTTCCACGAGAAAAAATATTGAATAAAGTTTCTTATTTCCGATGAAAAAGCGCTTCTAGAAAGTTTTAATCGTTTTCAGATATTTCAGAATAAAAAAAAATGAAGATATAGTGAAATGGTTCTCACTAATGGTGTTTTCACGAAAATCGATCCCAGGACACCTCCCGAAGTTTTTACCTATTTAGTCCAGAAGTACGTATAATGGGATTATTAAAATGTTATTTAGATGTAGGTACAACTCTTGTTTGCAAATATTTCCTTATGATAAAAATAAAAGTTTTATAATTGCAAAATATTTGAAACACTACAATACAAGAATCATCATTGTTAGTTAAATTACCCCCTCAAGATGGCGCTGTGATCACACCTCATTTCTTTGAACACTAAGGGGTACCTTCCATTCCATATCGTAAATACCTACACAGATTCTCTCAATCCTTTTCGATATTTCTTGCAGTTGGTAAGTACATAATGTGATACCTACTGGAATGTTACATGTCCGATTTCATGGTTTCATCATAAAAAAATGCGGCCTAAAAGAAAGTGTTGACATTCGCTTTTGTACTTTATTCGAAATTTCTTTTTCGGCCCAAGGCTCTCATAACTACAATATTGCAATTGAAATTTTAATTTTGCATCATTCGACATTCCTGGCACACTTCAACGTTGCTTATTGAATGTTCCAATTGGCTTTGCTGAATGCTGGCGGAAATGGAATTTCTGTTTGGTTGCCAGGTGATGGAAGCTCGTCGCGAAGCGCTAGGGCTTCTGCCCTATCCGGGCAATCAGTTGAAGATAACTGTGTCCCCCCCTTTGATCTGTGAGAATATGAAATTTCTGTTTTGCTTCATCTAGAAGCGTGGAATAAAACTTTCAGACGAACTAAACATATGCATAATGTCTCATCCAGCAATTATATTAAAGGTCATTGGTCGTCATTGAGAAGATTTGAGATATCAATTTGAAATTATCTTTCATTTCTTGCTTTCAGAATTATTGTGAAAAAAATTATATAGGAGGTGAGTCCAGTAATTTTATTTTCGATTACAATCACTGTAAATACGAGAGGTGTTCCAATAATTCGTGAAATGAAAGGGCCTTGAATATACAGCAATAAATCAATTTTTTTCAATATAATCACCCTTGGACTCAATGCATTCATTAGATCTATAAATTAATTTTTCCAAACCCTCCTAAAAATTTGTCCCATTTTTTGCCTCAAAATGAACAAAAATTGTTTCCTTCACCTCATTGTCGTCGGAAAATTTTCTTTCTTTGAATCTTTGTTTCTAATTGCAGAACAAATAAATATCACTAGGGGCCAGGTCCGGTCTGTAAAGAGGATGGATGGAATATGATGTGTAAGCCCGGTCGTCCACTGGAAGCGTTTTCGAGCGTTTTATGGCTCTCGCGAAACGGGCGTTTTCCAATGCAGCTGCGTCCACTACAGGCGACTTCGGGCGGGCGTATATAGTATGTATATTTTCTCTGGGCGTATACGAGCGGCTACGAGCTTCGCCGCTCGATCCGCCTGAAATGGGATCTGTAGCGTGTATAGCGCGTGAACGCTCGAAGCGCTTACTCTATTTACGTAGTAAAATCCTTTCCGCGTAGAGAAATTCGTATAAAATTCGTTGGATATGGATCCTCCTCAAGAATATCTTTAATAAAATTAGTTTCATCATTTCTTTTTTAAGTTGTAGATGAATTAAATTATCCCTATCATAAAGTGTTTTCATGAAAGCTGTTTTAACACTCATTTGATATCGATTCGTGTGTGTTATTTTTCTGAACACATTTGTCTATCATATAGGTAGTATCATATGGTAATAATATATCGTCTTCATCGCGAGCGAACGTGTTTGAGTTTCTTTGTCGAGATTAATCGAGTTGGTAGTGCATAGTTCTTTTTTTTTGACAGTGATTAAGGATGTGAATAAAGGTCCAATAAGTCTTCAAAGACTGAATTAGTTTTCCATTTGTTTGGTATAATAATTATTTTTCTCTTGGGTTTATTGTTTCGGATACGTATTCCCGTATCAGGCGATAAATAATATCGATTCCACTACATACGGGGGTCGTTCATTTTTGAATTAACACGCAGTTTAATCAGTGTTGTATGATATTAGTGTTCTCAATCCCTTAGTACTGGTGTGCTCCTTTCCATCCTATATTGTGTTTTCCTGCGGCCCTCTTGTGTGCCTGTTAGTCAACGGCTATCGGCCCGGCCGTTGTGAAGTGTGACCGAGTCTCTTTCCTTTGCATAGTCAGTACATATCAGGGTTCGTTCAGAAACGTCAAGGAAAATGTTTTGCTTCAAATGTAATTTAGAAATGAAGGAGAACTCTGATAAGTTTCTTCGGTGTGACGGGTGCAGTCGGCCACTGCATGTTTCATGTTCAGAGCTTACTGCAGCAGAGTTGAAATGCTTTCAATTGCATCCAAATACAAAGCGTAAGGTCAAGTATATTTGTATTGAATGTGAACAGGGACTACATCAGATTCCGGAAATACTTAAGCTCATAAATGAGTTGAGAGAAGAAGTGCGTGAGCTGAAACAGATTAGAGCTAGTGAGTCCAATGTTGTTCCTGCTCCTGTCGAAGCTTCGGTGCAGATGGTAGCTAATGAACAGATTATTTGCGAAATGTTTGAGAGATCTAAACGATCTCAAAATATTATCATTCACGGCAGTGCTGAAGCTGGGATAAGTAAGCGAGATCAAATTGAGCAAGACACAGTTTTGGTAAAGGATATTTTGAAGGAATGTGATATCCCTAATACGGACGCGAAGCCAAGTAGGTTGGGGAAATTCGACCCTACAAAAGGACGTCCTCGTCCTATTAAGGTGTGTTTGTCATCATTTGATCATATTCCTCTCGTGCTGCGTAGGTTCAAAAAAATCAAATCTCAAAGAAAATTTCTGACTGTCTCTGATTCCCCCGATACAACGCCACAACAGATGGCTCTTTACAAGTATGTTAGAACTGAGCTGGATCGAAGGTTAGCTGCTGATGAGCATAATCTGAGAATAAGACACATCAATAGGGTTCCTACAATAGTTGATAATACATCGGAAAACTAAATCGAACCAACAGGTCTATTCCGTCGGGTGTTTCTGTTGAAGATAAATGTGTGTGTATCATTGTATTATCAGAATACTAGAGGACTCAATACTAAACTACCGCTTATTTTTAAGTCAATATGTGAGCATACCTTTGACATAGTCTGCATAAGTGAGACCTGGCTCGGTGAGTCTGTTCTTGATGCCGAGATTGGACCGGCTGGTTATAGTATTGTGCGTTGCGACAGAAGGTTCCTAGAGGTTATCAGATCACGTGGTGGTGGTGTTTTGATTGCTTTTTCTGAGTGTGTGCGTTTCAGGATTCTTGATAATGCGTTTCTGAGGGATCTCGTTCCTTTGATAGATGTTGTTTTGTGTAAATGTTCTGCGCCCACTCAGTTCGTTATTTGTGTGGTCTATGTACCGCCTGACGTATCCAACCTTGAGCTTGAATTGTTCACATCTGCACTGGAGCTTTTGAATGAGACTGTAGTCATTGTGGGTGACTTCAATGTACCCAGTTTCAGGGAGGGAGAACCTGGTTGTCCCAAGGCAATGATTTTATAACAATTTTGTAATGTTCTCAAGTTGCAACAACATAATGCAGTGTATAACTCTAATAACAGATTGCTTGACTTGGTACTGGTTGGCGGGATTTCTGATGTTGATGTTACAGGTTGTGACTGTCCCTCCGTCCCTGAGGATGCGCATCATCCTGCATTGAATATTGAGTTGGGACCATCATCTGGGAGACGATATATTAGTTTTCCTAGAGCAAGCTACATGTTTTTCAATTTCAAGAGAGTCAACTTCGACGAATTGTTTTCATCAATTGATGATTTCAACTGGGATCAGTTACGGTCTTTTGATCGCGTTGATGATGCACTGGAGCATTCTATGAGGAGTTATTTGAGATGAGAGAGAATGTACCATGTAGAACTTATACTGCTGGCGAACGTATTTTTCCTCCATGGTTTACTGTTGAGGTCAAGCGTAATATCCGTTTGAAGAACTTTTATCGATCTAAGTGGCTCTTGACTCATGATGTCAAATACAATGAGGAATTCAAAAGATTACGAGCAATTGTGAAGCGCGACATATCTTCGGCATATAGCGATTATATTTCAACTGTGCAGGACAATATAAGATCAGATCCAGCTGAGTTCTGGAAGTTCGTTCATCAGAGACGGGGATCTACAAGAATTCCAGGTGTGATGTACAGAGGTGAGGTTCAATGTGTGAGTCCGCAGGATGTTGTTAATATGTTTGAGGATCATTTTGCTGATGCGGCGGAGGTTCGTGATCTTGGGGGGTACGAGAGCCCGACTTCGGATGGTGGACTTCCGTTGATTTCGGTGCCGTCAGTTTCCGAGGAGGAGGTTCGTTTGATCATGTCCAGATTCCCGAATCGGTCTACTGCAGGGGATGATGGTATTCCGTCGTCTATAATAAGAGATTACAGTTCGGCATTCGCTAGGCCTTTATATCTCATCATAGATTTGAGTCTTAGGACATCCTATACCTTTCCTAAAAGGTGGAAACGAGCACAAATTTATAATTATAGACATATATCTGTTTTGTCCAACTTCGGAAAGGTCTATGAAGCGGTCCTGTACGGGAATATTTATTTCAACGTTCATTCCCACTTGTCAACCCGACAGCATGGATTTGTTGGAGGAAGATCTACAGTTACTAACCAGGCCACAATTTCACAGTACATTGTGGAGTGATTGGATGATGGTGAACAGGTAGACGTGGTTTATACGGATTCATCTCGTGCGTTTGACAGTGTCGATCATGGTATCCTTCTGGATAAGGTCTCTGGTTTTGGTTTCAGTCCGGCATATGTGAAGCTTATGAAATCTTATTTGCAGGAGAGAATTAATTTTGTGTTCTATAATGGATTCAGATCAGATGAATACGTTCTTTCAAGTGGCGTACCACAGGGATCAAATTTGGGACCGTTACTGTTCATCATTTATATTAATGATCTTCTAGACTCCCTGGGTTGTCCGGCCTCAGCATATGCCGATGATTTAAAGATATACCTGCGGATACGTGATACTTCGGACATTATGCTGCTTCAGTCGGAATTGCAGCTCATTAGTCATTGGTGTTCGATTAATAAATTGAGGCTGAATATGGAGAAGTGTTTCAAGGTAACTTACTCTGGAAGGTTACAACCGTTGAACCATAAGTATCACATTTCACGTCAATTCATCGTCGGTAAGGACCAAATTAGTGACCTTGGAGTTTTGTTTGACTCAACCTTCAGCTTCGTTCCTCATATAGAGAATTTGTGCGCATCAGCTGGCAGAACTTTGGGATTTGTGTTCAGAACCACAAGAGAGTTCAGTGATCTTTCAGTTCTCAGAAGTTTATATTTCGCTCTTGTAATGTGTAAAATAGAATATGCTAGTTTGATTTGGTTTCCCATATATCAGTGTCATCTTAAACCACTAGAACAAATCCATAGAAAATTTTTCAAATATATATTGTTCAAGCAAAGTGGAAGGTATCCTGAACGTGGAGCCAATTTATCCAACATCATGCATGATATGAAGATATCGTCATTACCAGTGAGACACAGGTGCAGTGCGCCAGATTTGCTCAGAGGCTCTTGATTGGGAAAATAAGTTCACCTTATTTATTATCTAGGATGAGTTTAAGTGTCCCGCGGTTGGCTGCAAGAAGAGCGTTTACTTTTCATTTGCCAACACCAAATACGAACTTGCTTTAGAAGTCACCGTTTTATCGCATATCTAAGAGTGCTAATAGACTGGACATAAATGTTTTCAATTAAATTGAGAATGTCTGAATATATTTTTTTCTTTTGTGAATCAATGTTTCATGGGATTTCTTCGTATGTAATTTTGTATTATTTCAGATGTATACATGTGTAACACTTCGCTATTTCAATTATATTACCCTGTAATTAGGATATTTCTGTTGGGTAAATAAAGAACTATTATTATTATTATTATCATATGATGAATGAAATTCAAGGAAATCTTGATATCGAATTTTGTGTGATGAAAAGTCTATGGTGCAATGTCTAAAGACTTGATGACGTTATGTCGATGAAGTTTTCTTGATTTGACAACATGCCAAAGAATAAAGTGTGTTCAGAAAAAAGTCACACAACAATCGATATCTAAATTTATATCCTAATCAGACAAATGAGTGTTAAAACAGGTATTATACATACACCTAACGGTGGGGTTCATTTAATTTCATTTACCTACAAATGAAATAAGAAATAATGAAATTAATTTCATTGAAAATATTCGTGAGGATAATCAATATCCAACAAATTTCATTTAAAAAACTATTCCAAATCTTGAGAGTATGATAATAATCAGGTAACAACAAGAAACCGTCAAGAATAAACAATTTCATTGAATTTGATTCCTCATGTTCATGAACAAATAATTGGTTCTAAATTCAATATGAGAACCGTTTTCAAAACACGAAATGATTTGAGATCTGTACTTACTAAAACCAACCTTTAATAAGAAACGAAGATAAAAAAAATTGTATTTACAATATTCCCTGCATCTGTGGAAAAACCTATACCTACAGGAGAAACATCAACACCTTTCGAAATTAGAATAACATAAAATGTAGAGATATTGGTAGATCGCGATCATGTGACTTCCAATACCGGCGATCACATGATGGATTGGAATAACACGAAAATTCTAATGATACAACCTGCCAGTTATAAAAGAAAAATCAACGAGTCGGCTTGGATATCGTTGGGTGAAACTGATAATCTGTTCGGTGGGTGTGGATCGTATTTGGAATGATTTGTTGGAACTGATTCCAGGGAATTTTGAAATGAAGTATAGTCCGTTTCAAAATTATTGTTATCAGAGAAAGCCATGGAATTCCAGTCGGGGCTTTATTTCTGGTTACAAAAAGTTACTAAAAACTTCTGTGTGTGTTCATCATAGATTGAAATATATCAATATAACCTATAAAATGATTGGGCGAATAAATTTGAAGAATTTTTTGTGATATTATATTATTTTCATCATTGTTGTATTGACAAATTTTCAAACTTAGCTTCAATTGCAAAAGAGAAACAAGCTGAGATGATGACTAAAATATACACACCCACACTATTTCGGTGTACATCAATTGGAAATTCACGATTGGTAATAAAAATAGCGTGGAATGCTTCAACATGAAATCTTGCAGGCTTTCGAGGAACTCCTATATAAAGATATCATTCATATTTCATATTTTCATATTTCATATTTATTCATTCATGTTACTACAGTGGAAATGACAAGCCATATGCATATGGCTCAAAATGCAGTTATTGAATGTTAAATCATAACAACCCAACAAAAAGTATTTGAAATTGTATTTTTTATAAGGCTATAAAATTTCATTTAGATATCGAACAATAATTATAGCTTTCAGTTTAGGTACCTACCTGATGATCTTATGAAATTTCTTTCATCGAGCATTGCCATTCATTCGAGAAATAGAACTATTGTCTAGCTCAACAATTTCGAAAAGAGTTGCTATAAAAAGTTATCAATACTTTTCTAGGTTTTTTTTTAATTTTTTTTGTCATGATGCCATAGACATTTCTAGTTACTTTTCGTAACCAGAAATTGAGTAGCGACTGACTTGCAAGGCCTGCTGAGGTGACAATAATTCTTGAACGTAGTAGTAGAGTAGTTCCTACCTACAGAAGTTGATTCATTTCACTTCTGTGTATTTTCATCAGCACACTTCGCGTATAGCATGAAAATGAATAATGAATGTGAACTACATACAGCTCAGCCAAATTACCAATGAAATATCCAGAAATCTCGAATCTATAGCAAAAATGTCTCATTACCTAAATGTTGCAGCAGAACCAAGTCCACTTTTTCTGTCGATGGAATATTTTCTGGTGCAAAATATTACGTTTATCTCGAAAATAATCTGCGTCTATTAGGGGATGTTCCATGCTCCATGAAGCGTTCGGCGCAATTGATTACAACAGCCAACAAATCAATTCGCGTTTCACAGTTAATTAGGATCCCCTTTCAGGGATAACCGTCAATGCGAAAAGGAAACAGAATTCCTGACATGCCATGCGGAAATCGTCAAAGGCACCCGTAGAGGTGAATCCGAAGACGAGATGAGCCACGAAGGCCCGAGCAATGGAAGCTGCAGGCCCCGCCCAGACGTTCGAAACTCCGCCCACGCGGGGGTGAACCCCTCATTGGTCTGACTCCCACAAGCCTCCTACCTCCGACTCATCTCTGGCAACAACATATTCTGAATTCAGTATCAAATCAGTACTCATTAAATAAACAGTGCAGTGCGTCAAATCTCGTGAGCCAGCTACAGTACTGAAACATGCTGAACAATTTGGGCCCTGGTAAGTTGGGGGGGCACTAATTGACGCTAAAGTCTTTAGTGATTCAGCGTACTAACGATAGGCTAGTTAAATGGGCTAAATTGATGCTGCCTCGCCCTCATTAAGCCAATATCGCCGGGCTGCTCCGGTAGGCCATTCAATTAGGGACATTTCAGCTGGTCTTCCCTGCCATTCTTTCGGACTTCCAGTAGTTGCATGCGTCTTCTTTCCGATTTCCATCTGAATTTTCTTACGCGAACCTGGTTCTACGAACGGGTCTAACTTCGGTCCGACGAGACCGCATAGGTTCGCCTAGTGCAGATTTCCTCAGTCGGCATATCTTATTTTTTGTTACCAAAGTGAATAGTCGGAAGGCATGTTGGTTGTTGATTTCCACAGAGCTTAGTGCGCTTCGCAGTGATTGACTATGAGTGTTGCAGTGGTTGAGTTTTCAGAAATTGGGATTGTGACATGATGGTTGGTGGTTATCTAGGTATATATTGAAATTTTTTTATTCATAAATCTCTGAATCGAGTTCGAAACAAGAGTAAAGTTTATTTGGTTTAATCCAGGCGATCTATTATCGTTATGCTGTATAATCAGTTTCACTTGGTGCCTTGAAACCATCCGTATCCTGTGAAACGATTTGGGTTCTCTTCCTACATCGTGGCATTAAAGTCCCTAACTTTTGAACTAATTGAGAATATATCGGGCCACAAAATTATTTTTTATGTAACATGAAGCTGAATGACATATAATGGTAGAATGGAAGTACCTAAATACAGAAATGAGAAAAGATACACGTTAGGTTTTCCACTACACCTATAGAACCATATCATGGGCGCCCGCAGAATTTTTTCTCAGGGGGGGCCAAATCAAAATTTGATAGGGCGAAGGTGATATCAGTACACCCTTTTTGATCAAAAACAATAGGGAGATCAAAATCTCAGGGGGGGGGGCCTGCGGGCGCCCATGAACCATATATAACGTTAAAATATGTGATGTGTATAGAAAAAAAATATTTCAGATTGTAGAAACCACATATATCGACTTCATTTAGTACTATTTAACCTATTTTGCGTACTTTATATTCAGAAAAAATACATAGACTGAAACTATTGATTTGGAATAGTAATTAAATTCAATTTTTTTCCTTTATCAGAGGTTTTATCTTCTCTCCTCAAAAACCAATAGTAATCGCCCATCATGGCTAAATATATTATCCTTGATAGCGAATTTTCATTGTTCTAAAATCTTGGTGAAATATTTTATTTTGCTCGTTATAACAGCTCCTAAATTCTCAGGAAAAAATTACATTTGAATGGAGCAAATGAATTTCTAATGATATTCCGGCATGAAGCGATTTGTAGGCATCTCCAAATTCTTTTACTAACTGTTGGTAATTTGCATCCCTATTCTCACCGAAATATCCCCTTACAAACGAACAAAGTACTTCCAAGCTCTGAGTTCCTGCCTACAGAGCATCTGTATAAAATTAACGTCGTCCAGCAATTTTCTCATTTGTGGTCCAATAAGAATACCTTTCTTCATTTTGGCATCACTCAACATGCGAAAAACTTTTTTTGAATCTATCACCATCTTTATTCATAACATTCACAAAGTTTACATCACCCCAAGTTTTATGCGAAGAGGAGGCAGAAAGGTATTTTTGGGGTGTACAAGACGTTTGAAGATCTGCCACTGGTCTGCATAATTGGATAGCCCATCTTTGTAATGCAAAAATAGCAATCGTTCAAATGATTATAGTTCTAAATATACATTTAATTTATTATTTTATCTATACTTTCAATGTATTATTTTATTTATGCATTCAATATATTATTTTATCTATACATTAATTATGTTCACTGGATGCTGTTCCTTTTATGTACCTAATTTGTCAATACTGCATCTATTCACACTGCTCTTGCAACAAAACACCTTATCTACTCCGGTTGTAGCGTTGTCTTGTGTAATATGTAACTTTGAATTTATATTTCTTTCATTTTACCTTTGACCTGTGTGAGCAATTTATTTTATTGTAAAAACACCAATAAACTCTCTCTCTCTCTCTTTTTGTCTTGATCTAGAATTATAACATCAAAATATAACAATTAGGCTTTCTTTCGCTTTCAGAAAAAGCTCAGGCTTGTGATTTCAACATAAATTGTCCACAAATAAAAAAAAAATAGTCAGGAAAGATTTTGGCAACTTCGGCACGTTTGTCGCGGCATTTCCGTCCTTAAAACATTTTCTTATCTACACACAGAAGACCTGCTTTGTGTTACAGAAATCTTGTCGAACTGTGGAATTTGGTATTGATTAACCAAAATATTGTCAAATTTTCAGCCTGTCATTTTTTAATTCGACCAAGGCATTTGCCAGGTTTGGGCTTCCTATGGGTTGCAACTTCAGTATGAAACTGTTTAAATATCTACTTAGGCTGATCAAATCATAGCTGTGAATGTATAAAGTATATAATCGCGCTATTCAGAACGATAAAATGTAAAATGTTGCACACCAAACAATGAAAATCTTGCCCATAAAAAGGTTATATTATATAAAATGGCAGATCTAAGTCATCTTTCAGATGAACGATGGATCAATAAGAACGTGTAGCTATCTAATTTCACCCAAAAAATATTGAAACAGAAAAAAAATCATCTTGATGAAAGAACTAAATAACAGATCCGCAAAAATCGTATGATAAAAATTACTGATGTAAATTCGGTAACTTTTGTGCGCTTGTAGGTACCTATATAGGGTGAGTATTTGACTTGATTCGCCCTAAATAAGAAGATATGGCCCGTTAAAACTTTCATAATGAGCTATGCCACCGATGGAAACAAGCCACAAAAGTTTTTCCTAGCATAAAATCAACCGACTGAACCTTCGAAAAATTTTGCAGGAATTTAATTTTGTGTATCTTGTATCTTCTTAGGGAAATTTGCATTCAGTAACCAGTTTTGTTGATTTCGTTGATTTTTAATGATGAAATGCTTGAAAAATGTTGAAGAAGATTTTTATTTTTGAAACAACAAGTGTTTCTAGAATTCCTCGTATTATTATGGAATGTTATGGTGTGTTTCACTGGGCATAATTTCAGTGAAATTTTGTGTTCGCAGAAGATTCAACACATAAAAAAAACCTATATATATTCCGAAAATCATTTCATTCGAAAAAATCATTAACGAGGTGAAGATATTCGAAAATAATATTTCTTTGTGGATTTTCCACAGTATGTATCTACTTTCATATCTTTTCAACCGAGCTGAATCGGAAATAATGGCAGGGAAAATAGTGTTTATAATGACTTCAAGAATCTTCCGTTCAAAACTACAGGTTGATATACCCACACGTGAATGTGAATGGAATTTTGTGTTCGTCGCATGCACCACATCAAAAAATCCTATATCATTGTCTATCCACGGCTTTGCTAAAATACCGTTACCGACGAATCTCGAAAACAGTTCGATTTCTTGTATTTGGATAGGAGTACCTTTTCCATGTAATTTTTGCTTTGTTAGATCGATAGCCTCTATTTTTTAAGCAAAACGAATACAACCATAAAGGTTGTCCGAAAAAAAAATCATGACGCACCCTCTAAAACTACCCTTTATTACAATAGGTATTACACAATGTCACAATGTGAAAATGTTATAAAAAAATGTAATTTGACAAAATACATGCACGAAACTTTTATCTGCTGCCACTTACCAATTACAAATTATGCGGAGAATTTTTTTCAATTTTAACAATTCTGGAAGAATATTTCTGGCTTTATATGCATGTATCCATGAGTTTATTTATGAAACTTTATTCATTTCTCAATGTGCTATCAGTCCCCGAAAGCTCGATACACATTTTTGACTCTCCTTGTACGTATGTACAAGTCAAAAACTCACCCTGTGTATATAAGCAGGCTATATCTTCTCAGGTACTGTGTTAGAGTCCCATGTAACATGCAATTCTTGAATTATCGAAAATTCTGAAGTTTATAGCTATCTACGAATAAGCATCGAGAATTTAGATTTCGAGCTAAACGGAATATCCAAATATAAAACCTCAAAACCACGAATTGTCAATCTGTGATTTCAATCAAGTCAGGCTTATCAAGAGTTAACTACAAACCTTACTCTCGTAATTGAAAATTTTGTATTAGCGAAGTCGACATAAATGCAGAAAACCAAATGATGTTCCAGGTCTCAAGGATATGTGTGGGGAAGACCTGAAACGTCACCAGAGTGACCTTAAGATCCTGGATCAGCCGAGGTTGAACCTTTGCGACGGTAATCTCTCCTCGCTTAACAGTATGGGGAGCAACTCCGGTAGCGATGGCGACAAACCGTCCAAGCAGAAGAGGCACCGGACTAGATTCACTCCGGCCCAACTGAATGAATTGGAGAGGTGTTTTTCCAAAACGCACTATCCCGATATTTTCATGAGGGAGGAGATTGCCATGAGGATAGGACTCACGGAATCGAGGGTGCAGGTCAGTGATTAATTCTTAGTAGTTTTTTGAGTATTAGCTTTGAAGTAAGTACTCAGACAATTAACTTACAATATGTGAATGAGGGTTGATGGAAATAATTATCACAGAGTTAAAAATATTAATATTATATTTCCTCAAATCTGAGAAGTCCAAAATAATAGGAGAGTCGACTATATCAGACAAATACTCTTCGTATGACTTTATTCGATTCTACATGTTTCGAACTCTCAGCTCATTATCAAGAATTTAAATCAAACAAAGTGAAGAAATCAATCTTCTATATGAATTCATGAACGGAAAATTAAAGAAGTCATATTACTGGACTCAAACTTTCTGGATATTCAGGAATACACATTTTTAATTATTTTATCGACAAAATAAACGGGTTATTCTAGGTGCCACAAATTTATTTATTTATTTCGGTTAGAATAATTCTTTAAAATATTAATAATCTGTTCGAGTATCTATTTCACCACATAGGTATGTTTTAATAAATATATCTTACCGGAAAAAATGAAGTCTTAACACCTGGAAGGGTCTCGCTTATCGATAAATCTGGATTCAAATTTGTAATCTCAAATAGATATGATTGAATACTCTACTTGTTGCACTGCTACAAACATAAACATCTACTAGCATAAAATATCATATTAATGAATATTGGGGTTTATTTTCGTGCATTGGGTTTCATGTCGCGAGTTTCAGATCTAAACTTCGGACAAAGGTCGCTTTGTACTTTAATGATATACTTCTATTGCTTCGGATAAACTACTCTAATTTATTTATATCCACCACGACTACGAATTTGCCAATGTAAATAAGGCCTTTATTTCTTTTATTTATTTTTCAAAACCTAAGTATTACAAAATATACAGTACACACAATATCTGCTGTGTTTTTTTGTTGATATATTTGATGAAATCATTGAGTTATATAAAACCCTGGCCATGGAGTGCGCTGTCAACACATAAACGCGTGCTGTTGACCCCCACTACTTGAGGGCAAAAACTTTGAGACTGAAAAGAAAGGGTACTCGGCACCGTTGCCAATAACAGTGATTTTTCTCGAATTTATAATGAAGCTTTTACGCTTCTCGGAAATTTATCCTGGAATACCAAGCAATATTCTGGGAAATTTCGTTTTCAATTTTGGAGAAAATAAAAAAGTAGTAATTATATAATTTGAAGAGACATGGAGTCGGCATATGATATTAGACGAATGAAAAGTGTTTGTTGTATTTAATGTTGTTTGCATTTATATTTCTTTGAGATTTTCTGTTTTCGAAAAAGTTATTTATTTGCTTTTGTTGAACTAGTTATTGTTCAACTTGTTGATTGTGAAAATGTTTTTCATTAATTATCATAGCTTTGGTTCGATTCACTTCCTAATTCTTGACTCTTCGGTTAGCATGATCAGGTCATAGACACTTTTCGGGAAAAGCCGGGAATTGTTGGTTTAGTTTACCAAATAAACTGAAATAGAAGCGTTTGGCAACACTGGTTACTTGGTCATTGTAGTGAACGTTTTCAAATGAGACGAATTGCTCTCCATGTGGTGGGGAGACAGTAAATGTAAGCGGTACGCTGTCACTGGTGTTGAAGGCAAGTCAGCACTCCACGGTTTTATTTAACTCATTGGATGAAATAATGAAAATAACAACTGAAATTCATAATATCATATAACGTGTCTGGCAATTGAACTGTCCATCTTTCTAACTGCTATAAAATACGAACCATCCCAGCGAACGTAGGCAAAATTTGACAGGGCGGTCCTTCCACATGTTATACACTTGAAGTGATTTTTATATGAGATAAAGATTTTCTGAATTTTGGACTCTATATTTGAAACGTAATGTAGCGATAGCTTTCATTTGGAAGGAAAATCCAATATCGAAAATGTTCGACCGCTGCCATACCTACAATCGGATAAGAAATTTGTTCCTGGCGCTATCCAACGATATATATTAACTAGTAGCATTAAGAAACGCCACGATGGTGGAATATTGAAGAAAAAACTTAAGGTCCAGTCATAAAAAAAGTAAGTCTCAAAAACTCAAAACATTGCAACATCGCAAGCGGTTGGATTGATCGACGGAGCTGATTTGCTTGTTCGATGGTGGGATGCCTCCGCACATTGTCATCTCCGACAAGAAAATCTACTGCATTGAACATTATTTGAACAAACAAAACAATCGGGTCTGGTTGAAGAGACGTAGGTACTAGCGACCAGCGACCATCCCGAAGGTTTGTGAGTCCACTCAACGACAAGGAGCCGACCAAATCATGGTATGGACGGCGATCTCCGAAAAACGCCGTTCTCCGCTCGTTTTCTTTCCGATGGGCCTCAACGAAGTCAAGATAAATGAACAAATCTATCACGAAAAGGCCTTGATACCTGAGTTGATACTATGGGTACGTGAAACATTCGGTTTGGAGCGTTGGACATTCTAACAAAACTCAGATCCCTCTCATCAAGCAAATGGCTTGAAAAATTGTTTGAGATGAAACGTTCCTGTTTTGATCGACCGTGAAATTTGGCCGCTGTCCTCTCCCGATTTGAATCCTCTCGGATACTCTGATTGGGGCATTTTACAGGGCAAGGCTTGAACCTGATACGAGAATCGAATGGTTTGTGAGAACGTCATTCGACCATCGTGCGCCTCCTTCAAAAAGACACTCAAACTCGTTTTGAAGGCCGAAGGTGGTCTTTTTCCCTCGAAATAGCACATAAAAAATTTGAACTTTTTGCTTTTATATGCGAAAAAGCTAATTCAAAAATGTTGAAAACTAACCGAGATTTTGCATTATAAAAGAAGGACAGTTCAATTGCCGGAGTTAGTATTGAGTGAGAGTGAGAGTATTGAGTGAGTATTGAGCATCTAATGTCTCATAACAAGAGATTCCGATTTATTACTTCTCAAACTTGAAATGTCTGAAACAATATAAACCTCTGATGGAAGAATTTCTCCTCTTTCTATTTGGAGCTTTGTTCCTCATACGTAGTTTGTCGCTCTATCATTTTGTTACTCCGTTTCATTTCGAAATATTCAGATATAAATATATGCAGTATTTTCTCGGCTATCATCCAGACGACTAAAAAGGAAAAAAAGGTGACAACCGGAGGGTTGTCACCTTTTGCCGACGGAGGTCCGCAAGTTTGAAGGTTTCCTACCGGAAGGGTTGTGCAACTCACACGTTTTAACCATTTAGCTTTATGGCGGTGAGGCCACATAAGAAACGTTTCTTTTTCCTTATGTTTGTCTACCTGAATTTGACCACATCGGAACACGCATGTTGTAAAAATGTTCACAAGGGACGTTTTTAGGTCGATGAGGGATTCCGATAAAGGTAGGAATAAATTTTTTTCTCGTCAGAATTTGCTGCGACCGAGATCCTATGCATGGAATTCGAGACAGCCACAGTGACTATAATATAGTTAGTTATTCAGGTAATGAACATGTAGTACAAGTATTTTCAGCAATACGTATTTTTCGTTCAATGAATCCCTATAGAATTTCTATCAGTGAGAATATCTAAAATATAATAGGAAGGGTGTGTCTTTGATTTGTTCTTTTATTTTAACAATAGATTTTTGAGGTGAAAAAAAGACTTTTTTCGTATACCATTTTCCCGATTCAGCCTTGAAAAATGATGAAGGCAACTTAATATAGCAGAAATTATATTTTGTTAATCTTCTGAGCAGAGTTGCATTCAGCCAAAGTTACCCTTTGCCCTATTCTTTAATTTCACATAGCATCATAGCATCATGCTATGCTATGCATTAAAATCATCATGCGACGGGGAAAACCTTCAGTACAGTGGGAAACAAAACACTCGCTAATCCAATTTTCTTCCGTGATTTTTCAATCCTTATGTATTCTTATTTTTTAACATTTGTAAGTTTCATCATATGTGCACAATTCAGATTCTCACCTTTGAGTTGTTTTGCGTCTGGTCTGGATGAATTGCTCGTCAAGAAATCAAGCAGATTAGAAAAAAAATTACTGGCATGCAAATTCCATTTAAGTGAAACAGTGGGATGGATTCAATTGATATTAATGAAGGGGAGTTTCTACTAGAACTTGGGAGGCCCATCTCCAAAGGATTAGATATCCCGGTCGGAATGAGAAAGTAGCTTATTTGCTGCATCCTCAGGAAAACTCTATCCAGCTTTGTGAGTCTGAGGGATTCGAACAGTGATTCCTGAAAGGTGATACTTTTATTTGGCTCCTATGATCAAGTTTTGATTACTTTGATGAGATTCTCAAGTTCATCAATATTGATAAAAAAGGTATAAGGCGGGTTTCATAAAACTTTGATTGATCGATCAAAAACTCACAACGTGGTTGAAGCCACCAAGATTCGTTGAAATTTCTAATCAAGGGATTCGATTAGTTTGAATTCAGGTAGGTGGTGAAGCGTGGGGTAATGGGAGCGGTCGGAAAATGGGAGCTAGGGCGATTTAAAAGAATGATTGTTTGTTATTCGCTCCGCGCTCATAAAAAACTGTGGATTTCCACCGCCAAGATGAACATGTTATTTTATTTTATTTTATTATATATATGGTATATACATTAAATCCGTAGATTCATCCACTAACTGAAGCTATTTGTTCAATTGCGATCGAAATCACGTTACATTATTTATATCAGGTATTATTTTTCGAAATGGTAGTGAGCGGGAAATGGGAGCGTAAGATCTCGAAAATGGAAACTTTATACGCAATTGGTTTTGACAAACTGCTCAAAATGGGCCCATGGGGAATTGATAGTTCACCTTTTTTTCCTTCTGTTATGATCCGTAACATATGGTCTCTTTCAATAATTTTGTCTCTATGTACTTCGGGGTTTTTTCAACTTACTCATCATGATATTCACACGTGAAAGCGAAATATCAGACTTCTGTTCATATCACAAAATGAATGAATATCATATTTCATGATACATACATATGGAATTTTTTATTTTCTGTATTTTTCCCATTTGAACACAAAATAAGATTCAACCGTTTTGGTTCACAAATAGATGAAAACTGAATAATTAAAAATACCGTTACTATAAACTGTTTACTATAGCTCTTTTGCGGGGGGGGGGGAGGTAATAACCGTAATAACCATTTAACCATTGAGAACGAATAACTAGAGACTTCCGGTTTTTTGACTTGAAAGGTATTTGCTAACCACATATTTAGCAAGTTTTCTTTGCTAATACACTTCGCGAAACAATTATTAAAGGAACAGAAAAACTTTCAAATTTTTTTTTCAACAGGCTGTATCTCAGTGAAAAATGGTCGTATAGAAAATAAAAAACTAACTTCTGAAGCTTGAAGACTCTAGTTTCTGAAATTATTAGTTAACAATTTCTCAGAGTACCGGTAGCCATGCAATCATCGGATAAGGCACGAAGAAAAAATTTTGAAAATTTTTCGAATTTTAGTTTTTTTGCTCTAAGCTAGACCGATGCAAATGTAGCATAATCTGTTCATTCAGCTCTAATTTACTTTTTACGACTTTCGAAAGGCGATTTATTCCTCAACAGAAAATTTTCTGAATTGGTTGAGGCTTTCGCGGCCATCGTTCAATGTGACATGTTCTTTCGAGCATTTAGGCAGAACTAATCTACGACGACGGCCTAAATGCTCGAAAGAACATGTCACAGAAAATTTTCTGTTTTGTTAAAAAGAAAAGAAATTTTTTTTCACCTGTCACCTATTGGGGAGAAAGCTTAGGTTATAATTAAATTTGGCAGCCTGATGTTTCCCAAAGTCCCCCCAAATCGGTAAATCGATCGGTTCAGCGGTTTTCTTGAACCGATTGATTCAACATTTGAAAAAATTAAGGGAACAAGGTTTTTTTCCTTAAACTTGACCTAATCATTTTAAATCGGACTTTTTACCGAATGAGTTTTTTAAAACGTGGTGTAAAAAAACAGAAAAATTCTGTCGCTCAGAATTTCACTTAACGAGTACCGTGGACAAGTTAGGAGTTTAAATTTATTCCATGAGTCCAGAGTCAGAAATAGTTTCTTGTTTTTTCAAATTAAATTTTTTTTTATTCTTAGTTTACTTTTAGAACAAAATTTAAGGAAATTCTTGGAATGTTCATTTTTTTTCCAAATTTCGGAAATTTTTAAAAATTCAAAAATAAATTTTTGTTAGGATTTATTTAAAAAAATTTGAGTGAAAAGTGAAGAAATAATGTAATTATTGATTGATTCAGAAAATAAAGTCAAGTTTAAGGAACAAAATCCTTGTTCCCTCAATTTTTTCGAAATTTCAATCAATCGGTTCAAGAAAACTGCTAACCGATCGATCTACCGATTCAGAGGGGACCTAGAGGAACATCAGGCAGTAAATGTTTTTCATAACCTAAGCTTTCCTCCAATATTTACGAAGATACAGTCCCTTAAACAAAAAATGGTAAAACAACATTTTTTTGCTCTATTCCCACTTTTATGTGACAGGTGAAAAAGATTTATTTTAAATTGAAAAAACAGATTTTTGTAGGAAATTTGTTGTAGAAAAAGAAATCGCTTTTCGGCTTTCTAGGCGATCAGTAGTTCCGGAGATATCGACAGTTGAGTAAAAAAGGATAATTTTGCATTCAAAACAGGATATCTCGAAGACGAATGGTTATATCTGAAAGTTATGAAAACCAAATTAGAGCTGAATAAATAGGTAATGTGATAATTGCATCGGTCAAGTTCGAGAAAAATTTTTCATGCGCTCAGAGTAAAAAAAAATTGAAAAATTTTTTCTTCGTGCTATATCCGAGGATTGCATAACTACCGGTACTTCGAAAAATGGTGAACCAATAAATTCAGAAACAAAAGTCTTCAAGCATCAAAAGTTAGTTTCTTTATTTTCTATAAGACCATTTTTCACTGAGATACAGCCTGTTGAAAATCACCAAAAAATTCTGAATATTTTTCTGTTACTTTTCTTTAATTGTTGCTCGAAGTATATATTGACAATATTTGAGAAATTACGAATTTAAAACTATTTTATGAAATTTTTTATGTGCATCTCGTTGCGTAGGTCCCTTTTTTCAGGTTTTCGATACTCATGGGGGGGTAATTACCCCCATTACAACCCCCCCCCCCTTTAATCCGCCTTTGAGTACGGCAGAAACAACTAACCACTTTGCAGCATCTGACCCTGTCAAACATCTGGGTCTGCATTTCACCGTTGAGTATTAATATGATTTCATTCTAAACTAACACAAGCGTGCTCATTCTAGTTCATTATATATTGCAGTGGCAAAAATATAGAAGAAATCAGAAAATCGCAACTGTTCGTAGAACGGGAACTCTCAGAAAATTGACTTATTGGTGTAAGTCTATCATCAGTTTCGGAAACTGAATTCGAACACCAGAACGAGCAATCTAACAGCAATTGGCAGCACTGAATTATATAAGTTTTGTGTTTTTCAATAGAAATAAATATTCACGATCCAATAATATTTTGTGACCAGAGTTACAGATTTAAGTTTTCATTATGGTTTGAGGTTTTACTACTTACCTTGCTGATTGCTGCAATGGTGTGGCTTAAGTTTTGCCCTGCTGTTCCCAGGTAACCAGGCAAGGTGACACTAGAAGTTTATTCAATCCTGTCAACGTTGCTGTTGTAATTATAAATCTCTATGGCCGCCTTTTAACACTGTTTCCAGTCATAAGTTTCGAAAAAGGAAAGAACAATATCAGTATTGCCTGAATTTTTCATAGTTAACCTGAGCAGATATCACATTTACGGCCCCGCAGTTACAATGAAATTAAATCAACCAAAGTACAAGTTAGGCTTAGGTGAATGAGAATGAAATGTATGAAATATCTGATAATGAAACACTAGTGATATGCAAACATGTAACATGTATACTAGTATATATGCAGATTACTTCCTCCTCTGGAGAATGGAACTGTATCGATTGGGATTATATCGACAAGGGTTCTTCTTCAAAGAACCTGATGTTTTCACCAAAGCTATAATATTAAACAAGACACTAACGCATGACTATTCCGTATCTTTTAAAAAAAATCTGAAACATTCAGAACCTCATATATTCAGTGTGAATTGACTATTGAAGCGAGAAAAACCCATTCTTTATAATATCATAACTACGATTCAACCGAAAAACGAAATGGATTGAACTGGTATACCGAATATTCGTTTTAACGAAACTTGTTTACTCGTCACAACTGATGAAAAACTGCCGCGGAGACCAGGAAAATGCATTTCCAGCTTTGAATTCGAGCCGAATCTAATGGGAAACTCTTGCTGCCTTCAGATAGCTCACCCGTTTTCATTAAACTTCCAATTATCCGGGTGATCCATCAAACAAAATGTGTATGTAGTTTCTAGTTGAGCTAATGAAGAAATATAGGACCTGAATGTCTCATGAGCATGTATATTGCATATTAGCCACACTTTTGATTGCATCCAATCAAATAATTCTCAAAACGAAAATTTTTCTCCCCTCTGACACTTTGGATGAAAACGTCTCGAACACAACCTAACCTACAGTCAGGAGTGAAAGTTTGCGTTTATATTTTTCGCTTCTAGAAAAATATTTCGAAAAAAAATTTATTCATTGGAGTTTTCCAATTTCAATCCATTAATATTCCTATAGATTGCGATATCAAGATATACCGTTTCATAAAATTGGCTTCTTAATTTATTTGAAAGTTCTGAGTTTCAGTGACCGAATTTTTGTTTTGAAGATTCCACCTCATCGTTGGGTTCAAATGACAATCATGATATTCTCTATTCCAGATAAGAGCGTTATTCCATCAAAAGAAGTTACCTTAAATCATGAATATGATAGCAGAATACTTCAATACACGTCATTGGGTATCCTCCAATCTTCAGTCGCATGCTAAATTAAGCTTTCTTTGCAGATTGAAAAAATAATTCGGATGAAATCAAATTGAACCGGTTTCGATTTTGGAATGTTTCTCATCTACATATGAGCTGGTCAGAGGAAAAGTGGTTTGAGTCACAAATTCCAAATTTTTGAGTTATACCGATATTTGGGCACATAAGGTTGCATATCATTCTTCTAATAAGTGGTACAGGTTGAATCATCCTTTTGACCAAGTATGTAACAATCTTTTCCAAACTTATCAATGCTATTTTTAATAAATTGTAACGTGAAACCTAAACCTCCCAACATTTCAGTCAATCGTAGTTGGACCACTTTTCCTCTCAGTCACTCATATGGTAAATAAACTGTTTTTACTGAACAAGAGAATTTACTGAAGCATGTTAAACATTTCGCCCTGGAAATCGAGTAAATTCATAATAGTATTAAAAGAGTTCTCCGGGCTTATTGGCGGTGGTCCATGAGGAATAATTTCACCAAACGTTTCGCCTACAACTTCGGTAGGCATCTTCAGGGGATTCTCGGTCTGGTCTAAGATTATACCTCGAACGCTGAAATTTCTAAAGACGTCAGTGTCAGTGTCAGTCGCTCATACGCGACTGTTGTTGAGCAGCACATCATTTGGGCTGGAGGGGTTAGGAGAAACTATTTATTGATTCCAATATGATTTTTAAAGTATGTATCAGATTGGTATGAAATCGTTTTTTTCTCTTATTAAACTGATTATACTTCAGTCGACTTCATATAATATGTAAAATTGGGGGAAATTCACTGGGCCCGCTTTTCCTAAGTAAGTGTGCAGAGTCGTTTGAGAACAGAAAAGCTTTTTTTGGACAGTATTGTTATTGGTTATTGTTGAAAAAGAAATTTATTAAGGCAAGTAACTAACTGATTGTTGAAAATGAATTGAATCATCTGTCAATTTTCGGATCAATTTATGTCCTTGCTCACAATTACACAAAACTCTAACTTATTGTTTTTGAACTATCATCAGATATTTGGAGACGACTTTGTTATGAAATAGGTAAATTGGAGGTTGTTCTAATTTTTGGATTCTCCAGTTTGATCCTGATCTATCAAAAATCTAATAATAAATTCAATATAATTTTGCATTAATAAGCATTTTTATTATTATTATTTTTTATCCATACTAATATTATAAATGTGAATGTTCGTGTGTTTGTTTGTCCTCTATGGACTCAGGAACCAGATGACCGAATTTGATTAAACTTTCACTTTATTGTAGAAAATTTTTTGGGAGGTTTTCATGTAGGGTTCATCCCTATTTAACGAAGAAATAAGAAAAAATATCGATTTTTTATGAAAAATCTCGGTACCTTCTGGCTTCTGCGGGAGACGCTGCGTTAATTATGAGAGATAGAGAAACATAGTCAGAGACAATTTTGTAGTGCTCAAAAAGTTCTATAAAAAAGTCTGCGACGGCATATGTCTAACTGCCGAAGAAAACCCACGATAGCCATGTTTAACTTTTTCAATTCAATGCGAAATAATGGTAAATTTGAAAAAGGCTTTTGACTGGTATG
The DNA here is from genome assembly GCA_038502775.1 of Hippodamia convergens. Lineage (NCBI taxonomy): Eukaryota > Metazoa > Arthropoda > Insecta > Coleoptera > Coccinellidae > Hippodamia > Hippodamia convergens. The sequence continues at coordinate 113,161,293 of CM076607.1, forward strand.
GAATGAATCAATATAAAAATGAATGTTACTGTTATCTGCGGCATTCATTCCCGATGAAAAATGCTTTTTACAGTAAAGTTTGCTAATGGATACTTTGAAAGTTACAGCAGGTTGAACGTCATGTATACACGTGCCTTCGATACTAGGTTATGAATGTGGGGTTGCGGACCTATCAGTACCGTTTTAAATTGAAATATAACGCGAGCGGAAATTGAATTCACTACTGATGAAGGTAAAGAGTTCCACGTGGAAAACACACGGTATGATATGAACTCAGCGATGTTCTGAAATTCTCCTTCCTCAGCTTATATATAAAGCGGTCGTCCAGATTCAAATTAAAGAGACGGCTTAGGTTCATGACAGATTGACAACTTTATTGTCTACATTTATAATATGTCGGTGTTGGCGTAGTTATTTAGAAAATTAGACCCGAAGATTTTGATATTCTTCCACCAGTTCAATTTTCAAATTTTGAATGAAAGACTTTTCGGTTCGCTGCATTGCTTCAGAAGTTTACTATGTTTCTTTCAACTTTTTATATTATACATACATGAAACCAAATTTGCTTTCATGATGTTTAAGTGACACGAACATTGGATAGCAGCTTGAGTTAACAAGCTGTCGACAAGTTTTCGACAATGTTGTGAAAATGATTTATACCTATCTTCCGCCTTCAATTCATGAGCTACATCTTCCCTTTCATAATCATAATGACTTGCTTCACGTCGTTTTATGACTTCTTTAAACTTTTGTCATTATAATTTTTCTATCAGTTTTCTGAGGTTAGAAAATCATACCAAATGATGCGTGAAAATACATTTACATATACCTACATATGAATTCGCTAACCAACTGACAATCTAAATAGGTTAAGGCTTTCATGACCAGGGGCCTGTAATACAAACCCTACAAGTGATTTGCCTTATGTAGCTACAAGTCCAATTTAATTCGGTATGATAATGCGAATGCCTACAATTGCAGAAATCATTTTCTACATATGCAATGTAATATGTAGTTATTTATAATTCCAGTGCCCATTGATATTCTTCCGCAAGTTCGAAATTCAAACATAAATAGTCACTTTCAGAGTCACTTGACCACATATTGCGGAGATGGTTTCGTACGTGTCCACAGTAGGGGAATTCTCATAATACTACAAGAGTGCATTTTCCTACCTAGATTCGAAGATAGGTAAAACATTTTCTACACTTGTTGAAAATTCGGTATCATATCTGTACAAGTGTGAACTTCGTGTGGCAGAAAACCATGTAGATGTAGAGATTTTTCCTTAGTTACTGGAGCCGCACGGGTCACTTTAGATTGTACTTGTAGCTATAGAGGCAAATCACTCGTAACTTCTTTTTTTGTTACACTTGTAGGATTTGTGTTACGGGCCCCAGATATAATGGCCGTGGTCTATAAGGAATTATGTCACCTAATGTTTCGCCAAAATCTGCAGCAGATATCTTCAGAGGATTCCTGGTCTGAAATGGTAACTCGACTGATTGCTTTGTTGCAGGGTTCAATCCTGATCCATTATCTATAGTTACGTTAAGAGAAGTTGAAGAGCATGTGTGGACTTTTTCGAAGTTGACTGTACAAGACTGGCAACCATGCGCCATGTACGAAGGGGGTTTCATCTTTTCTGTTCATGTATTTTTTATATTTATAAATCTCAATGGCTCAAGGGTGTTTCATATTTCTTTCGTTTGAATAGTCAGTTTGATTGAGAGCTTGGAGTCCCAGTTGCATCAAGTTCTGAAGCTTCGATCGATGTTTTGAGCTGCGATGTTCGTGTACTACCTACATAATGAATTTTTCAATCTTATGTTGAATCAATGAGTAAACTAACTGAATTTTAATTTAGTCTCATGTTTTCACTTTAATGAATAATTAAAGATTATAATCAATTTTAAAATTTGGTTTTGTTGTTTGGGAGGCACTGTAAGACCGAGGCCCCAGGCGATTGATCTGTTCACCACTCATTTAGGCCGCCGCTGAGAATGAGTCTTTTGTACAAGTATTATACATAATTTTAAGTTTTTTCAGTGATTATTCATTCCAGTTAATTGAACATTTTCATAATAATCATCTAGTGATTTTTGCATTAAAAATATTGGTTAGCAGAACTGTTTTGTGTATAATGAATTTGACAGATAATGAATAAATCCGGGACAATATTTCAACATAAAGTGATTGAATGTAACCATGAAAACCGTGTGAAAGTGAGATATTCTCGTACGATTCTACAAGATGGGTCAAAATTAACAGATTTTTCACAGAAAGAATGAATATTCATTTATAGTTATGTGAGGAAAAGTGAATGTGAATATCTCATCGAAACGATATTTTGTTTTTCATGGTGAAAACATTTTTTTAGATAATCGAAGAATAAACCCTGGGTTGTACTAATTTTTCAGGTGGATGAAGTTTGATTTTCCTTTTGAAGTATCAGGCTTCAATTTCATTCCGAAAATGAACCATAACGTTGGAAAAGAACCAGGTTCATTGATGCTTTTTCATAAGTGTTCCGTATGAAAACCTCCGTTTTTTTCTGATAATCGGTTTTAGTTAAGAGTCAAAAGGCAGATTCAACATACTTTGTTTAGTTTTATAATGAGTTATTTTTCTCTCTATGTTTTGGTCCTGGTCTTGATGCAATTACTTACAATTTTGGTCATCCCATCCGAAGATTCAAGTCCTAATGCCCTGTACCGGACTTTGAGTCTGCCACCTGTCCGAGAACTCCAGAGGTCAATAAAGCCATAGTCAACCATGACGTTTTCTGATACGCACCTAACTAGGATGCTCATCGCTTGGGGTTTTGTTTGTAATCAACAGTCAACACGGCACACGGCTTCCTTCCTTCGTTGGTTATTCTTGGTTTCGTTGCTCTTCCTGGGAACGTGGTTGTCAGGATTCGTCACAAATCCTCACAACTACTAAAGCTCGCACAACACGACAAGCAGGTGATGACCAATCGTGCGAGTATTCATTTCATCCCAAGACTAATTATTAGTACTACCGTGTTTATGTAGTTCTCTTGTGTTTAAATAAACTCCCACTTTGAATTCCTGATTGCCGCTAGCCCTATAGACAACACCAAGCCCTGTTTCCGGCTCGTAGTTACCCTCATAAGTTTGCTATTGCCACCCCCGCGCAACACATTTAAAATACGGCAATTTTCAGATGAAATTAAAGTTCCAAAGAGTACCTCTCTGTGAAATAATCTAGTTTTGGCTAGAAATATAATATATAGTCCGTTTCAAAATGATTGTCATCAGAGCAAGCCATGGAATTCCAACCGGGCTTTATTTTTAGTTACCAAAAGTTACTAAAAATTTCTGTGTGTATCAATATATCCTATAAAATCATTGAATATATTTTTCAAGGAAAAAAATTTGAAGATTTTTTGTGAAATTATATTATTATCATCATTGTTGTTATTCACAAATTTTCAAACTTAGCTTCAATTGCAACAGGGAAACAAGCTGAGATGATGACTAAAATATACATACCCACACTATTTCGCTGTAGATCAAGCATGGGAATTGGAAATTCAAGATTGATGATAAAAATAACGTGAAATGCGTCAACATGAAATCTTGTAGGCTTTCGAGGAACTCCAATGTGGAGATATCATTCAATATTTAAGACTTCATCGAAGATAACTAAAGGTTCGTTCTCTACGAAGATCTTTCAGCAATCTTTGCATTCTTGATGACTGATGACTATCGAAAATTTAGCCAAGTTCTCGCCGTATGTAATTTTTTCTGAGTATTGAGGAACAAAAGCTATATAGCTGACATAACTCCACAATTTCATAGCCAAGTTATTGAAACAAATGGAAAATATTTGTTGACAAATTGTGAATCATTTGATGTGTTATATGCTATGAAATAGATCACTTATTTGTATTTATTAATACTGTCCATTTCATGATTGATTGAATAATATAGGTACCAAATGTTGATTTTGATTAAAACTCAGTTACTTTTCAAGCAGTTCAAGAAAGATGTACAAACTGATTTATTCATTGTTCTTGACTTTAGGAAAAATAATAATGTCTCTTTCAAGTTATGTGGAATGTAATGACTTGTATTGCCTTCTTTTTTCTCCAAAATTCTGACAGTTCTAGGTGAAAACTGAAATTTTGAGACCCATTTATTTATCAGAAAACACCTCGAAAAAGAAAATTATTGTTACCTGAATAACCAACAAAACGCGAAACGCGATTAATACTGGCAGAAATACCTGCTGAATTATTGAAATACTCGCAGTACCGACGATAAACTGCTTCACGTTCCCTTGTAGGATTGTATAAAGAAGATATACAATGCTCGTAGTTAGACGAGGCGAGAGGTATCTTGATGAATTCCAACCATTTTCAATTCGGTAATACTTGAGAAATCTTCAAATCCAAAACTAATTTGACGATTTTATCAAGAACATAAGTATAGAGAAATAAATTCAAAATATATTCAGCAGGTAAATTCAAACTCTGAAATGTCAAAACTTAGTGTTTTCAATCGACGCCAACCCAAATTCTAGAACTCAAAAGTTACTGATGGGATATTACCAACATATTTTCGAGATTTCACAACCGCCCGAGATGCCATTTTGAAACGGACTGCCTTGTGTATCATGTGGTGCCTATCTATGCGTTAACACATTCATAATATTAAAACGATATAGATCGTTTATAGAAATTTCAAGTCACACCGATTGAAAAATTTTCTGATACTTTAATCTGAATCATTGAGGAAGAATAGAAATTGTTCATCCTCTTGTTCAATTTTATAGTTTGTCACGTTAGAACAGTAAGAACACTTCCACAATTCACACCGAATTGTATGACTGGGAGCTTGGCGTCTCCTGTAATCCAGCTACTTGGAGGTCGGATTTAGTGGATGGTTTGAGATCAGGGGCCCTGTGGTGGAGCGTCTTACGTTGACTGGGCGTCCGCATTAAGCTTGGCATCAATATGGTCATCCTGGAGGAGTCTGGGAGGACCAGGTTAGCCAAGGAGGGGCGAACCGGGCCAGGGAGGAAACTCAGCAGCCAAAAGTCCCCGTGTCGAGCAGTAATAGGATCGCGCCCGGGAGTGGGAACTCCACAACAGCCTGATCAATTTAGCTAGACCTGGATCCTTTTTGCATTTTTCGTCATAACCTTGGTGCACATAAACGATCTATATATATTTTACGTTTTAAATCCACGCGATGAAGTCTTTTGGAAATTATACGCAGAAAAGAAGCCGACAAGAATATTTGTAATATTGTATTCTGGTGATTTACGTCTTGAAGTTCTCTCCGAGTATCTGTTGAACTGCTGCTTCTGATTCATGAGTTTTCGCACCTTTATCATAGAACCCAAACAAATGTTAGTCGAAATTCTTTTAAACGCTCTAGTCGAACCGAATCAAACTCCTTTGCTTGTTGAAATGCATTTCTGTATTTGTTGCTGTCTTTAATTCTCTATTTCAGTGTGTTCCAAACTGTGGGGCGCGAGACTGATGCAGGGGGGGCACGCAGCTCATTCCAAAATATCATTTTCGAATACAAACCAAAAAAGTCGAATAGGTGTCAAAAAAATTAATCAGAAAAACGGTTATAGAAAAATTAAGGGGGGCACAACAAATTTTTTTTCCAAAGAGGGGGGCGAAGGTAAAAAAAGTTTGGAAAGCACTGCTCTATTTTGTATTTACATGGTTCACATTTCCGCCTTTTCCCTGTGTCACTTTTGTGGTAAAACTTACAGTTTTATCTCTTCGTTAAAAAAATTGAATCGAGGACTATTTCATTGAGGCTTCCACCTTTTGTTTCTTGTATACACTACACGAATTCACCTGGCATGTGTCAATGTGGGAAGATGAGATTTTAGACAATATCTTTTGAGTTATTTTGTCTGAACATAATGCCTAGATTTATTTTTTTTTATATTGGCATATGTTCAAATAAGGAAAAATGTATTAGAGAGAACAGAATAATGTACAGTTGACTCTCGATAAGTCGAAGTTCGTGGGACCAGTAAAAAACCAACCAAAGTGGTTGGAAATATAGAAAGATTAATAATATTGAAAGGAGGGTAATTACCCCCCCCAGGAAAATATTAAGTTCGGAAAATAAGTCATACAATCGTTACATAGGAACATATCATGACAAAATACTATATCCTAAATTTCTAGCGGCGCCCTTGATAATACACATATTTCAAGATTCTATACTGTGAGAGTTGATTATCTTTGTGATGAAAACCAATTCGAGCTATAATCCTTTGTTTCGATACTGCATCAAAGGAAAATCCTCCTTTAAATGGTCATCGGGAAAGTTTAAATCACCTGTGAGCTGATAGACACTTCAACGAAATAATCATATCTCAACCATAGGTCTTCCCAGAACTTCACAGAGGTGAATGCTCTCATGAAATCAAGATGGGTCTTTATTATAACAATTTTTTCTTAGACCATCCCTTTCCGAGATATCGCCCTTAATAGGTGGGGAACAAGATTGAGTTTTTATTTTTTTCTAAATCCATGACACAAAGACTACCTTTATTCATTTTGGCTAGAGGTGGTCACTTCAAGAATCATCATGAATTCTTCCACCTTTTAAATCCTCGCTCTTTTCCTCTCGATTTATTGAAATAATTGAAAAATATGGTTTTTCTCTTCAGCTATTGGTTTTGGGAATATTATTGATTTACTGCAGAAATGTATGCCATATGGCAGACACAAAAATACTCTGAAATCATTTACTATATGTACAGATTCGCTCAGATCTATAGAAAAAATAAAGAATCCATTCTTCGCTGATTACCTTACAAGCTAAGTACAAGCGAGGATACATTGTTTGAAAAATAACAATGAAAAAATTAGGTTTATATGGACCCCAGCACACTGTGGAGTAAGAGGAAACGAGATTGTTGACCAAGCTGCTAAAACAGCATGTATTGAGGAACCACACTTGTATATTGGGATAAATTATAATGATGTGCAGAAAAGCTATAGATCGATTTTTATCGAAGAATGGCAAGCAGAGTGGAACCTGAGCGCTGCGAAATTGAGAGAAATGAAAAATACTGTCGTTAAACAACAGAAAACAACTAAGATATCCAGACGTGAAAATATCGCACTCACCAGACTAAGAATAGGACATACAAATAAACATCGTTGTATATGCTGCGAAGAATGAACCAACCAAGATGTTTACAGTGTGAACAGGTACTTACCGTAGTACATGTTCTTGTGGTGTGACCTAAGTATAGTGAAATCCGAGATGAATTAGGCATCAGAGGCAGCATCGGAGAGATTTTAAAATATCAAGCAGAATCTGAAAAGAAAATTCTAGAGTTCCTCAGAAGAACGAATTTAAGGTAGAAGATATAACTTACTTTTTTTTTTTTGAGTTGCATTACTATGTTGCCCATTTTTACTTTTTGCTTTTTACTTTTTACATTAACTTTTGAATATTAGAAAAGCATAATAATTGTTCTCTCTTTGTCAAACTATGTAGGTTAACTTGAGTGAATACTTTAATTGGGCCTCGGCCTGTTTGTATTCCGATTTCTAGAAATAAAATAAAAATAAACAAAAGTCTATCAGATCATTCTTACCTGTTTTGTGTTGATATAATGATGCCCATCTTTCGATGAAGTCATTTCGGCCTATCATTTTCAGACATTTCGGTATGTTACTATGTGTGTATGTTTATATTCAGTGGCGTAACGTTCCTCTGCTGGGTCCCCCACCCATGTTTATCCCCGGGCCTCACCCGTATAAAAAAAATTAACTTCAGAAAATTTGAAAAACCAATCATTTTCAACTCGTTTCTGCTGTTGCATCCCTTTATCATACCGATCTATCGTCAATTAAATTTCAAATAAAAGTTTATACCCCTAACTGAATTCCGTCCTTTTTCACATGATTTTGATTTTCGGAGATAGTTTGTCTATCCTTTTCCTCATACATTGAACCAGTGCTTCCCAAACTGTGTGTCGCGACGCCCTGGGAAGGCACGGTATAATTCCATGAGCGTCGTGGAGCGATCAAAATTGACTCTAGCTTTTGTCTTTTTTTGTTTGTTTTTATTTTTCATGTTCTTTCTTTATTTTTATTTTCGTTTTTTTACGATTTGGTATAAGGCTAGAACTATGAAAAGAAGGTTAATGTATGATAATAAGGCCAGGGCGTCGCAAAAATATAGCAACTTTCCAAGGGCGTCACACTTAAAATAAGTTTGGGAACCCCTGCATTAAACAATTTTTATTTCAAACCTCAACGCTTTAAACAAAAACACACAAACGCAAATAAAGAAGCAAAAATCCAACCGCCGAACCTATCAACGGCGTTTATATTGGTAGTTTATATTGTATTAAGTTTTATATGTGTATGTATATACTAGACTAGTGCTTTGATATTAAAATGGCTAATGACCTTAGAAGTCGATGCCGACAACAAAATAAAAAAAAAGTATTTAGGAATGAAAAAAAACAAGGATTTTAATGAATAATTTCATTTCATGAAGCATCATCTCGCAAAAAAGTTTTGATGTTAAATATAGTAAGGGTTAATAAATTTCACCCCCGTATGATGTAAAAAGAATATTGAAGAAATTCCTGCGGTGAGTTCTTTTCCAGTGCACGAAAAATTCTGAATTTCAAGTTGCTAGCTTCAAATCTTGTAACCACCAGCCACTATAAAAGGTAGAAAACTTCAAAATAAACGTTGTATAGAAGGATATAAACTGATATACGAGTATGATGAAATTTTATGGCATATTTCAGCTTCGAACGACTCAAACCAACATCGTGAAAATATTCCACGTATATTCTTTCTTGAGTGATTTATATCTAGGGGTTAGTTTATATCACACCCTCCTTATAGCATCGCTACGGCATTTGAGGACGCGTTTCAACCCTCCTTCTGGAAACAAGGTTCATTTTGCAGTCAAATATGGGTGTAAATGTTTAATGAAGAACGATGATTTGATTCTCCGCCCTTAATTAGGATTAATAGGGGTGGTTTTTTCAAGGGACGAAAGTTATTCTAGGTTTGTCTCACGAAAGTTGCCAATGAAGTTTCCAGTATCGTTTTTTATGCTCGGAGGAATGAAATTAGTTAATCAAAAAAATGAATGAAAAAGAAATTGAAAACTGAAGTTTATTCAGAAAATGGATACTTCAAGAAAAAGTTATAGACGAAAAAGTCCTGATCAAGAAGAAGTTTCACTTCCGGGTTAATTATTTCAACAACAACAAATTTCAATTCGTATTAAAAGAGTCCTCCGGGCTCATTGGCCTTGGTCCATTAGGAATAATTTTACCTAACGTTTCGCCTACAACTTCGGTAGGCATCCTCAGAGGATTCTCGGTCTAAGGTTTCTGACACGGACGTGTCAGTGTCAGAAATTCAGAGTTCTTGTGTAAGAAAAACTAGGCCTTCTAAACGGCTGAGAAAAAAATGAGCATTCTTTCAAAAATTTTGTTACAGTATCAAACTTAATATTAGCCTGTTGACATTTTTGAGGGGAAAACGAAAAAATTGTATGTACCTCAAGTATGGGTAAATTTTGAATATCTGCTTCCTGAACGCAGAATTCCATGCTCTACAACTTTAATTCTATGACTTTTTCCGTTTTTCAACGGGAGTCTGTATAAATATAATTAATGTTTTCTAAATCAATTTGACATTTTTCAATGGAGGTATATCAAGTTCTATGACCTCCTTAGTTGAAAAGCCATGAATCAAAATCAGAACCTCCTTTGATTTTGTTGAATGAAAAATGTTTTCGCGAAATATTCCATATATAAACTAGGAATTATATCCTTGTAATATATAATTGAAATTGTTTCAGAGAAGTCTCTCGAAATAGTATATTCTAAAACAAGTTGCAGAATGATCTCCTATTCCAACACGAATGCGAAATTGCATGAGTGTTGGAATTGCCTTCTGCAACGAGTATTAGACGATATTTTCTCTATATCAGTAAAATTTTGTAGAAAACTCTCGAAATTCAAATGATAATTCAGATTAGTGACTTTTGTATTGTATCTTGGCATCTGATTTGATTCGAAAATTAAGTGGATCGGAGGTCAGTACTGACAACCACAAAACGACAAATATAACCGAAAACAATGCTGTAATGAGTTTCATTACAGCACTACTTTTAGTACTGTAATAAACTCATTACGATTCTGAAATGGAGAAAATATATAAGCACACAAACTTATCCATTTGAAAAAATTTTTTTTTTAATTGCTGCAAAATTGGAGGCGGCATTGAAATCGTAAAAAAAAATGGGAAAACTGCCCTAAAGAAGTTTTTATTTCGAGAGCGTAATCACAGTAGGTACTGTGGAACTTATAGCGAATTATAATAATTGGCCAAATTTCAAAATCACTCTGTAGCACGGAAACTAGACACTTTAGCGTCTTGCGGTATTTAGCGAATGATGTTTTAGAAAAAAGAGAACATGACATGTATATTACTTTTTCAATTTAGGAGATGTATTAAATCTTCGAAATCTGACCGCCCTGTATGTTTAGTAAGTCCACTATTAATTGACATTATATCCTCAGAATTTTGTTCATTTTGTATATATCCAACTCCAGTTATACGACGAAGCAATTCCAGAAAATAAATAATTAAAGGTAGGTAGCACCTTCCTCTTGGTTTGGCCGAGGCATTACAGTGCCCTTAGCTGAATGACTAAGGTATATCGCTCATCATTTCAAGCTCATCTAGTTTTCCCTCTGATGAGATATTTCCTATTATTAGTTTCGACGGCATTGGTAGGTACCTACCTAAATGAGAATTTCCATTGCACTCCTTAGAAGGTGAAGTAGTTCATATATTCAGATCTGATATATAGGGGCTTTCAATTTGATTCAAATTTGGTCTGTTATGTATATTTCATGGTAACTTAGTCATGAACGCAAAAGCTGCTGTTTTATCATGAGTCAGAATCAAAGAATGCTTCACTTTATATTAGCAGAAATGATAGTAGGTAGGTACAGCAGTAAATTGCACCAATAATGGTGCATTCTTGGAACACAAGAGAAGTATAAATATACATTTTTCGTGTGTAACTAATTTTGTAGTCGAAATACCAGAAATTTTTCAAAAGGTAACGCTGTATTTGTATTGTTAGAGTGATTTCGATTTTGCTGGAGAAGCTGTTCCAGTTTTTAGTCACGGAATTAAAAAGATCAGATGTGATTGAAATGAATTTCTATAGGTAATTTTATGGCAAATTCGTTGATTCTATCATACCCTGAAAAAAATAACAGTGAAGGAATATCTCAGCTTTGAACAGACTTCATGAATATTTTTGGATTTATCTGTGAAATTGATGATACAAAAACCAGTTCATCCAACCATTTTGCAATGAAAATATTACTTAACGATATTCATAGAAATATTTCAGTGAATTCAGTGAAAACTCAATTAATTAGAGGAAATAATATGAAATAGGTACTCGTATACAAAAGGCACCTTCTGACACTCGTTCATTCAAAACTATCATTGCCTTCTGCACTTGAATTGAAAATTACAACTTTATCAATTCAGAACATAAACGATGCAGTAATCGGAAAATTTCTTTTGTGCGGTTCTCTTGCTGTAAGCGTCTGAGAACCGAAATATTATAGAAGAAAAAACCTCCCGGACGCAGACAGTGGCCGTAGATTCACAGCTTTGGTGTAATCGTAATATTTTATGACATAACGCTCTGATCGGGCTTTAGAAGTGCAGTAAAGGTAATCGAAAGTCGTAAACCCTAATCTGCCATAGAAATTCATGACCGAGTCTCTTCCCCATTTCCTCTTGTCCCCTTCTCTTCATTTCCTTCTCAATAAGATATAATCTCTTCCTGCAAATTATCGATCCGATGTTTGACACGAAAATATTCAAAATGAATGAATTTATGCAGAGTGTTATTCCCCAATTAAATTAGAAGAATATTCTGTGAATCAGAGAAGTTAGTTGGAATTTGGAATATTGGTTCGATTGCTCCCAAAGAAGTACATAATGAGTAAATATTAAATCTCTAGAAACCCCTTAGTATACCGGGTGTCCCAGGATACCTGTTGCAATGGATTATCTCACCCATTTCGAAAGATTGAAATTTTAAAATTTCATGTACCGCAATTCGTTCAAGGCACCTTCAAGGAGAGCTCCAAAACCTTTTATCCTATGGTAAATCTATGGAATATCATTAAAAAATAATTGAAAACATTCTGTCCAGGATTTTTTCAGACAATAATAATGTTTTCTAATATACGACATTTATTATAAGATGGTTTAATACTATTATCACCTCGGTTGGATTTAAGTTCGGATGTGATAAAGCAGGTGGTCCACATTTCGAACATTTAGTTTATGATATTCTTGTGCCCCTTTTTTTGTGTTTTCTAGTTTTTTTGCTATTCATTCTTCATTTGACATTCGGTTCAATACAAAGTTGATTTCAAGTTGAGCTAGGTTTTTCTTTTTATCAATGACGATTAGTGAGGAATATTTCTTTTTCTACGTTCACGCGAAATATAAGAACTGGTTCTTTATAGCACTGAGTTCAATAAAGTTCTTGATAAAATTATTTTTAGTAGGAATCAAAAATTGCAAAAAATCTGATTACTTTGCCGTTCTAATGCTTGTTTGAACAATCTCGTGAAATTCGGAACTTTGCTTACCTACATTGTTAAGCTCGATTCTTTCGTAAAAAATTTTAGAGCTTATTATTTTAAACCTATTATGCCGAATCATTTCAAATCTTTCCTAAACTGGAGCACATCTGAGGAAGTGTCCAACCTTTTTGTTATTCAGATAAAATGAACCAAATATTACATCGTCAGGTTTCTCGTACGTGGAAAGTATTACCGGGAATTCCTTCGATGCTTCATTCCTTCTTTCATCACTCTTTTTAACTAGATTCGTTATTCTCGAAGGTGAGTTTCTTTAGTTTCAATGAAATTGTGTTTTGCAGCAATGAGTTCGAAAGATTTGAATTGGAAGTAGCTTCAATGTTTTTTTCTTTTTAAGAACCCAATCCGCTCAATTTCAAAACTGATTGTCAGTGACGCACCCAGGGGGGGGGGAACTATGGGGCTGCAGATACAAACTCCCCCCTGAGATTATTTTTTTGTTTAACAACAATGTTGATCGACCCCCCCCCCTGAAATGTAATCCTTGGCGCGCTTCTGCTGACTGTTACAAAAGATCGATGTTTATATTCACTGGTCTTTTTAGCATAAGGTTCAATATGCTGGGTTATTCGCGTAACTCCAGATATTTGTGCTTTTTATTCGAAATGGACTGCCCTATATACTTTTATATTTTTGAAAGCCCTCAACAATAGTTTTAACAAACTAAATTATTATGTATGGACCCTTACGAATAATTTTGGGTGAAATAATGCAATTAATTATCAATGATATTCTCCAAATACCTACCTGAATACAGTTTCATGAAAATGATTCCAGATACGCCCATGGATTTGGTTTGATTGACTCAAATAATTTATGCAGAACAGTTGATGTCAAGAAAGGATTACTACAGAAATGCAGAATATTTTGAATCAAATTTGAAAAAAAAATTAGAAACGATTATTATAAGATAACTTGTTATTGCAACTAAGTACATCATGTAATTATAGTAAACTATTCATTCGATTTCATTCATTTAGGATCATTTTATGATGAAATTCGTTAAAATCAGGGTATGAAGGGGTCTTAATGAATAAATAAAAAAAAATGTTTCATTAAAAAAAAAGGTAGAGGACAGGCAATGCTGGATATGCGCGAATCATCCTGTATATTTGCGTTTATGCTTGGATACCGCACCTTTGCATTGGAACGTTGAACTGTTCCATTGTTTTTTTATGATTTTCTAACAGAAGGATACAAATAATTTTATTTCATGAGAGGTTTACACAGTGTAAGTTGGCAAAAGTTATATAAAATAACATATTATCAATATTCCTCCTGCTCTGTGAAGAAAATATTCCTATAGTCATCAGCAGGAACTCAGAAATAAACACTGCTCATAGGGTTGGATATAAAGTTCCCTACAAAAACATTACGTATTCACGTATTCATCAAATCTTCTTTACCGAACGAATCACAGTTTCAATTTCATGCACGTTATTAGAAGATTAAATGGGAATTAGTAGAGTAGTGTTCCCCCGTTGTAGTTCGAACTCAAACATCAGGATAAGGTTAATAAAAGTCAATATATCAAGTCTGGGCATTAAGGGACTAAAACCGATCGTGTTAGCACCCCCTATCGAACTGAAAAGGGTCGTAATAGAACATTTTGTATCGAGATACAAGAATAAACGGACAAGAATATGGCACCTACAATATAATTGTTATATTGAGAGATTACAAATGATTCAGAATAAGTTTATGCGTTTTCTGGTTTTCAAAAATGGTATCATATTTAGGAATTATTATTCTCATATTTGAAAAAACTTTTTAATAATGCTCACTTTGGACAATTGTTGATTTATTTTAGATTTTCTAATGCTTCATGAGACAGTTAACGGCCGCCTGCTGGTCCCTACCATCCTGAAACTAAGAACTTAGGATTGCGAAGTACAGAATTATTTCATTTGCCATTCAGAAAAACAAATCTGCATGTTTGATGTTAACTCTGATTTTATTTAGTGAATATCTGGTTTGTTCTACTCATTGAGAATGCATCTGTTTTTTTTTCAATCTTGGTTAATTTTAGCTCTTCTAATAAGAAGAAAACAAAATAGTATTTCGGAATTTATTATAATTGGTTCATTTTATAATTTGCGAATGCTATTTTCGGCTTTAGCGTGTTGCATTCCGGTATTAGCATTAAATAATTGAATAAATTATAATAACGAATATTTGAGCAATTTTCAAGTATTGTAAGTTTTCTATAACATTTCAAGTTATCCTTCTAGTCACATCGGAGTATATTCGAGTTCTTCATGCAGAAATGTTCTTCACTTTTTTTCTCGGTTGCAAATTTGAATTGAATTTTCTGAAAGTGCTCATTTCTATAAAAATTTCTGTATGAGAATTTTTCCATAAACCGAGAACATTTTTTTTACATCTCAACTGCTTAGAAAAATTTCACCTAAAATTGCTGAAATTTTTCACGGTGCGGTGGTACTTTATCCTATACCGAATACGAATAATAATGATAATAATAATATCTTTATTTTTCAAACATGAATAGAAACCTTGAGGGGAAGTTCACCAGAAAGGTGCTCTAGCATTCAGGGGAAAAAAAAAACGACGTATATTGGAATGGTTAGAAATATCAACTACTTCATATCGAAATCCTCTTTGAATGTAAAACATAACTCCACCACCCCACTGATCAGTATTCCTGTCACGTCTCAATATATCATAATTAGAAATCATCAAATTCTCCGAATTAATAGAATCTTTCAACCATGTCTTTGATAATGCAATAATATCAAATTTATACTGCTCATTGAACACTTGAAAATCATAAAACTTAGGAACTAAAGATTGTATATTCAAATGATCTTAACGAAACATAATACCACAAATTCGCCGGCAAGCAATAAGTGCAAAAGATACAGCCAGCCATGAACTAATTTAACAATAATACAGTTACACACCAAAAATGAGTTTTTGTACAACGGACCGAGATTTTATCAACACAGCTCCATTAAAAGTGCATACATTTTTGTAACCATACTTTTCAGACGATTCCCTGTCCCTGACCAATTTCAATCTCTCATGTGTTAAATTTCCAAAATTCAAATCCTTGAAGACGACAACAACACAACCAGGTTGTTTGTTGATTGAAGTCCTCAGCAATTTCATCGGTAACTTTTATATTCAATTTGTCAACAAATAGTTCCTTGACCTCATTGAGGATATCTCCATGAGATTCCTTGCAGCCGATAAGACGTATATTTTTATTTTTTTGTCTTCTGCTCGAGAATTTCACTTTCTGTTCTAGTTTCTTATAGGAAGTCTTTAGGGATTCAACATCGAATTTGTCAGTATTGGATTTAAGTAATTGAATAAATCGTAAAACAGAATTGAAAAATATCAAACGATTTCTTTCTCAGGACCATCCAAATATCGTATTTTGACTTGTGAATTAACTAAAATTATTGAACTGTCTGAACAACGAGGGTCTACATTGTGAAATTTGGTTATCGAAATATTCCAAATGCTTGAAAGATTTCATCACAAAATAGCTGCAACACAATGGTGTAACTCTGTTGGGAAGTTATCACTCTCGGTTATAGAATGTTAGTAGGAACTTATCTAAGAATGCTTATATTCGTAATTTAGCAACGTTTCTTCACAAAATTTGAATTTTTTCAAAGCGAAATTGGTTGTTAAAGGAAAATGAGATATTCAGTTTTGGAAGGAAACGATATGCTTTAGGCCTATTGTGAAGGAAATATCTCAGCAGGGAAAGCAAGAGAAATTTACTCTCATAAAATTCCAAGTAGAGCACTACCAAAGTTGAAGACGTTGCTGGAGGCGGTACGTAATTTACGTTAAAAAGGTACCCATTGCCGCAAGAAGAAGAAAACTATCCGAACCTATGATCAACGCATCCTCGATTGATAGAAAGCCGGGGATATACACGAAAACTTTATCAAATCATCCTCGTGTGGATAAAAGTAAAGCAACTGTATGAATGTCATAACTTGAAATGTTAAAGAAAACTAACAATACTGAATTGAAAATTGCTGAAACAAGACGATTAACTCAGTGTATTTTACTTATGCTTAGGTCATAAGCCAAAAATGATTCTCCTGATGCCTCTTACACGCCATATGAGTTTGTCCAGTTTATTGTGAAAGGCCCTATATATAATACAATGTGAGATATTGTTATGAATCTCGGTAGAAAAATCAATTGCAGAAGTCAGATTTCTGATTTTGAAATGAGAGTTGATCATTCAATAGGAAACCATGAATTTTTCAATGTGTATATTTGCCACGTTTCACGGGTCTGAAAATCTGCATAAAAACGTAATTTAAGAGTACAATAACTGAATATATCACATGAAGAGTGAAAATGAATTTTTTGTTTCAACATCGTAAAGAATTCAAAGCAGGACTAAAAGCAGTGCTATGATTACCTCATTACCTTATTGTTTTCAGTTTTATTTTTTGTTTTGTGCTTGTCAATTCTGACCTCGTTCCTTTCAATTTAAAAATCAAATCAATTCAAATTTCATAATCTGTCAAATTTCGTGAGTCTCACCAACTGCCAAGATACAATAGAAAAGTCACTTGGATTTAGAATATGAATTTTCATTTGAATTTTTTGAGTATTTCATAATACTACACTGAAATAGAGAAAATATCGTCTAATACTCGTGGCAGAAATCAATTCTAACACGGATGCCTTCCATCACTGATGGAATTTCCAACACTGATGCCCCTTTTTCGAAATTCGCATTCGTGATGGAATAGGAGCTCTTTCTGAAACTTGTTTTAGCATATACTATTGATAAATCTAATAATCGCAAGGAGAATTTATGAAGATCTGTCTAAATCATTTGTGGAACGTTGTGAAGGATCTTTTTGAATTTATCTCATGAAAATTTACAGTCCATCAAGAATAAATTGAAGAAAATGTTTGATAAACTGTGAGATTTTCGCAGAAAATTATGAATAATCGGAAAAATAAAAAGATCATTCAATGAAATCTCCAGTACGTTCCTGTAGCGCTAAAGCTTGATATACCCTGCCCATAGTATCGGACATCAGCACCCTGCTAGGCGTGAATCACGGACCAATTGACCGCTAGATGAAACAGTTCGAGAACCAGGTGATTCCACTCTAATCCATATGCCTAATTTGTGTGGCCAGCAAGGATTCCATCTGAACAGCACTCTGCGTTTCGTATTGTTTTCCGATCGAATAGAAATTCTGTTAGCCGGCTGCTCACTGGCAATTAACCCCTTTTAAGTCGGCCTCACCCGACGAGGGGTCCAGCGGTTTGCGAGTCATTATCATATTCATCCATTTGAAAAATCGATAGATGATGGGTATGTCTACGATGCGGAAGTTGAACGTTTTTGTATGTGTTTTGAAAACACATATACGGCGATGTTGGGGTACACATCCCAGAACTCATTTTAAATCAGTTTTGTCAAGTATAGAGTTCTGACCACTGAATTTATGATGGATCATCATGGATGTGGCTAGAGACGTGTGACAGTTTGCAAAAGATTAGATTGTCACACGTATTATATGTACAACTAGCTGACTCGGCAGACTTCGTACCGCCTCAATCGATAAATAAAAAAGCAGCTTTAATATTATAATAAACTATTATGGTATAATACCTTGAAAGTGGACATGAAATTGTCCTGTACAATATGTGTTGCGCCAAACAATGTCGTCTGGAAACAGCTATTATATTTTTGAAAGAGCGTAAGGGATCTGGTGGTGGGACCAATTGTGGCAATTGTCAATTAGATAAGCTAGCTGACCCGGCGAACTTTGTTTCGCCTTAGAGATGAATAAAGTTGTACTAATCATTGTTTTTTTTTCAAGAGGAAATATATTAGGTGAAATACAAAAGTACAAAATATTTAATTGCATTGAAATAGGTATCAACAGGCTGGGCAAAATTGGTGTGACTTGAACTACAACTTTTAAACCGTGAGAGATATAGGAAAATGAATGACATGACACGTTACGGTTGTTCTCTTTCAGAGAAACTGATAATGCCATCAACTGCATTCCTCTACCTTCTTTTGTTTTCGAGTTCTAGGCCAAAATTGAAATTTGGGCGATTTCAACCTTGGCCATTATCTCCGTTTCTGTTTGTGGTAAGATGTTGAAATGAAAACATTATACAGGCACTTTTTCATAGCAATTCAGTAGCGTACTTTTTTTTTTGCTAATAGGTTTCCTTGCTGAGCTATAACATAAAGTTGTGTTTTTTCTTACGGAAACAATAGGTTGAAATGGCTCAGAAGGAATCTCCGTTTTTTTCCCGTTTCAGAAATATATCCTAAATCCTTAGATTCATTCAGACATCATGAAAAATATAGTTTGTATGTGAAATTTGAAATATTGAGTATTAAGTATAATGAATCGCAGAATAATATGTCACTACGCATGGTGTCATTATGATTTTGCGATTGAATACTTGATTCAATTCTTCATTTGATCTCTGTTCAGAACAACTATCAATTCGAAGTCATTATTGCCGCTAAAATACAGCATTTTAACGTATAGATAATATTTCTTGTAGTTTCAAAAAATTTCCATATTGCCGGCAATAATGACTACGAATTCAAATAATCGACAGGTGTTCTCATTGTCACGTGACTTTTCTAAAGAAATCCGAGTCAACAACATACAGAGAAGGAATTACTTATGCAGATCCCATGAAACGAACAGAGAGGGACCAAGTTAAGTCAAACAAAATAGAAGGGCGGTTGACAGTGCCTTTAATTACTCCATCTCATTCGCATGTCCATAGTCACTCTCTAGAAAGACGTCCATGAAAAATAGGTCTTTGATACTTTCACGAAAAACAGAAATAACCTTTGTCTTGGTCTGTGATACTTTCACTCATAGAGATAGTAAAGATATAATATCTCTATGCTGTCTATCTATACCATCTCTATGCTTTCATTCAACGGAACCAAAGATTAACCTGCAGGTACCACTTTGAAACTGAAAAGCTAAGATGTTTTCTTCTTTTTCTTTAGTGCCGATTCTGAACAAGTTGTCAAAATTCGTACACAATATTAGGTTTATAATGTTAAAGTATTGAATTTATGAGTTCAATTGCAATTTCTGATCACGGGCTACCACAGTTAGCGTTATTTTGAATTCAATACTTTAAAATTATGAACATAAATATGTGTACGAACTTTGACAGGAGACCTTAGAATTCTAAGGCTAAAAGAGGTTTATGCAACTCAAAATACACAGTTATTTTTTACATTCCGTCATTAAATTTTCCGTAGTATTCGGAAGAAAGATAGGTGTAATAACACATGGACCTGAGTCCATCCGTTAATATTATTAGAAAGTGTAATTCACCCTTTTAATATAAATTATAATACTTTGACGAAAACGCTATTGACCGTAGCGACATCTACTGGCGTTATTCGCAAGAAGGAAAATTATTTCCTATATTTTTTTCCATTTCATCAAATTTTTCAGATTTTTAGTGTATTTTATGTTAACCCTGCCGTAGGAGAATCCAACAAAAAATCTTTCATAACAAACAGTTCATCCAATCTTGAGTTATAAATGGTGTAACCAACAAAATGGCCGACTTAGTTTTATATATTAAGATATGTCAGACTGTCAAAACTGATTTGAACATAAATGGAGAAAATTTAATGAGCAGTGCTTGAAACAAGGGCTTCAGCTTCATATACCTTGATGGAATTCAGAACTTTATATGCAATAACTATTGAGAACCAATAACTAGAGACTTCCGGCTTTTTGAGCTTGGAAGGTATTTGCTTACCACATATTCAGAAAGTTTTCATTGCTATTACACTTCTGGTAACAATAAAAGGAACAGAAATTTTCAAAAATTTTTTTTTCAACAGGTTGTATCTCAGTGAGAAATGGCCGTATAGAAATTAAAAAACCAACTTCTAAAGCTTGAATACTCTAGTTTCTAAAATTATTGGTTAACAATTCTTCACAGTATCGGTGGCCATGCAATCATCGGATCAAGCACGAAGAAAATATTTTGAAAATTTTTAGAATTTTCATTTTTTTGCTCTATGCTCACGGAGAAATTTTTCTAGCTAGACCGATGCAAATGTCGCATAACCGGTTCATTCAGCTCTAATTTGCTTTTTACGACTTTCGAGATATTCAGTTTTGAATGCAAAAGGATCCTTTTTCACTCAACTGCCGATATCTCCGGAAATACTGGTCGCCTAGCGAGTCGAAAGGCGATTTCCTTTTCTACAGAAAATCTTCTACAAAAATCTGTTTTGTTCAATTATGTAAATAGAAATTTTTTTCACCTGTCACATAACCTGGAAAAAGAGCACAAAAATGTCATTTTGCCATTTTTTCGTTTATGGATCATATTCAATATTGGGGCGAAAGCTTAGGTTATAAGAAAAATTTGGCAGCCTGATGTTCCCCAAAGTCCCCCCAAATCGGTAGATCGATCGGTTCAGCGCTTTTCTTGGACCGATTGA
The DNA here is from genome assembly GCA_038502775.1 of Hippodamia convergens. NCBI lineage: Eukaryota > Metazoa > Arthropoda > Insecta > Coleoptera > Coccinellidae > Hippodamia > Hippodamia convergens. Next base: position 113,182,468 of record CM076607.1, read on the forward strand.
TTGAACATTCAAAAAAATTAAGAAAAGAAGGTTTTCTTCCTTAAGTTGACAAAAACCTTGTTCCCTTAATTTTTTCAAAATTTCAATAAATCGGTTCAAGAAAACTGCTGAATCGAACGATCTACCGATTGAGGAGGGACTTCGGGGATCATCAGGCAGTAAAATTTTTGCATAACCTAAGCTTTTCCGCCAACATTGACGAAGATATTAAACAAAAAATGGTGAAATGGCATGTTTTTGCTCTTTTTCCACTTTTATGTGACATGTGAAAAAAATTCATTTCAAATTGAAAAAAACAGATTTTAGTAGGAAATTTTCTGTAGAAAAAGAAATCGACTTTCGGCTCGCTAGGCGATCAGTAGTTCCGGAGATATCAGCAGTTGAGTGAAAAAGGATCCTTCTGCATTCGAAACAGAATATCTCGAAGACAAATGGTTATATCTGAAAGTAATAAAAAGCAAATTAGAGCTGAATAAATAGGTTTAGTGACATTTGCATCGGTTGAGCTTGAGAAAATTCTTCCATGCGAGTAGAGGAAAATTGAAAATTATTTCGTACTTTATCCGATGATTGCATGACTACCGGTACTCCGAAATATTGTGAACCAATAAATTCAGAAACAAAAGTTCAAGCTTTTCAAGTTAGTTTTTTTATACGACCATTTTTCACCTTTTTTCAGGTTTTCGATACTCATGGGGGGGTAATTACCCCCATTCACCCGCTGTAATTCCGCCCTTGCTTCAAACATTCTATAATTCGAAGTAACTCTCGGTTATTCGGGTCGAAATATATTAACAATGCAATTAGGTACACTCAGTTATTTGAAGCAAATCAACAAAAACACTTTATAATTCGAAGTTCTTTCATTCATACTATCTATATTTCGGAGTTGCGAGTTTCAACTAGTCCAAATATCCCTCCCGCCAGGGTGAGCTCTTGCCTTAATGCATTAATTTTTACAGATTTGTTGACACTAGAATGTGGCAGTACATTTTTAGATTGTTTAAATATTATCTCATGAAATTGTAAACCTGTGATGCTCTTCATAGATTTTAATCCGATTGCAATGCATTTGTGACAGTTAATTTGTTCATTTCCATCAATTCCAGAAGCCAACGATATTAACTGTGTCGAATAGTCGTAGTTGGAAAAAGATTATGGAGTTTAAAATATTGAACTAGTAAATTTACATCTCTATTATCCCATTTGACTCTTGAATTTCTGAAATTAAGGTGTTGCTCAGTTGAATCGAAAGAAATGTTACAAAACTTTTCCCATATCCTCACTAATACCTAGTATTTGTAGCGCACATAGCATAGACGCATTTGCACGAAACACTTTCTTGCGTCCTTCGACCACGAGATACTTTACCTTCTGTCTTCATAGATTTCAAGATGCTCTGTTCAATTACCATATCTATTCATGTACCAAAATTAAATTTCCCAATTAATGATAATAAATTGGTTGAGGCTTTCGCGGCCATCGTTCAATGTAACCGTTCGTTCGAGCATTTCGGCCGTCGTCGTGGATTAGTTCTCGACGTTTCGCCAGTTCGAGTGTCTGGCATCTTCAGGAGTTATATTTCAGGAGATGTTCTCACTGGACTGAATTGCCTGAACACTCAGGCACTACTCCACGACGACGGCCGAAATGCTCGAAAGAACAGGTTACATTAATGATAATAGTTTCACCATGAGAAATAATATGGAACATAATGAAAATCATTCATAAATACATATTCATTAACAATTTTTGAACATTTAAGGTCATATATCTGAACTTAAATGATACCGACTGAACTTGAATGATACTCGCAGTACTTAGTGAAACACTGCGCACTCACTGTTCGAAGTACAATAATAGTTTTGAAACAAAAGTTGTAGAGAATTTATTATTCTACAATAGTTAAAAGGGGATAAAAATACCGAAAACCCGAAAGGCACCGAGATATTTGGGAAAAACATGCAAAAAATCTATTATTCGACCTTTGACCCTTAGGATTTTATAAATGTGGCCTCCCTACAGTCGGTAGGGTTCGAGACAAGTTTTGAGATGTCAAAATAATGGTTTTCACGAGTTTACAGCTAAATATTTTGAATTCCGAGGGAAGACCCTAGAATGTCTTCACTATGAATTATTTTTATTCTGCCTTCCATCAGATCAGTAATGATATATCAAGTGACAAAAATTAAACTTAGGATACCTAATTCAGATATAGGTACTGCATTCAAGAGGTTCAATTGAATATACCCGAAGATTTGCAGCAACCTGCTAATCAGTCATGGAGCAATGAACTCGTGTTACCACTTTTTTCTAGAAAAGTTCCCCTGTAGGTATCACAAATCCAGTTTACGACAATATAAATGATACCTGAAAATAGACAATTTTTGTTTATTTTGCCATATGGGGAGAGCTCGAGAAATTATAAGACAAAATCGTAGGTAACAGTAAAATTGAAGTCATCGAGCTGGTCAATTGCTCGTCTTATATGGTTCTCTGTCACTGTTTTCTGCTTTGCGTTTACTTTCTATTCGCAGATTCAATACTTGAATTCAAAAACTAAGTTACAGCAATGGAGATCTTCTGCTCCTGCTTTTGCACTACAAGATGTTCTCAACATCCTGTCTATCCTTTTCTCCATCGAATCAAATCAAAATATAAAGTGTGTTACATCGTTCAAAAGGACATTCTGAGTAGAAATTATATGGGGTGCAATTTGAAACACAAGAGTCAGAGTCACTTCCTGTCAATCCGGAAGTCACTTCTACAATTGGAGAATGAGAAAATTGCATCTTTCGAAATGGCCAAGATGATCTGTTGGAACAGGTTTACTGAGACATCTGGTATATTGGAGATGAGAGAGGGCATGAGAGATATAAACAATTTTTTTGGCTAATTCAAGATTATTTTGAGAAAGCTGAACGGTCTGTAATAATTTTCAGCATAAAATTTGTCTTCTTTCTCATGAATAGGAATAAGTAACAGAGGTATGCACAGAAAATTCTCGTTATTGAAAACGGAATCATTTGGTTCCGGCACCTCTATCATACATATCTGTGTGAGGAAAGTTTCCCATAGGTATATAAACAGTATAACCGATATTCATATTTAATCGGCAGCTAGAAAAATCAGTTACTTCAAACAACTATATTTAAATATGAAATCAAACGTAGCAATCTAGCAATACATTATAAGTGCATCAGATCATAATGTAACATTATAATTGCAAAAAGTGAAGAACATTGGTCTCCAATTCAGTTCAATTGATGATATTTTTGTTGACTTTCCTTTAGAAGTAGGAGATACTTTTTCAGAGAAAGGTATTCATTTCAACGTGATACATAAGTATCAAAAGTTATCAAAAATTTCGAGAAGCTATGTTTCAAAATGAGCCACTGCTTTAAGAAATTCAGGAATTTCAACGAGGTAAACTCCATTTTATCAAATATTCCAGCCTACCTATATTCTATTCATCTAGTCAATCGCGCTTGACGGGAATCTTTTAAAATCTGCATTTTCATCGATAGCGGGAATTTTCTGAAGTTGAAACTTAGAATGAAGATCTCAGAAAAGGCAGAACCACCATAAGCAACTTTATCCAAAATGTCGGACAACTTGTAAATAAAGTAAATTCTCGAATTTTATTCCGTTTTCGATAATAAATCTTCTGTGGAATCATTCAATGTACACAGTCCGAGAAAAAGCATATTTTAATTTCATCAAGTATGGACCATCCGTCCAAAATATCTCGAGTTGTGAACATGTTTTAAATAAAAAAAAAACTGCACCTACTGCGGAAGAAGGTGAACTTGGGTGATAATTTGCATGATTTACATCAGCACTTTATTAACTTTCTTCACAATTTCTCTGAACAAAGAACTGCGATGCTGCATGCCCTATCGGCAAACCGAGCTGGGGCGAGTGAGTATATTGCTCTTGTAACAAATAGTTAATATGTCGACGTTATAGCGCCGCGGTAAGCCAACGGGGAGTTAATTTCGGTGGTGCTGGCATCATTAATCCCTAATGGGGCGTGGTGATGTATGACTTCGCAATGTTCTGCTCTATTCTGTTGCGTGCCGGGTCGAAGCCTTATGCTCGTTTGCTCCATCGGGGGTGATATTGCACCATTGTTTTTCCTCCTGATTCAGGTATAGAGCGGATGCTTTCACTTCTATCCCTATCTGGTGTTTCACATGTTGAATCTTTGAATTTTGAAATCAATCTATTATGAATAATATGAAAAGCATTCTGTCAGAAAAGCTGCTTCGGCAGACAATACAGTCTGGTGCCTGAATTTCATAAAATGTATACTATTTTATGAAATTCAGACACAAATATACCTATTTGGTTGCATCGTTGATCACAAAATGAATTTTCACAGTGTTCATGATAGTGAAAGCTATGATGAAAAACTTTGAAACTTCATTCGCACAGCAGTAGTGATGATGATAGTATCGAAAGACCATTTGGTGCAAGGAGAACAGATTCATAATCGAGGACTAGTCCTATTAGATTCAATTACAAAATAATATAACTAAATTGGTCGTGTACACATCAAATAATCATCAAATATAATTCAAATAGACAGGATAATTTTTTTTTCATAAAATTAAATGAATAAATCTGTTGTGGTTCACATCTCACTACATGTTCACTGATGAGGCATCCACAACACAGGGCGGCAAGGAGTTCCAAGTTTTGAAAATTCTATTGGGAAGAAAATTTCTTCTCGTTGTTGTCCTGTACCGCTGCTGCCTCAACTTGAAATCATGCCCGAGCAGGCGGTCGTCGTCAGACAATGTGAAAAGGGATCTGAGGTCGCTGCCAATGAAGTTGTTCAATATGCGAAATGTTATTATTCTATTGAACATAGAATGGAAGAATCACTTGATCATTCTTGATTATTTGAAGATGGAGAGATTTCTCAAACTACAAATGTGTAGGTATAGGAAATCACCTAATTTGGGGCACTAAATGAGTGGTAGTTCTTATGTGAACTTCGGAAGATTTTAGTTTAGTGAGATTAACTAAAACTCATTGAAGCTATAATCATGTGGAGTAGGTTTCTTTTCACTGATCACTTCTGGCTGTAATGCCCCTTTTTTCTTCGAGATTCTTCTGACAGTTCTTGGTGAAAACTGTAATTTTAAAAATCATTAATTTATCAATAAACACCTTGAAAAAGTAAATAACTGTTTACCTGGAAAATTTTTTGACAGTTCCAATAACCAATCAAATTTCCTCATTTGTATCATATGAACAATTTCACCCAACCGTGTCAACATAACACTGACAACAGACCATGGGCTATTTTCAACGTTGCTATGGACACATGTTGATTTATTTCAATTTTGAAGCTTCGAAATAATATCAGGATTTGGATGTAATACTGACGAGAATATTAACGGAATTATTGAATCAAACATACCAAAAAACACCACTTACAGCAAAAAATTTGCATGGAAATCATTCATGGATTTTTATAAAGATAGAAAGTATGAATTAAATGGAAATCGGACGGCGGAAGAATTGGCGTTGAATTTGAAGGATTGGGCTGTGAACATGAGGAAAAAAGATAAGTCAGAGTTCAAAGAAAGCATTGTTGAAACCATGTGGAATTTAACGAGTAAGCTGTTACAAGAAAAATTTTATTAAGAAATTAAAGTTATTATTGACCCATTCAAAAGTGTCGTATTTCAACAAGCGCGAGCTGCTCTCGATTCTATATGACGAAAACTGCAATCAGATCCTTGTAAAAGGAAACAAAGTTCAGCAGCATTAAGTTCGGTAGAAATAACCGAAATGTGAATTTATGGTATGAAAATACTCCTCAAGGTCTGCAACGAAAATTCTATCACATAGCCGCGCTGTAGAATTAGCTTGGCGAGGTGGAGAAGCTGCTGCTTGCTTTACTGAAGTTTTTTGAATCAAACAACGATGGTTTTGTAACAAATCGAGTTGAATATAACCCTGTATTCAGCAAGACTTGCCAGAGTGGTTCAAGGATGTGCACTGGAAGAGAGTTTTCAATAGAAAACAAGGACTGCAACGTTTGTCCTGTCCGATTATTCAAAATTTTGATGTCAAAAAGGGGCCTCAATATTAGAACCAACAGATTATTCCTTCGACCAAATCGTCAATGGAATTCCGAAAATAATCACTGGTATGATAATATGCCCATTGGAAGAAATACGATTCAAAATTGGACAAGATCGTCTGCTGAAGCGATTGGCTTGAATACAAAGGAAAAGAAAATTACTAATCACTCCAATAGCGGTAGGTCGAATGGCCAAAAGTGGTGTACAAGAACAACAACTTATAAAAATTACGGGTCACAACAATGCCAACTCAATAAAACCCTACTTGAATGTTGACGAAGAACATCATAATCAAATTATTAACAGCATGCGTAGTGGAAATGCATCCTCATCAGTCATAGAAACTAACACGTCTGGATCTTCATTTAACTTCTCTAATTGTTCCTTTGTTAATTGCACCTTCAAATATCTTGTTTAAGCTCTATTTTTTTTAAAAGTAGCAAAAAATTTTTTATCCGAATAACCCTCGGACATTGATAAATGATCAAAAATTTTATGACAACTTTCTCAAGCTTGTTGCTGGTAGGCAAGCAACAAGCTTTCGAAATCTATCATGAAATTTTTTCTATTATCAATGTCCTTGGGTTATTACTACTGAAAACTAACGAAACGCGATTTATACTAGCAGAAATACCTACTGAATCCTTGAAAAACTTGCAGTAACACAACAGCAATAATTTAGGCGAGGAGAGAGGTACCTTGAATAATTACAGCCATTTTCAATTCGACTTAAAAAATATTCAAATCCAATACTAATTTGTCGATTTAATCAAACATACAGAAAAAAATTCTGAATATATAAAGTAGGTTAAATCAAACTTGAACATGTCATGAGTTAGTGTTCTTCATCAACGCCAATCTAAATCATGCCACTCAAAAGTTAGTGATCGGATATTACTAACACAATTTCGAGATTCCACATCCGCTCAAGATGGCAATATTTCTGAAGCGGACTATAGATTGATAAAATTGTTCCGGAAAAATTTGATGACCAGTCATTAACAGATAATTAGTACATTTGACACAATATTCTAGTGAACCCTCCGAATAACGGTAAAATATGGTACAGGTAAAATATGAACAAAAATGAAGTTTTTTCTCTAAGGCTGAAATTTATTTATGTATTCGTCTATGGGAATGAAAAAATAAATTTTATTATTAATCTTCATCATCATCTGATATGTTATAATTAATTTCTTCTTCATATAGAACAGTCGTTTCAAGCGTAGTACACTGTGTTCTAAATTGGTTGAGACTGCACTATATCTCAGCTATTATTGAAGATAGAGACATGCAGTTTTCGCGACCCCTGTGTGACTTTTTTGTAAAACTTTTAAATCCAAAAACAGAATTATTTCATCTACTTTTGTTTCTGGAATACAGGGCGAAAACAAAAATGTGCACTTTTTGAAAATGTATTTATCGGGCCCTGTATAAGAAAGAAAAAAATGAAAACTGCTTATAATAATATTTTCACGTAGAAGTGGCGTAGCTTAAATTTTCTCAATACATCGATGTAGCACAACCTAACCTTCAATAAATTCCTGCGTCAACTATCAGAAAAATTTATATTTCTGTTTGTTTTTTTTAAAGTGAGACATAAATTCTTCCACACATGCATAAAAAAATAACAATATTTATACTAAAATTTTTTTTCATTTTCACCATTTTTCAGTTAATATTTTGAGTTCATGTTCGGATAGGATAAAATGAATGGGTTTTGGTCAAATGGCTTTTCGAAAAAGTAATGATTAAATGCGTGTGAATATTGATTAAATGCGTGGGATATTTTTTTCAACTGAAATTTATTGAAGGTCAGGATGTGATACATCAATGTATTCAGAAAAAAATAAAACAATTTGACGTTAAAATAATCAGGGTGTTTCATATGGAAAATTCCATTCCGTTCCAATTCAATCTCAAGAACAATGCTTTGAAAAAAATTTTATACAGGGCCCGAGAAATAATAACATCTTCGAAAAGTGCACATTTTTGTTTTCGCCCTGTATTCCAGAAACAAAAGTAATTGGAATAATTCTGTTCTTGCATTTAAAAGTTTTACAAAAAAGTCACACAAGGTCACAGTGTATTACGCTTGAAACGACTCTTCTATATGATGAAGAAATTATTTATAACATGCGCTCGTCGAAATCGCCTGTCAATTTTTTTTTTAACTTCAGAATTCATGAACAAAATCGTATGAAAGTTTCAAGCTTACAGGAAGATGTTTATTTTTAATTTTTTTTTTACACTTTCAAAGATATAGGGGTTGATGACGTGCAGGGGTGAGGGGTGCCAGGCGATGGTTTTCGTCCTCAGCATACTATGAACTATCACTATAAGAATTTCTAGCCTTATAGACAAACCGTTACTCGAAGGGTTCACTAGCTCTTGGACTATAAATATGCCTAACCTAACCACCTATGCATATCAATTTAAGAAATTCATCATTACTGACGATAATAATTTTTTCTTCGATCGTGGGAGAAGTGACACTATTTTGACCTGTTTTCTATGCGCAAAGCTAAATATCCTATAATAGTGAGCAGTTGATGAGCAATTAGAAAATAATAGTGTGGTAATATTTTTACCGCACTGCTGTACAGCGCGGAAATGTCACAAATGGATTATTACAAAAAAATGGAACGAAGTATTGTTTTAATTTTCATAGTGATAAAGTTGTTATGAAAGAAATAAAAGAAACATTTAATTTATGACGATATTCTTGAATACAAATTAATTGTTGTTAATATTTACATGCATTGTACAGTATGTACAATTCGTAAATTGTACTGACGGGCAACTAGAATTTATAGACCTTGAAGCTGCATGGCTTATTGTTTGGTTTATTATTTTCATCTGAAGTCGAATCAGGGATATTGAATATTTTATTAGCCTCTTCTACTCTATTATTAAGTGATTTGCCAATATATAGGATATAGGAAGTAGAAAATGGCGCCGGCTTGCGGTTTGTGTTCTTCTACGATAACTCGTTCGAATGAATATATTGCGTGTTCAAACGATTCTTTGCACTTATTCCACCTATCATGTGCAAATATTAGTTGTGATCAATTAGAATTTCTGAAAAAATCCGGAGAATTAAAGCATTGGAAGTGTGCTATTTGCATAACTTCTAACCTCACTTCCGGGAAAATTCCACAAATGGAAATTCCTTCAAATATCGGATGTTATCTATCATCTTTTATAGAAAAAGTTAAGACATCAATTCAAGAGGATATCAGAGGTCATCTTCTTCGTGTGGTTGATGATCTTCGCAATGAAGTCGTTAATCTAAAAAGTGAGAATCTCAGACTTCAGTTGGCAGTAGAAACACTTACACAGGGGATTCCAAAGACGAACTCAGAACATGAGATTCGAAAGGGAAGAATTGAACACTTCTCGAATTTGGAAAATAAAGTAAAATCCACTAACACTTCATATGCATCAATAATAAATAAGGGACAATTGCCGAAACTTCCACATACAACACAAGTTAACGGAAAAAATAGTTCGACAAAAACCTATGATCAGAAGAAAACAGATGATCACAAACAATCTGATTCTGACGGTTTTACAACTGTTAAATCTCGTAAACCAAAACTAAAAAGAAAACGTAATGTTATCTTGGGTACAGCAAACGAAGAACAGAGTGAAATTAAGGCTGTTAACCAATTCTCTCATATTCATGTGAGTAACTTGGAACCTACATTAGAAGCTGAACAGGTGAATAAACTTCTAAATGCGAAAAAAATTGAGAATGCAAAAAGCATTAAACTAGTATCGAATCGCCCACATGAATATTCGTCATTAAGCGCGGTTTCACACGGTCCGGGTGTATGTCCGTCCGGGTTTTCGCCCGTCAACCGGACAAGTAGAAATACGCAGTTTAGCATAGGTTCTTTCACACTTTCCGGACACGGGTGAATCGCCGTCCGGGCATACAAAACGCCGGATGTTCCCGCTAGAACTCACGGAGCCCGGACGGGCAATCGTCCGGACCATGCCCTAGCGGACTACAGTGTGCCATGAGTGCGTTCACACGATCCGGATGTTTAGTCGTCTGATTGTTCTAGACTAGAAGAAATATATTCCGAAATCCTGATAACTCTAGTACAGGAGATACCCGAAATCTCGGATAAAGGAACGGAGGATTACAACAATCGAATTAAAAAAACTGAAGCGTAGAGAAATATTTGTGCCAAGTTGAGGGAAAATTTCGTATAAATTTGAGTGCAAAGGGTGAACCCAAATTTGCCTATTTCGTTGTTTTTTTCGCCGATGTTTCAAAAAAGCAATCAAAATATGTTTGCGTCTACTGTCCATCGAAATCAGAGGCAAACTGAAGTACCTACTCGTACCTAGCACCTAGTAATCCGGATTTTCGCAGTTCCCGTGTGAAGAGAACTTCCGGGTGCCGCCCGGACGGGCAATTACCCGGACGGACAAATACCCGGACCGTGTGAAACCGCGCTTAGCGCGGTTTCACACGGTCCGGGTGTATGTCCGTCCGGGTTTTCGCCCGTCAACCGGACAAGTAGAAATACACAGTTTAGCATAGGTTCTTTCACACTTTCCGGACACGGGTGAATCGCCGTCCGGGCATACAAAACGCCCGGATGTTCCCGCTAGAACTCACGGAGCCCGGACGGGCAATCGCCCGGACCATGCCCTAGCGGACTACAGTGTGCCACTGTAGACCGTTTCACACGGTCCGGGTATTTGTCCGTCCGGGTAATTGCCCGTCCGGGCGGCACCCGGAAGTTCTCTTCACACGGGAACTGCGAAAATCCGGATTACTAGGTGCTAGGTACGAGTAGGTACTTCAGTTTGCCTCTGATTTCGATGGATAGTAGACGCAAACATATTTTGATCGCTTTATTAAAACATCGGCGAAAAAAACAACGAAATAGGCTAATTTGGGTCCACTCATTGCACTCAAATTTACAAAATTTTCCCTCAACTGGGCACAAATATTTCTCCACGCTTCAGTTTTTTTAATTCGATTTTTGTAATCCTCCTCTCCTTTGTCCCAGATTTCGGGTTTCTCCCGAACTAGAGTTATCAGGATTTCGGAATCTATTTCTTCTAGTCTAGAACAATCAGACGACTAAACATCCGGATCGTGTGAACGCACTCATGGTACACTGTAGTCCGCTAGGGCATGGTCCGGGCGATTGCCCGTCCGGGCTCCGTGAGTTCTAGCGGGAACATCGGGCGTTTTGTATGCCCGGACGGAGATTCACCCGTGTCCGGAAAGTGTGAAAGAACCTATGCTAAACTGCGTATTTCTACTTGTCCGGTTGACGGGCGAAAACCCGGACGGACATACACCCGGACCGTGTGAAACCGCGCTGATTGTTCTAGACTAGAAGAAATATATTCCGAAATCCTGATAACTCTAGTACAGGAGAAACCCGAAATCTCGGATGAAGGAGCGGAGGATTACAACAATCGAATTAAAAAAACTGAAGCGTAGAGAAATATTTGTGCCAAGTTGAGGGAAAATTTCGTATATATTTGAGTGCAAAGGGTGAACCCAAATTTGACTATTTCGTTGTTTTTTTCTCCGATGTTTCAATAAAGCAATCAAAATATGTTTGCGTCTACTGTCCATAGAAATCAGAGGCAAACTGAAGTACCTACTCGTACCTAGCACCTAGTAATCCGGATTTTCGCAGTTCCCGTGTGAAGAAAGCTTCCGGGTGCCGCCCGGACGGGCGATTACCCGGACGGACAAACACCCTGACCGTGTGAAACCTCGCTTAGAGTGTCTGTACATTCAGAGGACTTTGAGAGAGTCAAGGATCCGAATATCTGGCCGCAGAGTACTAGAATTAATAATTTTTTCTTTCGGCTTATGAAGCAGAAGGGAAAGGAATAACACCGATAAAGAAAATCCAAGAAAATTCATGGAACACGTACAAGATAGTACATATTAATCTGCAATCAATTGGAAATGTTTTATCACGGTTGGATGCATTTGTAAACAATCACAAATGTCATTTTCTCGCTGTGACAGAACATTGGAAGTCTCGACAGGAATTAGATGTTCACGGTATTTCTAATTATAAGTTGGTTTCATCTTTCTGCAGACAGAGGGGGCAACACGGTGGTAGTGCATTATACTGTAGATGTGATGTCTTCGTTTCTGCGTCGGAAGTTGTAGAGTTTGCGCGTCTCGATACTGCTTATTCCTTTGAATGCTCTGCTATGAAGGTTAACGTTAAGAGTGATAAGGTTTTATTTATATTTTCAATTTATAGATCAAATCACCCATCCAGATCAGATTCCGTTATTTTCTTCGAGAGGTTCGATTCATTACTGCAGAAATTAACTGATATGAATGTTCTGTACTTTATTGCAGGTGATTTTAATATTCACTTAGAACATGACAGTGCTGATCCACATAAAAGGATTTTTGTTGATATTTTAGATTCTTTCGGTGCTAAATTGACAATATCTGAACCAACCAGAAAATGTACAGGATCCGACTCTTGCTTGGACAATATAATTACTAACTGTGATAATTATGAAGCAAACACTGAACAACCACATCTTTCTGATCACGAAGCACAAATTCTTGAATTTGTATGTAATATTTCAGATAAATCATCTATCATTTTGGAGATGCGACTGATCAATGAGCATAATACTAATATATTCATAAATTTACTTTCCAAGCAAGAGTGGGATTCTCTGTATGAAACTTCTTCTCAGGATGTTAATTGTCATTATAACGAATGTTTTCCACTAAAGAAAATACATATGAAATCTAAGAAATCATATGTTAGTCATAATTGTAAAGAACTATCTTCTTTGAAGAATAAGTTAGATTTGCTGTATATTCTATCTTCTAGTAATGAAGAATTATGTAAAACCTATAAACATTTGAAGATCTTATATGATTGCAAACTGAAAGAAGAAATTGAAAAGTACAATTTGAATACGCACAAAAATTCACATAATAGGTCTAAAACTTTATGGACAATTGTTAATCAAAAATTGGGGAAAAGTAAAGAGTCCACTGAAATCAACATACCAGGTTCTCCAGAGATATTAGTCGAGAATTTTAGTCAGTATTTTTCCCAATATACTTATCCATGTTCGAATTTGCCAACTTCACCCAGTTCATCACGAATTTCGAGAAATAATAAAAATTTTTTCTGTTTCCACATCGAAGAAGACGAAATATTGAAAACGGTTAGATCTTTGCCGAATAAAAAAAGTTGTGGTTATGATGATATTCAAATAAGTATCATAAAGAAATCTATTTCACTTATAGTGAAGCCATTGCAGTTCATTTTAAATAATTCCTTCAAGGAAGGGATATTTCCCGATCTGCTCAAAGTTGCAATTATCAAACCTCTGCATAAGAAAGAAGATCCAAATAATTTAAAAAATTATCGGCCGATAAGTCTTCTCGCCAATTTTTCTAAAATTTTTGAGAAAATATTGTGTGGTAGACTATTCAAATTTTACAAAAAATTCAATATTATAAACAACAGCCAGCATGGATACGTACGGGGAAAAAGTACTGACACGGCCATATATCAACTTCTGCAAGGCATCGTGAGGGCGTTTGAGGACGATTGTATTCCACTGGGTATTTTTATAGATTTTTCGAAGGCTTTCGATTCTGTGGTACACCACGTTTTGCTGAGTAAGATGGAAATTTATGGAATCAGGGACAAACAGCTGAACCTGATTCGAAGTTATTTGAAAGACCGATCACAACTTGTATGTCTTAGTGCTGGGGGTAAGAAATATTTCTCTCAGAAAGTCCACATTAAACAGGTTGTACCTCAGGGTAGTATACTTGGGCCTGTTCTATTCATCCTATATGTAAATGATCTACCTAATATGACTGGTAATTTGGTAAATTTCGTAAACTTCGCGGATGATACTGATGTGCTTCTAACCGCCAAAAATCCAACAGAACTCCATATCTACGAAAAAATTTTTTCGGTGCACTACATGATTGGTGCATGTGCCATAATTTATCGGTTAATGAGTCAAAACCTAATTATATCTTTTTTTCACATAGTCGTAGACCAACGAATAACTCACTGGATATTTTACAAAGCGATGACCAAACCCAGTATGTGAGACACACCAAATTTCTGGGGATCTTTATAGAACAACATCTCGACTGGCAAACCCATTCAGAAAATGTGATCAGCAGATTGAAATCTACTGTGTATGTGTCGCAGGCTCATTGTAATATCAGTCTTATTATAATAAGCCTAGGCTTTTTCAATATGACTAGGCGTATTGTAAAACAACCGAAGCAAGTGAAAATCTGACAATATGACTGATATTTTCAGACGTATTATAAAACGCTTAACGCCTTCTTAGTCTTTTTGTTCGAGAGAACCTGTACGCGATTGTTTTTAGAATTTGACTGTATGAAATACGTCGTATTATGATACGTCTGGAAGTGTATCAGGCAGAATATGGAAATCGATTTAGAGACAAAAATAAATAGATAATTTTAGATTTGGATTATTAATTACAACATGGATTACTCTTATGACATTCACTTGTGCATTTAATATGGGAATTAAAACATAAACCTTAATTATTACGATACTGTGACTTGCTTGGTTTGCAAGAACATGTTTTGAATCCCTGTCCTTCGAATTTTGCGAATAATCTTAAAGCTTCTCTTAGGGAAATTACTTTATTATCTGGAATATCAATATTCTTATATCTTTGGAATCAGTAATTTCATCTCTCGAGATGTTTGACAGACCATGGGTGGTACCAATGTGGTAAACATCATTGGAGATTTTCACTATGGTTTTTGTGAAATTTTTGGAATCCAGAGGTCCTCTATCTACTTTAGGAACTTCAATAGCTACTTTTTGATCAGCCTCGAGAGGTTTCAATTTCTTACATTTTTGCTGCAGCTCTTTTCTTGCCCTCTACATATTTTTTTCTTTGGTTCTAGACTATTTCTTTATTTTGGCTTAGATCTGTGACATTATCTGGACTTCTTGATAATAATTTATTATTTTCTAGTGATGTATCTGCAAAGCAAGCATATTCAGATATAGTGTTATTTAGAACTGTTTCCAGATCGTCTTCAGTATTAAAGTTTTGACAATTTCAGTGGGCAAATTAGTAGAGTAGTAAGTCACAACAACAACAGATAGAGAGCCTCAGTCGAATTACAATACGACGAGTATAACCTCAGTCAGAATCTGGGGAAATCGTGCGCTTTTAAGTTTTGACAATAAGCCGAATAACCATGCAGGCGTATTATAATACGCCTTGAATGGCGAGTCAAATTGTGAGATCGTCCATTATTTCAATGATATTGCAATATGCCTAGTCGAATTGAAAAAGCCTAGGCGTATTATAATATGACTGAGTTTATAAAAAGACTACGACATATGCACTTCGAGTGTTGAAGACGGAGGCCAGTAAACCGTTTTTGATGGCAGTATATTACTCCAGTTTTCAGTCGGTTATGTCTTACGGACTGATTTTTTGGGGTAACAGTATGCATTCTGAATCTATCTTCAGAATTCAAAAGATGGCTATTCGCATAATATTTGGGTTGGGTTATGTCCAAACTTGCAGAGGCGTTTTCAGGAAAAATGGATTGCTAACTTTGGCGGGATTATATATCCATAAAATATTACAGTTTTTTCACAAAAATCCAGAATATTTTGAAGAATTCAAGGCGTCACAAACTTATAATAGTCGTCATAATTTGTACATATATCCCAAACATAAGTTGTCTTCCACTGCGAAACAGTGCACATATATGGCTATAAAATTGTTCAATTCACTTCCGAAAGATCTAAGACAGATACAGTGTTTCAATATATTCAGAAGAAGACTTTTTAATCTTTTAATAGAACGGGAGCCCTACAATGTCAATGAATTTATTTCCTTTAGAAATTGATTTTTGTTTTTTTGGTTGCAGGCAATGTTGCATGTACTTCTTTGACTTGTTTTGTATTTCATTCAATCCTTTGTGCATGCATTTATATGTTTGTATATGAGTGAGAGAATGATTTTTCAGAATAAAGGATGTTATTTATTATTTTTATTCTTCCTCCATATTGGAAGATTTCCATCCTCCGTGGCGCTTTAAATAAAAAAAGAATATTAGTTCGTAGAATAATGAAACACACTTTCTAATTTCATTTAATTCTTTGGCTATCCTCAGGCCAGCTGAAAGTATACATTATTAATATTAAAAAGAACAAATTTTGGATTTTTTAAGGTTAGAGTGTGCAATTGTCTTTCATTACCGTTACTTGAGGTTCCTTCCTTCAGAAATATATTGTTGTCTATGATGTATCAATTATTATAATCCGGAATTCTTGTTTTCTTGTTGTGATGGTATTATTTTACAGTTTTTCTTGGCTGGTTTAATAGTATTTTTTGGAAACGTGAATCGGAGCTGGTTAACCCTCCGTCACTCGCGTGGCGTCTATTAGACTCCACCTGAACTGTTGACTTCTGCATATTCCAAATGCGTTGAAGAATTGGCATGATCTGTTCTATAGCTGAAGTTAACTGCATCGTTATTATGAAGGAGTAAGCGCATTAGTATACGATTAGTTTCAGAGTTGTTTTTATCGTTTGTTTTGGTATCGAGTCTCTCAGATACCGCGCCATTGCTAGCGTAACAATTATTATATACATTCATATTTTTCAAATTTAGGGACAAAAATCACGACAATTGGTCGCTTAATCTCCAGATGAACCGCAAAAATAAATTCGACCCATTAGTGGAAGCAGATGTAGAATATTTGCGTCGTATTGCTTGGGAACATGAAGACGAACTTTCAGATACCAATGATACCAGCGATGGTGAACAGATCTCGAAAACCCTATAAGGATGAATTTATTCATACTTTTTCTTTTACATGAATAGATAATGTTCAAAATTTTACTTGTTTTCTGAGTTCAAATGCAACAGATGAAAAGAAAACACATGTGCGTCTATCAGACGCCACGCGAGTAACAACGTTAGGATATTTGGCGCGAGCAGCCGAGGGTTAATTGCGCTGTCTACTGTCATGTGTGTCTTCGAAGAAAGTGGGGTATTAGAGAGGAAATGTGATGTTAAGGTATGGTTTCGCTTGTGCGTCGGACGCATGCAGCGACCGCCGAAAGTGGCTGCTGCGATTGTTGTATAGACTGTTCATAGGGAATAGCGAAGAAGCGGTTCCGCTTATGCAGTCAACGCAGCAGTGGCTGCAGCATCCTAACGGCCCACTGCTTGCGGTACCAGTCTGTGCGACGTCGCTGCAGCGTGAATTCGTTTATATAGAGGTTTAAATTGTTATACTTCATCGAAATTATAGAAAATTAGTGTTGAAAACTTTTCGACGGATGAAGAAATGAAACTAATTGAATTAGTTTCTACAAATATACTCCCCGTCAAATTCAACACTCTGTATCTTTTTTCATGGTTCTCCGATTTTGTTGAAATTTTTACCACTTATAGTATTGGGTTTTGTTATATTAATCTGAAATTTACTTTGCGAAAATACCTGTAGTTCATCCGTTATACAGGGTGAAACAAAACCTTGTTTTATATCCTTCATTTCTAAACACCCTGTGGTGAATTTGAGACGAAAAATTTTATATTATTCAGTTTTAATTTGAAGTGTGATCCTTTCTCAACTATTTTTTTTCCGATTTACGTCAGTATCTACTTTAAAAAAAAGATACACATTTTCAAATAAAGTGTTGTATTTTTTCAATTTTTATAACGATTCGAAACATTAAAATACCTTATCGACTAGTAAACATAAACAAACATCTGAAAATTAATAGCGTGTATTTCCACTCGCTTTCTCATCACTTTTATCATACGACGTGGCATACTTTCAATGCATTTACGAATTGCATTGGGGAAGCAACAATTTCTTTAATGCAGAACAATGCTAGGCCTCACGTTGCACGGGTTGTAACAGAATACTTTGAAGATGCGAATATTCAACGATTCATGTAGCCAGCCAGAGGTCCAGGTTTAAATCCAATTGAATATGTATGGGATATGCTAGGTAGACATGTTCGAAATCGGCAGCCCAATACCCTGCCCGACTTACGAACAGCCCAGAACGGGAAAATATTCCCCCAGAAGCAATTCGGAAATGCATTGAAAGTATGCCACGTCGTATGATAGAAGTGATGGGAAAGAGAGGTGGAATACACGCTATTCATTTTCAGATGTTTGTTTATGTTTACTAGTCGATAAGGTATTGTAATGTTTCGAATCGTTATAAAAATTGAAAAAATACAACACTTTATTTGAAAATGTGTCGATAAGGTATTGTAATGTTTTAAATTGTTATAAAAATTGAAAAAATTTAACACTTTCTTTGAAAATGTGTATCTTTGTTTTAAAGCAGATACTGACGTAAATCACAAAACATTTTGTTAAGAAAGGGTCACACTTCAAATTAAAACTGAATGATATCAAATTTTCTGCCTCAAATTCACCACAGGGTGTTTAGAAATGAGGGGTATAAAACAAAGTTTTGTTTCACCCTGTATAACGGATGAATCACACGTATTTCCGCGAAGTAAATATAACAAGACCCGATACTATACCTGGTGAAAATTTCAACAAAATCGGAGAACCACGAAAAAAGATATAGGGTGTTGAATTTGACAAAAATTTTGCCTGTCCGGAACTTATTGACGGGGAGTGTAGATATTTGTATGATGTATCTCATCCTGAAAGACAGTTTATGGAGAAAGATCACGACAGAAATAGAAGGAAAAACAAGTAAAAGGAAATTTTTTCTTTATCATTTTTAATTTGAACTCTTGTGAATATGAAACAGTTTCATATAATTGAATATTAATTATTCCGAACCCTACGTTCCTGTAACTATTTTTTCTTGCCAGGCAATTTGACCCTCGGACTGCGAATCCATCTGCTCTGGCAAATCCTCCTTTTCTTCCTATTCTTATACATCAAATGCACAGCACGCCTTTATTTATTTTTTCTTTTCATATATTTCAAAATAATTTCAATCTCCTCTTCTTGCAAAATATGAAGTGCAAGTAAAATCCATCTTCGAATTCTCACTGTCGACTGTCGGCCGAGTAGTTTGGCTGCAGATAAGGAAACCACTCCGACGTCACAGCGGACGCGAGCAGTAGCTGCTCGCATTCACTGCATGCGTCCGACGCACAAGCGAAACCGTACCTTTAGCGGGAATTTATCAATTTAAATATACTGTTACTGCGGTGGTTGAAGTCTGTTGTCTCGTTTAATAAGTGTTGATTTTCTCTATTTTTCATGATCTCGTACTGTTCCAACAATGTCATCCTGTAATAGTTGTTATCTCTATGTAAAATCTCTAGCTGGTTAAAGTTTGTATTATGATTTGTCTCAAATAAATGGCATCCTAGGGCTGATCTGGGTTGGTTTTTCTGATGTTCTCTGAATCGTTTTGTCATGGTTCTCGTTGTCATTCCGATGTAAAAGAAAGGGCAATCTAAACAATTTATCCTGTATATTCCAAGTCTACAAGTTACAAGTGGTTTGCCTGTAACTTCAAGTCCAACTTAAAGTGATCCGTGCGGCACCTGTAATTAAGGAAAAATCTCTACATATGTGAACATTTTCTGCAACACAAAGTTGACACTGATATAATTGTGTTACGGAAGTTTCAACGAGTGTGGATAATGTTTTACCCACTTTCAAACATAGGTAAATGCACACTTGTAGTATTATGAGATTTCCCGTACTGTGAACACGTACCTAACTAAGTCCGCAATAAGTGGTCTAGATCACTTGTAACGTGTAGACTTTTTTACACTTGTAGGGTTTGTGTTACAGCAACCTGGTGGCAATGAAAATCCGAGTCGAAGACGAGGATTTTTGCACCTGCATGAATGCTTTTTGTTAAAAAATATAATTTTGCATTGTGATTTTTCGATTTTTTTCACAGAAAAAATTAGATGCCTGAATGCTATTTGACAAGACTATTTCAAGAGTAACAGATTATTCTGAATGCATCAAGTATAGGTCTACGGTATAGGTATGAATTTAACAACAGCTGTCAAGTTTGTCAGTTGTCATACAGTTTTTTCATCTAGAAACCATTATTTGTACCTAATTCAAAATTGCAGATTTTTGACGAGGGAAATAGTCAGAATAAATGATATGAGATATTAAATTTTGTGTTGGTTGATAATGGAAGTAGTAACTTCAAACCTTTGCTCAATGATCTTCCGCTACGATTGATTTCGGCTCTTTTTCCCTTCAATGCATAACCTATCACTTCTTCTGAAAAATTTCTCTAGGCTGATAAGTCTATCGTATGGCCTTATCCTACCGCAGAAAGTAATTGCTTTGGACACTCAAGAAATCCAAGAAATAAATTTTGATTGGCATTTGAGTTCAAATTGGTATAAAATCGAAGTTTCCATTTGAGAAACGATCCAAATTTCGAAAAATGTGTTCTCTTCGTTGATTCTCTCTTGAAAAATTCATTCATACTTAAGCTAAAATACATTGTTCTCTGAATTTCTAAGGCTAGTTCGATTATTTGTAAATTGATGAGATAGCAATTCAATATTCTGAAAAAATTGGTTTACATTTAAACCATAGAATAAATTTTTTCTGCAACTGAATATTGTTCCTCCTACGACATAGCTGTTTTCATGTTGTGAAAATCAAATGAAATTGGAATTTTCTATGGGGACTTGAACTGAAATGTTCACATTCTCATCTTCTCTTGGGATGCTAATGCTCATTGTTCTTAAACAATGTTCTTTTCCGCATATTCGCGGACAGGCTAAAACCTTGAGTTTGTTCAGTAATTAATTTCCAAGTCTCTTTCATACGCAGGATTGCTAGATGAAGATTGAATTCTTCTCAAAGTCAATTTGAAGCCAAAACGAGATTTGGTAATTTGAATAAATTACTTTCGAATATTTTCTACAAAGGTCTTACTACTATTTCCTCTGATACATGCTTAGCTTTCCGTTGAAAATTATGGTCTCTTTTGAATTGTACAAGAACAAGTCATGGAATTCAGGTGAAACCTCAATTGTTGACAGCCAAATATCCCATGAATAAAAATTTTAGATGTGATCAATTTCGAAGTTTTATGATATAACAGTATTTTCCGCTTTTTTTTCTGCTAAGGCCTTTCCTTGAGCTTGTTGATCATGCGCCGCAATATATGGTTTTATTATTTTTGTATGATACCCCGCAATTAACCTCTGTCAAAAGAATATATATTCCTTCTATTTTTCTGATACATATGCATATTATTATATTATATACTTGTTCATCTTGTATGAAGCTTTTTTTTTTCAAATGAACATCTATTATTATATATATATTAGACTGTTTCAAAAAAATCGACATTTTTTGTTTTCAGAAACCCCCCCTAATTATCTTCAGGGTATCGAAAAGAGACCTCTATGAAAATATCAGCTTCAAATAATAATATTTAGAGGTCGCTCATTAATTATTTCTATTTTCCTTACTAATAGCAGGGAAAAAATTTCTTTTTTCAATGAAAAATTCCTAGAGCAGAAACCAATAGACGGATTGCATTGTATAATACATTTTCGTATAGACAATCAGATACTCTACAAAAATGACCTCTACGATATTTCGGTAAAACGGCCCTTCAAAAGTTATTCGATTCGATGCTAATATTGAGGTATTTTTGAAGAAAAAAATATTCAAAAAAATCGATTCTGTTTGTTTTCACCGAATTCTATTTCTAATTATCTTCAGGGTATCGTAAAAAGGCGTCTGTGAAGATATTAGCTTTGAATATTAATATTTAGAGGTCGCTCAGCGATTACTTCTATTTCCGCTGTTGATAGCAGGAAAAAATTTTCTTTTTTCTATAAAAAATTTTTTCTTCACGAACCAATTAACGGATTTCATTGTGTGATACATTTTCGTGTAGGGAACTAGATGCTCTACGAAAATGTCCCATACGATATTTGATAAAACCGCTCGTTCAAAAGTTATTCGAACTTTTTCTTCAAAAATACCTCTATATTAATACCTTATATTGAGGTATTTTGGAAAGAAAAATTCAAATAAGTGGTTTTATCGAGATATCGTTTTGAACATTTTTCGTAGAGTATCTAGTTCCCTACACTAAAATGTATCATACAGTGGAATCCGTCCATTGGTCCGTGAACAAAAAATTTTTTATTGAAAAAAGAATTTTTTTTCTGCCATCAGCAGCGAAAATAGAAACTATCGATGAGCGACCTCTAAATATTAATATTCAAAGCTAATATTTTCACAGACGGCTTTTGTCTATGCCCTGAAGATGATTAGAAGGCGATTGCGTGAAAACAAGTAAAGTCGATTTTTTGAATAATTTTTTTCTTTAAAAATACCTCAATATTAGCATCAAATCGAATAACTTTTGAAGCGGCCGTTTTATCGAAATATCGTAAGAGACATATTTGTAGAGTATCTGATTGCCAATACGAAAATGTATAACACAAAGAAATCCGCCTATTGGTTTGTGTTCTAGGAATTTTCTATTGAAAAAAGAAATTTTTCCCTGCTATTAGTAGGCAAAAAGAAATAATTGATGAGCGACCTCTAAATGTTATTATTTGGAACTGATATTTTCACAAAGGACTTTTTTCGATACCCTGAAGATAACTAGGGGGGGGTTTCGTGAAAACAAAAAAAGTCGATTTTTTTGAATCAGTCTAATATATATATATATATATATATATATATATATATATATATATATATATATATATATATATATATATATATATATATATATATATATATATATATATATATATATTAGTTGTCAGTTCATTGTTTTATGGTACATATATTATTTTGGCTATAACTGTGCTGCACTTTCGTATATATAAAAAAAAAATCAAACAACATTGTGCTCTGTATCAAAACAATATGATCATATATTCAATTCAAATGAATCACGATCTCTATACCGATTGCCTGTTATTGAATATATGCGCGTTAAATGTGACAAATGAGGTTCTTACAAATAAAAGCTTTATAGAATGTGGCCGATTTTTACGGATAAACGCTCCCGTCGGTCAGCAAAACGGAGGTCCATCACTCAATCGTCAGCCAAAATAAATCTCTGCGGACGTTAAGGATAGAGCACACTGACACCTCGCCAGATGCCAGATCTCCACCCCACATTAGGGAGCGGACATTAATGATGTTGGATTATTTAACAATCATATATCTTCGCACGATGGATTTTTGGCGTCATGTGACCCTGGAGACGAAATTCCCTTGATATGGTCGGGAGTTCTATTGTTTGATGAAGCGAAGATGCGTTGTGGAGTGGCTGGCATGAGAAGTGAATGGGAGGGTTTTTACACAGGTCTTGTTGAAACGTTTTTCATTCAAACTGCAAAAATTCATGAATGTTGCTGTGTCGGAAGGTCTATCCCAAAATGAACATTATAAACTTTCGATAGTAATATTGTTAAGTAATTTTTGTGAAGTGTTCAGCAATGGATAATCCTTGTTTTTAAAATGATATACACTCAGAAAATTTGGATCGTTAGATTCTTATTTGACAAAAATGATTTGGTTGAGATCGTGGTTATTATTGGGACTTCCGCCATTAAGATCTTCATAGTCGAGCTCCTTGTTACCTGCTACTCCCGGGTAAAACTGAAGTATTTTCAGATCATAATTTCTGAAAAAATTCTTAAATCAGCTCCGAAAAAATGTAGAGATATGTCAAGTGGTTTTGGGATATGTGTAATTTTCAGATATCTTTGATATGAAATGGGTTAAAAAATTGACACAGATCTCAGGTACAACGGTGCAAATAATATAATAATTTTTCGGCACATATTTTATTCGTAAATATACAACTTGTGTGCTGACTGAGCACACCATATTAATTGATGAAGATTTCATTTCATTCAAGGTTTGGTTTCAAAATAGACGTGCCAAATGGAAGAAGAGGAAGAAGACAACTAACGTATTCAGGACTCCTGGAGCTCTTCTACCATCGCACGGTCTTCCTCCTTTTGGGGCCATGGGGGATAGTTTATGCGGTTCCAGCATGTTCAGTAGCTCCGAGAGCCGTTGGGGCGTTGCTGGTGTAGCCACAGGTAAGTGAATTCAACCAATATAGATGATTATTCACGATTTTGACCAATTAAGTCAGATATTAATCATCAATATCAATAATAAACTTATTGAGAAAAGTTAAGAATATATGCAGTCACCTGTTGCGAGTGTCTGGCATCTTCAGCAGTTGTTCTCGCTGAAATTATCTACCATATTATGATAATCATTGTTCCTCAAACCAAAATGTTAGAAGAGTGCGCTGTATTTATAGATGTCATATAGTATAGTATACTTCCGGGTCAATATATTGGGGTCGCATTATGGATGATCAGCACTAACTTCCAGTTACAAACAGGTTTTTGCTACCTGAGATTGACGGTAACCCACAGTTACACTTTTTAACTGAATATTGATAATGAGACCCTCAGGTCGCTTCCTCACAGGTCGAAGCAGCACCGGTGTGGGCTTTGGAGGCTCTCTTTGGGAACGTTACAGGGCCTACATCCTACAGCTACTCATAGGGGGTAAGAAAGGCAACAGAAAACTATCGTCACGTCGATATGTTTCAAAAGATAAAGATGTTGTTTTCCTTGTGCGAGAAAAACAAATCGTCATCCTTATGCAGGTGTCCCAAAAAGACCACATCAAACGGAACTGGAATGTAGATCAAAAGGATCTGTACCTTGTGTGAAAGAACCGTTTATATGAAAGTCTCACAGTTCTCGAAATATTTGATGATTTATGAAATTTTTTTTCTTCAAATACTTCCTCTCATGCCATAGGTACAACTAAATATTTTTCGAAACAGTTTTTTTTTCGTAAATATTGTTGAATAATTGCTCTAATTTATGCAATGAAGAATTGCACAAAATATTTTACATGAAGCTGAAGGACCCCTGGCAATAAAGAACTGTTAATAATAATATTTTACAGGGATTCTGAATTTTTTTCCAAATTAACGTTTTGGAGATAGTGTTTTTTTGTACCAAATTCGATCTGAGCTGCATTTGAATTTAAAAAGTTGCCTATTCTGTGAGAATTCGGATAAGGTAAAATACAGGTACCTAATCACCTTGTTCATAAAAAATGATATTCAAATGTTTAGTGAAAATGAAACATTTCTATGAAAAACTGATTTTGTCACCTTTTTCACAAAGTCTGTTGCACACCTTGATGAAAATAATCAATCAATTCATTTGTAGAATGTTATTGAATAATTGAACTGATATTAGATATTATTTGGGATAACCTGTGCGTGTGAGCTCAAATACATGGAAAAGGCAATGAAACCGTCTTGATCACACACATCGCACAATACAAGGCAAGATAGATTTCAATATCGATTTACAGTTAATTTGTGAACTGGAATATTTGATAGAAAAACACTCGGACCGACAGAATTGCCGAAGCCACTACACGGCGACAAATATCCGGATTTTTGAAAAACAATGTAACCTCACTGTTGGAAGAATTACCACTGGTAGTGTGTCGATAATGCGACCTCAATAGAGTTACTCGGAATCCACAAACCCTGCGCAAAAAGGATCCTATGCACTTTTTAAAAATTTTGGATCGAGAAAAAATGGATTATCCTTACCAGGTAGATCATTTCAGCGAGAACAATTCCTGAAAGAGTAACTCCTGAAGATGCCAGACACTAGTACAGGTGAAACGTCGAGAAAGCGAGTGACGAACGAGGGTCGGAAAAGCCTCAACCAATTAATTCCCTGGAATATGTTTTTATTCCATTAAAAGAGCAAAATTCCTATGATCCAATAATATCATTTTGCCAAAATGTCTGTGGCTTTCGAATATGAGCCAAAAAGTATCTCAATCGATCTGCAACAGATCAAAATTGATGGCTCAACTACCGAAGCTGACTGCATATATTACACAATTTTCTAAATGAGTTTGTGATCTGAATGTTCTTACCTGTTAGTGAGCAAAATCCGCTCAAAGATTCCGCAGACATAGCCATTCGTTTCTTTATTATAATTATTCAGCAAATAAAAATGCGATCGGATTGAAATGATTTAAAATAAAGATACGAAAGTTAATGACAAGTATTAAATTTTTTTATTCTGCCGGTAATGGGTACTGACCATGCATTCTCAGCTCAGGTTCTCCGAAAATGTTGACCCTTTATTATGGTTAAAACATAAAAGCAGTGTTCAGTCCTACAAGAGTGCGTTGCGATTCCGTAGCTGCCGATCCATAATCTTAAAAATTTCATTGAAAAGCAATCTCCTTGCTTTTCATTTCGAAATCTCTGTTAATAATGAATTTGACAAGAATATTTTATCGATAGAAAGGTTCGACTAGTGATCATTCCCAGAAGATTAAGATTGACCCGTCGTATCTATAAATATGTCCCTAAATAATGTCGGAATAACTAAAATCACAATTGATACTTTCTGATGTTTCATTATTTCAACTCTTTTCAATGTCCTCGAATTATGTTCATATTGGGGTCTCAGTGCAATAAAACCCTCCTAGAATCTATAACTTTCAATTAGGCAATTTCCATTATTCAAATACAAATTTTGATATCTCTTCTCGTATCTATAGTAATTTCTCGAAAAATTTGATGCATTCAATTCTCTGCGTGATCTTTGAACAAACAGGATGTTACACTCCAAGATTGGGCAAAAAAAAAATTGAATTTCTGCATATTTAGACTTTGATAACTGACATCCTGTATATGAGTAGTCAATCATTCATAAACGAATCTTTCAGCTATCTTTTGATCAAATTCATGTTACTAGTTCTTGGGAAAATTTGTAGAGGTGATTTACCAAACTATACCTACTGTTCTTTTAACTTTTGGCAGTTTTATGTGAATGGATCTGTACCGATGTAGGGAAAAATATCATATTTTGAGTAATGTTAGAAATACTGGGAAACTTATTTGAAGAAACATATATAATATAAAGTGATCCATTTTACAACTCATTCATTTGTTAAATATTTCGGTATTTTGTTTATTCAACAATAATATCAGATGCAGAACTGAACTACAAGAAATCGGTTGGCAACGATGCGAGGATACATTGCACGATCATGTTCCTATGCGTTTCTTTTCTTAACAATTTTGATAAACAGTATCATCATGTGATTCCTCATTTAGGACTTTTATTATCTATTTGACCATGATTGAAGAGAAGCAGTACTGGTCTTTTTACCTGCTTATTAATTTGAACAAGATTGTGAAATCATGTCAGGGATTTTATTGAATTTTATACACATTCAAAGATTGCACAGGCAAACAACAAAATATTCTGGTGAAAATTTACAGAAGAACTATGACGGTTGCTCCTAAATTTCTTGTTTTTTTAAATCGAATTCAAATTCAGGTACTTCGAACAGAAGTAACAACAACAAACATATCAACGCCAAGAAACTATTGCACTCATCGTAGCACCTTCAGCCAGAACTGGAAATCTGTAGACAAACACGATTTTTAACGATTATTTGGCCGGAGGACGATCATATTTTTCAGTCCTAAATAAACAAGGTTCACCGGAGTCTCTTGATCATAAAAATCACGAAACATCCAGGAAAATACGAGAGCATCTACCAATATTTGATATTTCCCCTGTCGTAAAAGTGTGAATTTTGTTGCAGGTCTGGGTCAACTCGGGCAAAGTTCTGTTCCCATGGGTGGATTCGGACAGTCACTTGGTCAACTCAATCAAACTTCTGGGCTAAGCTCTGCCCTTCCCATCAGCACGGCTAATACTGTCTACCAGGCTCATTATGGGCTCAATTCATTAGGTGAGTTGGGATTAATTAGTTTGGATTTTGATTGATCTGCTGTTGTGTGAACTTCTCATGTCTATTATCACGTAATAATGATTATTATTAGTTCGTATGAAAGTGTTTATACTAACGTAGTATTTCACAATGATATAAGCGGGCATCATACATCTTTCGCCGCATCTCGTATTTCGATCGCCATACTTTTCTATTTCTCCTCTAGATCTATCTTTCATGGGTGCTGGTTTCATAGGTGCTGCATTAGTTTGTTCGAACAATAAAATACAAATGTTACCTCAGAACACAACCAGCATAAGAAAGTCTTGGGGTACAGAAAAGGATCATAGGAAGTAAAGAAATAAAACCAAAGGATGAATGATTCGGAACATTTTTCGGCATCAACTGACTTAAATTTTCCTTATAGTCAATACGGGAACAACATTTTTGATGTTCTACGGTAACAATATAGAACAGCATGAGTGTATGCCTGCATATCGATTCATCATCGTGCTCAACAATCCAAGACAGATTCTCCAATATATTTCTCACGGATAAGAGTGAATTGATAAAGTTGATTCTACCTTGAATTCCTGGTGCAGATTATTGATATCTGATTCTTAAATTATAAATTATTTGATGATAAGTGTATCATTCCGAATATGCAGGAGTGACATGTGGATGAAGTCAACCCATAAAAACCTCTCATGTTGGACCATTTCATTTAGGTATTAAAGTTTTCCAACCTTATATGATTATCTTCGTTGTCTGGCTGCACAAGAAGATTCATGGAAACCGTAATGCTCACAAGATTTTACTCCATTATTTTTCCAGATATAATCAGGGACGGGATGGGAAATGGTAAGATCGATAAACTCTTGCATAATCATCTTTCTGCAATATATATACAATCAAAAGAAACGCATTTTCTTCAAATGCCTTCTTTTAAATAAATGGGACATAGAACGATCAATAATCAAGACGATAAGAAATGTTTATTTGATAGGTCTCATATTGTATTCTCTAGGCGATTCACAATATACGTTTCACCCTGAATCAAGTATCTATTTTCGGACTCCCTGAAGTTTCAATGCCAGTAGTGTTGCAAAATATGTAACTAGGTAATAATCAGCACAGACAATATATCTGTACCAGTCTAATCCATCTCTGTCGTCTTTGGGAGACAGAAATGAAATAAAACGAAAGCAAACAAACCCACGACATTTTGACACCTTCTCACTAAAGTAACAACTCCGTGTGGTATTCAGCTCCTGGGCGTATGCTGTCTGCCATGGTGGGGGGGTTGAGGTGCCAGTCAACGTAACAAAACGCAACAATTAGCGGTGATTAGAAACAGTCTCGTTACGTGCTACCGAAATACACGTCAATAAATCTAATTGCTTCTGCACACACTTTTTAAGATGGCAGCTATGTTTCCACACCATTTACTGTTGGTGTGTGGCATTACGAATATGATATAATGGAAGTACCTACTCATTCCATTCGCGGATATTTGTCTGTCTATTCAAAGCAGAACAAGGAGAAGATTTCGTATGTTTGAATTCTAAAGATTTCGATGTTTTGAATGCTGATAGTTCATTATACTGAACTGGCATTGCAAGATCCTGCAAGAATGTCTGTATAATGTTCTCAAAGGGTGCAGATATTCCTTATAGCTACAAGTCGATTTTGGAATTTGGGCGATTTATATAATTCGCAATAACTGAGTATTGCAACTATACGCTCTCGAAATAAAAACATCTTTAGGGCAGTATATTCAAATTTTTTTTTCCTTTGGTGCCGCTTCAAATCATAGTGTGTTAAAAATTTTCTAACACACTTTTCTTAGACAATTCCGAAAATATTTTTCATGATATACTTCTGAGTTGGTGTACCGAATATTCCGATAAAATTTCCACTAATTTGACAAAATCAAAGAAGTTTTTGGTTTTCAATTTCGATTCATATCATTTCAACCTGCGAGTTCATATTCCACAGTTTTAAGCCGTCAAATTGATTCAAAAAACATCAGATATAGTATTATCATTATATACAGACTCGAGAATGCTTCTCGAAACTATTTGTTTCTATTTGAAAACAGAGATATTTAATATTCAATTTGGCTGAAGGACTCAGGTCGATGGCCTTAAATACATTTATTATTATTATTATTAATATTCAATCGCAGTTTCTGCGGAAGTTTTTCAGAATTTTCGATATATAATAAAATGGAAAGTATATAATGTCATAATATATATTTTTGAAATGGTTTGAGAAAAGTCTATTGAAAAGCATCATAGCAGACTACATGGTTTTCATTTGAACAAAAAAAATTATTGCTCTGAAATTTGAATCGGCACGAGAATTGCGATAGCCCCTCTGAAAAAAACTGTAAACGTTAAAGTTGAAGGTATTGACATTTGTATTTTCGAATACCTAATGATGGCAAGTTCTCTTGCCGAAATGCATTGCACAACCATTTCAAAAAAAGAACAAACAATTATTGAGTGAAATGAAACTTGCACTCAATATCATAATTGTACTCTTCCTATATATATATATATATATATATATATATATATATATATATATATATATATATATATATATTTATATATATATATATATATATACATATATATATATATACAGTGAAAGCTTCCACAAACGGATATTCACGGGACCAGAGTTTTTGTCCGGTCATGGGAGATGTCCGGTTGAGGGATAGTCCCATGAAATATTGCTGTTTCTTCGAAAACTTCGGTTACTTCTAATTTGGTTATGAAAAATGCCTTTGATAAGTAAAGAACGAAATACAGATATAACAGCTATTATTGAATATTAATTAATAGTACGTATACATATATATGAATTTTTAAGAAAGACTGAATGAAAATTTGATACCTCTTGTAGATTCAGAGTT
The DNA here is from genome assembly GCA_038502775.1 of Hippodamia convergens. Lineage (NCBI taxonomy): Eukaryota > Metazoa > Arthropoda > Insecta > Coleoptera > Coccinellidae > Hippodamia > Hippodamia convergens. Next base: position 113,213,300 of record CM076607.1, read on the forward strand.
ATTTCACTGGAAAATAAGCCTATACGAGAGAAACATAATCGTCATTCAGCAAAACTAGTTATTCAAGTATTTTTTTCAAAATTGACAACTGCCGACTAATAAACTCTACACTGATTTTGTTTGTGGTTTGGTTTACCAGGTTCTGAGGAAAACTATATTTGAAGATTTCTCATTTTCTCCAACAATAACTAGGTACCTACTCGATTTTTTTTCAACCCAATAACAAATTAAAAATATCAGAGTTTGCTTGTCGAATGCATATATCTACCCCTATTCATATATAGGCCAAGCAAATAACCTTCAAAAAATGGTGTACCTGGAAATAATTGGTGGAGTTCGGGAAACTGCTTTAATCCTTCCTTCAGGCCTCTAATAAGAGTACTTTGAGTTTTGTCCCAGTGGAGCGTATGTCGTGAGATTGAATTCTGCTTCTAAGACGTACTACAACAATTTATTTCAAACAAGTAGTTTCATTGAAATCGTACGTCGAAATATGGCAAATTTTTGCACTTTTTGAAAAAAACACACTTTTTTACTATGAAACGTTGAATATCTGTGGAACTAGAAGCTTTAGAACAAAATATCATAAAATGAGAGTTGTAGACCATCATATTGTGGTAAAAACGTAACTCCATCCCTCCAAACCACAATGTTTAATCTTTCAGTAGCTCATCCTGCTGAGAATGCTGATCATTAAATCGTAGCTAGTGCTTTTACTCAGCAGTCCCATAAGTGGGTGGTTATTGTTGGGGGGACTACACTGACATTCTTGTTATTTGAACTGTTCCAGCCCCTGTACCAACATATTTTTAATAAAGACTGTCAAAGGCAAGCAAGACGATGTTGTCCATTCTCCTTTGCACAACTAGTTTTCCCCTATTTTGAAAAACGACATATTATGCAGGTTTGAGTTGATTTCAAACGTCTTTAGGAATTTCAATTGTCCTTTACCGAAAAATGATGACTTTGTACCGCAGCCACTGAAACATGAAGGAATAATATGTTGTTTTTCGAAACAGAGGAGAACTTGTAGTTCAAGGGAGATAAACAATATCATCTTTCTTGCCTTGGCCAGGCTTTAGTAAAAAGATTACAAGAAGGTCGGTGTCCTCCCCAACAATAACCACACACTCATGAGACTGCTGATAAACTTCAACAGCAGTAGATACGATTAAATGATCAGCATCCTCAGCAAAAAGAGCTACTGCGAGAATAAACATTGTGGTTTGGAGGGGTGTGATTACGTTTTTACCACAATATGATGATCTACAATTGTCATTTTATGACATTTCATTCTTAAGCTCGTAGTTCCATAGATATTTCACGTTTTATAGTAAAAAATTTTGTAAAAATTTGCCATATTCCTACGTATGATTCCTGGAATTACTTGTTCAAAATAAAATGTCGTAGTACTTTTTAGAAGCAGAATTTAATTTTATTAAGTCCGATTATTGGAGCTTCGTGTCCGCTTTTTTGGAGATTTCAGATACAATGGACGTATAAAAATAAAAAAATTCATTGAGTCCGTTTATTAGAGTAATGTGTCCGGTTATAGGAGATTTGAGTAAAAAATATATGAAAATATAGTGTCCGCGTCCGGTTAGTAGAGCGTCCGCTTGTTGGAATGTACTTAATAGGAAAAATACACACAAAAATTTGGTTCCCAGAAAATTGGCCGCTTATGGGAGATGTCCGCTTATTGGAGCTGTCCGCAAGGAGAGCTTTCACTGTATATATATATATATATATATATATATATATATATATATATATATACATATATATATATATATATACATATATATATATATATATATATATATGAAAATAGAGAGCTAAAATAATACAATAAATGTTGAAACAAAAAGTACCTAAGCTGAGGTAAAAAAAGAAAGGGGTATCATAACATTCTTCGTATGATACTATAGAATCATACGATACTATAATCACTAGTATCATACGATACTATAGAGCCAGGGGAAAAAACCTCAGCCGAAAAAACCTGCCTCCCCGTAAAAAAAATAACATAAAATATTAAATATCAGAAAAAATCTTGAAAGACATCAGTGTGAGATCATCTTCATGTTATCCGTCGATGGGCTCAGATAAACAGATTCTTCCCAAAACGGCTCGCAATTCTTAATCTGAAATGAAAAAAGACAAAAGCAGAAAAAAAAACGAATATTCAGAATAAATCAAATAATTTTGAAATTAACCACCCATTTTAGAAATGCATTTGTTACTTTATGTATAGCCTCGAAACCATCTTGAAATTTATAAATGGGACAACTATTTATAAGATGTTCTATAGTCTCCTCATTTTCCCCACACTCACAACTAGGACTCTTAACCGAATTCCATCGGAAGAGCATGCTATTGCATCGTCCATGGCCTGTTCTAATGCGATTTAGAACAGACCATATTCTCCTGGGAATAAACTACTATCAGAATATGGAACATCCTCAAATGTTTCCCGAAAGTTTCAAAACGAATTCTTCATAACTTGATCTAACTGTTTTTCCTTCCAACTTCGAAAATTTAAAGAATTTGATTGCAACATATCCCTCTCTTACTCTCGTTCATCATAACACGAGTGATCTATCAATTTTGTAAGGTTTTCAAAGTTGGTGAGTTTAATGCCATTCTATTATCCGCTTTTAATCCAGTGAAAATATTGAATTTCACAGTATTTTTGATATTCATTTTAATTAAAGTGTATGAAAATGTTGAGAAGTCGGAAATCCTTTATGTTCCTGTGATATTTTTCCGGCTTCAAGCTTTCAGATCCCACCGAAACATCGTCCCTAAGTTGAAATAACTATAACGTTATAATTCACGGACATTATATCGGTGATCTGTCAAGCTAATTCAGATTTATCCTTTGCAGGTGATACTATGATGACATATTGCAACAACGGAGTAACAGCAGGGGGCAGTGCCATCGGGGGCGGAGGTGGCGGGGGCGGTGGCAGCGGTGGAAGTGGCAACGGTAGTTCTCCGCCCCCGCAAATCTCGTGCACGAACGCGGCAACTCCGCCAGTGGCGTCCGTTGCCTCGTCGACGGATCAGGAGGAGGACATTTGGAGGGGGCACAGCATAGCGGCGCTGCGACGGCGGGCGTCGGAGTTGAACGCTGCCATACCGTCGTATCTCCAAATCAATTACGACACTCACAATAACGCTTCTGTTTATTAGTTTTCTTGTCTCGATCGATTTTCTAAGCGTGGAACGCTTGGTTCAAGTTTTCGACGATGTTTCACGTAATGCAGGGACGAACTGAAGAGTCTGCGGACTGTTTGGAAGCGGAATTCGCCATTCAAGTTTGGCAGCATTCTTACTGAGGTTGGCTCCAGATCTCTTTCATTGGAGAAAATTTTGGTGTGTCAAGTTGTGTAGAGTAATACTTTATTTCACCATAAGTTTTTTCCTATGATACAGATAATACCATAGGTTCCAAACTTACGAGTTTTTATTGAATGCTATACTAATTTAATTCCCCATTTAAGAACGACATTGAAATGATATGATAATTTGTGTCAAGTTGCGGAACTACCCATTTCTACAACGGTCATGATAGATACTAGAAGTCAATATTCTTGCGAAATTTTGCAACAGACTAGGAAATACAATCTATCTGAACTATTTTTTAATGACATCCTATAGATGCGGTTAGCCAGTAGGAATGTATATTGAAAATATTCAAGACATTTGGCGAAAAACAATAAAATCCACATTCTCATATTTAAAAAAAAATAGTCATATATTTTGCGGAACTGACAATTTTCAAACCCAGGAATGCGTTTATGAAAAAGTTGAATAATCAAAAATTACATAACATCGAGTATCGTAGAATCAAATATACAGGGTTGGGATAAAGTATGGAACCAAGTAAATATCTTTTAAACGAAACGAACGATATTTATGAAAATTAGCAGGTGAGTGCAATGGAACAAAACGCATCTGATGTACATTTTTTTGATAATAATGTACTTCCGGTTTAACCGGACATGCCATCAACTTCTTTAATTTAAATGGGACACCCTATATATTTTTACAGATTTTGAAAGAGCTTGTTATTTTTAATTCATACATACTGAGTTTAGTGTAAAAAAATTTGTAAAAACGAGGAATAACTCACTGTTAGTAGTACAATAGATGTACATTTCATTATTTTAGAATAATGAGAAACAAAATTACTTCAAATGTTCAAAATGCTCGCCGTTTACTTGCTGACAATATGCCATCCTATTAACAAATTCTTGAGTCACTTCTCCACGTATTAGTTCACATTCATCAATAATTCTTTGTCTCAATTCCTGTAAGTTTGTTGGTCGTCTAACGTAAACACGTGACTTTAGATAAACCCAAAGAAAAAAATCTAACGGGCTAAGATCCGAAGAACGAGCAGGCCACTCTATGAATCCTCTACGTCCAATCCATCGATTTGGAAAATTCGCATCCAGAAAATCCCTAACCCGTCTATCATAGTGGGGAGGTGCTCCATCTTGTTGAAACCAAATATTTTGTGGTAAATGCCCATTCTGTTGAAGTGCAGGAATAATTTCGTTATTTAGTAGATCCAAATACTTGTCACCATTCAAGTTTCCGTCGATAAAAAATGGGCCTATAAGCTTATTTTCGACAAAGTGCTATATTCCTCGTTTTTACAAATTTTTTTACACTAAACTCAGTATGTACGAATTCAAAATAACAAGCTCTTTGAAAATCTGTAAAAATATATAGGGTGTCCCATTTGAATTAAAGAAGTTGATGGCATTTCCGGTTAAACCGGAAGTATATTATTATCAGAAAAATTTACATCAGATGCGTTTTGTTCCATTGCACTTACCTGCAAATTTTCATAAATATCGTTCTTTTCGTTTAAAAGATATTTACTTGGTTCCATACTTTATCCCAACCCTGTATAGACGATGAGGGGAATTAATTGTTGAATTGTTAATGTTTTCGGAACCCACCTTTAACTTTATGCGATGCTACTATAGGTTGCTGACATATCGATAACCAAGAACAATAGGATCCTTTTTCATTTGAAGGCCGATATTTCCATGATATGACGTATCAAGGTCTATAAAAAAGAACATTGAAACTGCATAAACGTAGTATCTGATCATTATAGCAGTTATGCAAAAGAAAAATTTTCGACGCTCGTGGACCATAAATTTTGCAAATATTTTTATTGCTAGTTTTTCTAATCTTTCTCAAAAACGTCTGACGCTGATCAATTTCAAAGATATAATCCAAAAACAAGAAACCCGTAGCTACAATCTAATTCTATTGTGGTTTCTTGTACGACAATTCCTCTAGAAGTTACGGCCTGTTGAAAATTGACTAAATAATTTTGTTTCATTTTTAACTTTTAATTTCTTCCATTAGCGTTTCTACAAATCGAAGACTTGCCCTCTATACATCCTGGACTTTTGAAAACTTCCCTTTGAAAATTAATCGTCTATAAAAGAAAAGCATCACTAGTTATGAGATGCCCTTCGGAAATAAGTGCAATTGTATATATCGAAAAGTTAAAAGTTACTGGATTCGCTCTTCATTCAACCATACCATCGATCATATTAACATAAGCTTAGCCAAAAGTATCGTGTGTTTGATGAGTATTTTCATATCTTCAAATTTCTTATTCTTTGAACTTCGTGGTTTCGATTCGATTCACTCTATTAATTTGTACGGTGAGGATTTCTTTCAACTCGTTTGTTTAAAGTTTTAAAGCAACCCATAATGACTTTGAAGGAAATAAGTTGGTTTCAATCCCCGCAAGAATTATTAAGGCGTTCGAATTTCAACAACTGGTATCGAAAGAATCGTGTGATCCTAAACTTGAAAATTTATTGAAAAACTTTTGGATCATATAACTTTGCATTAAATTTTCTTTTTTTAAAATCAGACGTTTTATGTACCTGATACGGAAATCAGATCTGAAACGTTATGATTCTTGCCAAATTAGATGAAATAGAAAATAAAATAGAAAATATGGAACGGGAAATGTGAAAATTCGTTAATGTAGATGATTAAAACTGAATGAATCTTATAAAATTGTCAATAATTTAATGTTTAGGGGAACGAAAAAGAAATAGTCAGAATGTAGCTATCCTTCGATTATTTCTTGGAGAAAGTGATATATTCAGATTATTTCTGAATTGATGAGGTGAATTTTCAGAAGGTGATGCAACAAACATCGAAGTGTGGCAAGTGGGCCTTACATCTGACATTTTGTTTGAGGTCTTTTCTAAGTCCTCTGAAATTACATTCTAGATCTAAAAAAAATTTCAATCAATGATATATGATACATAGGTTGATAGCCAAATACAAATTGATTTCCCGATTGGGAATTGTCGAGTTGATTAGGGAACCTGAGATTCGTTGAAATTTCAAATCAATTGATTAGATTGGTTCCAATTTATGTAAGTTTTTCTGATCGGACAATCAAAATTTTGTGAAACTCACCTTTAATGTTTTTTAAATACGAGTTAAAATTCTCAATTAGAGTTGACCAAAACAATCTTGTTTTAAAAGAAGGTAATTCTAATAACAGTTTTAATGTCCAGTGATCATTATTATCATTCCATTGTGTCCAGTGAAATACGACGTTTAAAAAATTTGGAAAAGCTGTTTTGGTGGACTTTTCATCATGATTCTCGGTGCCTCGATAAAAATTTAAAGAGCATTTCAAATCTCCTGATCCTTTTGGCTTGATCTTCCTACTCGTTGACATCAAAAGCCAATCAATGGTTGCATTCAGCGGACGAAGCACAAAGCGTTACTGCTACACCTACCGGTAGCGGTCAGGAACATGTTGAACGTGCGCTGTCAAGCCCTGTTCATTTTGTGTCAATTGTTAGTTTGCAGAGATACTGTTTTTGACGTACCGGCTTCCAACAGAACCCAAACTTTCAACAACCGCTGACAGGCTCATTTTCATAAATCCGTTCGGAATATTTTATTTCTCGAAAGTAGAAAATGGGTAGCTACCGATCGAAGACTGTATGTATTCAAAACAAACGGTTGATGCATTTGGCAGTAGCTCACAAACTGATCGTATGGTTTCGAATGTACTCCGTCATTCCAATATTTCAATTAGATTTATAAATTTTCTTGTCTACTGATTCCATTTTGCATCAGTCTGAAATAAAAAAAACACATTTCTAAGTACATTTTTTAACGTTAAAAGCCGTTGCAACCGAGAAACAACTGATTTCAATGTTGAATAGAACTATATATAAAGAGTTAAGAAACATAAATGTGAAATAAATGTATACGATGTAAATTAATAGAACTGTACAAAATGAAGAAGTTAAGTGAAATTGAAACTGAATTATATTGGGTGTGATGTGTTATGTTTAAATGTCATGAGTAGACTAGACATCAGGGTCAAGGACAGCAATGAACTTGATACGGAAATTTAGAAGTTTCGTAACCTCTACAATAATATGTGAATTTTTTTAACATTAACAGATATTTTCAATGAAAAGAATCTGAGTTGTTATTTTTTATCTTGTGATATGATTTTCTGTTTTACCTACATTGTCCATATTTCATGTAGATGCAAATAATCAAAGTATTGTTTATAGATGCTTACGTTCTGTAATTTTTATTTTCTACTTGAATTAATTGTGGTATATTAATGTGTATAATAAATCCGTTACATTTTGGTGGTCAATACGTTATCTCCCTTCTTCTTCTATTCACGCCGGTTCCGTATATAATAAACCTACTCTCACGATTCACAATAAAATCTCCAGGAGCAAAATTTGAGAGAAATATCATGTTTCACCTTTCCTTCTAATAAATGATACAGTCCAGTATTGCATCAAAACATGTTACTTGAAATACATTCGTAACTGGATATGGAGTAGTTGGATAGACATAAACCTACCTTAGACGATCGTAAAAAATTTTGGCTTTTTCGGAATCTCCCAAATATAATTCTGTTATAAATTAATATGTTCGAAGATGCACTGATATACAGGGAGTACCAAGTTCGACAGCCTATTAGGCGTTTCTGGAGAACTAGACTTATTTGAAATCTGAAAATTGGGATTATGATATTGTTTGACCGAGCTGAAATATTCTTAGAGCCTGACCACTTTCAGTTATACAGGGAGCGAAAAAAAAATATTCAAAATTTTTTTTTTCTGTTTTTTTGTTTTCGAATTTGACAGAGTATGCAATTTTGAATACATTCGTACTCAAATCGTTACATTCGTCGAAATACTTTCCAAAATATCGAGAAAAACCTGAAGAAAAAGAGAGAAAAGAGTATTCGGTATTATGTTTGTTATTCCTAATCTAGATACCTCAAGCACAAACCGTTTTCACATTTATGTAATCAAAAACTGTGGAAATATTGTACATTTTTTGAATTTTGAAAAACTCATCACAGGGTGTCCTAAATGTTGGGTCAAAAATTGGGATCAATATTGGCCCTCAACTTTCGTTTTTCAAATTAGAGCCCTTTTTTTTATGATTGCGTTGGATTGTACTAAGAAAAATGATGATAATGTTCTAATATGTTGATGCTCCTAAAATTGATAATTCTTGAGTTATTTAGGATTTTCTGATTTTATGTCGTACGTAGCGTCAAATTCATTAAATCTGTTTCATATCAACTATGACCTTGGTCATAGAACATAAATTTCCAATAACTCACTAGTGACACACACTTGAATACATTCGTTTTCTAATCGTTGCATTCGACAAAATACTTCCCGAAATATCAAAAAAAAAAACCAAACAAAAAAGGTAGATAAGAGTATTCGGTATAATGTTTGCTATTTCTAATCTAGATATCTTAAGCTCAAACCGTTTTCACGTTTTTGTAGTCGAAAACGGTGAAAATATTTTACATATTCAGAATTTTGAAAAACTCGTCACAAGGTGTTCCAAATGTTCGGTCAAAAATTGGGATCACGATTGGCCTACAGCTTTCGTTTTTCAAATTAAAACCCTATTTTTTTTATGATTGCGTTGAATTCTGCGAAGAAAAATGATGATAATGTTTTATCATGTTCATACTCCTAAAATTAATAATTCTTGAGTTATTCAGTATTTTCTGATTTCAAGTCGTACGTTGCGTCAAATTCATAAAATCTGTTTCACAACAACAATGATGAATGAATTAAAAAAAAGGTGTCACAAGTGAGTTATTGGAATAATTTATCTTCTATGACCAAGGTCATAGTTGATATGAAACAGATTTAATGAATTTGACGCTACGTACGACATAAAATCAAAATCCTAAATAACTCAAGAATTATCGATTTTAGGAGCATTAACTTGTTGGAACATTATCATCATTTTTTTTCGTACAATCCAACGCAATCATAAAAAATAGGGTTCTAATTTGAAAAACAAAAGTTATGATCCAATCTTGATCCCAATTTTTGACCCTACATTTGGAACACCCTGTGATGAGTTTTTCAAAATTCTAAAAATGTACAATATTTCCACAGTTTTCGACTTCAAAAATGTGAAAACGGTTTGTGCTTAAGGTATGTTATATTTCAAAACAAATGAATATAATGTGAATTGTTAGAGGCTTTCGCGGCCATCGTTCAGTGTCACCTGTTCTTTCCAGCATTTCGGCCTGGCAGCTCAATTAATCGGATACATACCCTGAAATACACTGCGCAAAAAAATTAACGCACATTTTGAAAATCTTAATTTTAATGAAAGTTAACTCTACATTGACTTCATAAGTTATTTTTCATGTTCTCTCGGGAACGGTTTGAACGAAACAAGTCACATTAAATGTAAGAAAAATTCAGGATTTCACCGAATCTTTTGTGAAAGAAGAGAAATGAACAATTTTCAAAATACTGAAATGCTGATAAGTGATTTAATACTTGGTATTTCCACCCCTTGCGTAAATTACAGTTCATTCTCAAAATGAGTGATCTTAAAATGTTCTGATCTAATCCTTCCCAGACTAGGTCTATGCAAGCAGTCAAAGATATTCCACCCCATACCATAATCGATCCTCCACCGAAACCAGTAGGATTCAGGAAATTGCACTGAGCATATCTTTCATGTGGACGTCTGTATACAAGGGAACGTCGATCACAATGGTAGAGGCAGAATCTAGACTCATCTGTGAAGAGAACTCTTTCCCAATCGGCTCCTTCCCAATGGATATGCTCTCTCGCAAAATCCAAACGTGCCCTTCGATGGGCTGGGGTAAGAGCTGGGCCTCTTGCCGCGAAACAAGGCCTTAAATCATAATCTCTGACGCGATTTCTTATTGTGAGTGCTAATTTGCACCCCATGAGTTTGCTCAAGGTGATTTTGAAGGAGGCGAGCAGTTGCAAACCGTTGTCTCAACGAAGAAACTCTCAAGTAACGTTGTTGAATGGCAGTTGTTACCCGTGGTCTACCCTGCCCTGGTCTTCGGACATTCATACCTGTCTCCCTGAATCGCTGCAACATTCTGGACACACTTGTATGGGAAACTTCAAACCTTTCTGCAATTCTTGTGTATGTTCACCCTTCTTCTCGCAAAATTACCGCTTGGGCACATTCCTCTTGGGTCAAATTGCATGTTTCGCGTTGCATAGCGATCGAGTGTAGAAAATCAAACGAAAGAAAAACTATTGATCACTAGAATTGATCGAGAACAACTGATTTTAGAATGGAGACAATACATTCAAAATCTGATAATATCATCTTCTTTTATCCCTGCTGGGAAAAAACATCTGTATTGAAGAAAAACGTTGAAAGTGGATAACATATGCTTGCATAATTCTGATAAAAATAATTATCATTGAGAACACCTTCAGTTGTAGAATAAATCTGATTTCCATAGTGTGCGTTAATTTTTTTGTGCAGTGTATAACTCATGAAGATGCCAGACATCTAAAATTCAATAATTTCCAGAAGATTGATGGAGATATGTGATTGAAAATTTATAGAAGGTAATGATTGTGATTGACCCCCCTTTATAATGTTTCATTATATATGTATATGCTGACTATTTTTGCATGAAAATAATTATCTACATGCGGTCATAACTTTTTTCAATTCAAGGACCATCATCATTGCTATCATATTTTTCGATGCTACGGCAATATTTCATTAATTCCGATGAAAATTCAGCGAATTAGAGAAAATAATGTATGATACTCGTACATAAGGCTCATTCTAACACTCTTTCATTCCAAAACTTGCTTGATCTCTATGGCTTCTATGTTCGTCTTATATGGTAGTAACTGATGTTCAAAATGACCTCTAAAATTTGCAATAAGGACTTATAAAGTCACAAACGAGGTAACTTTTGATCGAATGAAAGCATGCAGGGAACAGTTTCGGGATAACATGAAACAACGCCAACTGTATGAATTCATGATTCGTGTTGACACAGACTGTTTTTCCTAATATTGTCACCAAGTGTCACTTGTTGTTTCGAGCAATTCATTGTAACTAAATGTAGCATTTAAACGAGGATAATTGATAAGCCATTCCATTAAGCCAATCCATCAAGACATTTCATGAAAGTGCGTCATTCATTCACACGAGGACAATTAACAAGCCATTCCAATGGGAAGTGTCAAATTCGCGTCATTCATGTAGACAGTTTCTATCAGAATATAATGAGAAGGTATATTTTTGAGGAAAGTGGGGAAAGTTGTTAAGCCATCACCGATAGACTCAAATCAGAACGTTCATTGAAAAAATAGGGATTAGATGTTTTCGAGGAATACACAATTTTTAAAAGAAGATAATAGATTAGACCTGGATGTTCGGAAGATCTACTTTGGGTCAATAAAGACAAATATCGAGATAATTAGAAGTAGAGGATCTTGAGGAGTATGAGAATGTCTCCGGAAATGGTGCAAACTCTAATTGGACCTACCAAAAAAAAAAGCGTGAATCATTTTAAGTCGATTGGAATATATTACAGGAGGTTTCTACATTTTACTGAAAATTCTCTCCCAGTCAGGAACATTTTTTTCAAATAAAAGAAGAGAAGAGCCCCTGCGTAAACTCGTGCACCAATTTGTCCGGGGCCAAAATTTTGAAAAAAATTTTTACCAAACAATGAAACAGGAAATAATACTTCGTATTATTGAACTTTGGTAACTTTTCGGGGTCTATATCAGACCCCTTCATCAGACAAATTCGTATTGAGAACACAGTTTTTTGACTTTTGTTTATCATTCAAAGGTTTAATTTTTATAAGTATAGAGCAAAAATCATTTTGTGATTTTGAGAACAGTTCAGAAAAATGAAAAGAATTTTTTTCAAATTCAACATTCCAACAGTATTCAAAACACAAAATGATTTCATGATAATAACTGAACTTGATGAGAAAAAAATCCACAAATTTTTTTATAACTTTTTTTGTTCAAAAAGTCGTGACATGAACATAAAAATAGAGATATTGGTAATTCGCGAATTGAATGTCATGAGTGTTCCAATACCGAATATCACATGAAGGAATGATAACAAAAATTCTGTTCGCGGTACCTGATCATTAAAAAAGAAAATTAGGGAGTCATCTTGTATTTTGTTGCATGAAAATAATAATCTGGCCAATTGTTCGGTGGGAATCTATGGGTTAATTAATTTATTGGGGAAAGAACTGACTCCATGAAACTTCGAGATGAATAAGTGCAAGACTTCAAAGAAACTATTATTAAAAATTTTTTGTGATTGAGTTTGTTCCAAAGATTGGCGCAGAAAATTTTGAAGATGTTTCAGAAATTCAATTGTTCGGAAAACATCTAATGAAAATCCCAAAATCAGCATAGAGACAAAAACAAATTTGCATGTTGGGAGTCTATCGAAGCTGCTTTTGTTGCAATCGGTTGATGAAAAATCTTTAAAAATTTTTCTCATGAGTACTTTTCATTAGAAATATTTGTTCTGTATTTTTTCAGGATGATTTAATGCTGTTTTCAAAAGATGATTCACGACATCGATGTTTTTTCGACTAGAATGTTTTCTATCGATATCCCAACACTAGTGTAGAAACGTTGAGATGCACGTCAAAATGAACCAATTCATCGTACCGAGGATGGGGAAAGGCATTGGCGCCAATGAATTCAAAATCGTTCTAATTCAATGGATTGTCCCCATTGACAGGTAAAGACATTAAATTTCAATAGATTGTCTCTATTCACACAACGCTATTCCACAATCCAATTTCTCAGTGAAATGGTTTATCAATTGGCGTCCTGTACTGGATTGTCCCCATGAATGGATCAAGACAATCCATTGTCTCCATTCACACGATGCCAATCCACCAGACAATTGGATTGTATCAATGGAATGGCTTGTCAATTGTCCCCGTGTGAATGCTCAATTAGTGTTTGAAATGATGAATAATATTTCACCTTTTGCGTTATCCTGCAGTGGCCGCAGCAGGTACCTAGTTGTAGACTTTTCATTTACGCTGCATGGACTGTGTGATAAAAAAAACTATCTAAATCTGGTTTCACCAATTCAAGCCATTTCTCCCAATCGATTAGAATTCATCATCAATTTCTACGTTTATTGTGTTATTTTTTCGAGAATTAACATCGCGAAAATAAATTAAAAATTGAAACGACAAAAAGTGAAGAGTGTGGTATGTGGTGCCCACTCAATTACCTAATACCATAAAAAAATGCATGACCAGAAAATACACAAAGGTAACAAGTGTGTGTGAAACTTGTCTGTATTGATATTACTGACGCCTGACGCTCCATTCACTTTGGCTAAAATATGAAAATTAGGAATAGGCACTTATTCTTCAAGAGAGATTGTCATTTTGAATATTACTTTAGATACTGATTTGATAAGGTACTATACTTATTTTCTCAAAACCTGGTGAGTAATTACATAAATTTTCACTTCGTTCATAAGCTTGAGAGAATCACCAATTCTCAATTCAATTCTCGTAGTAATTCATTTTTCAAATAGAAATAGTTGTGACATTGAAAAAGTCTTCCGGGCCTATATCCATGGTCGATTAGGAATTTTTTCACCTAAGCATCTTCAGAGGATTCTTGGTCTGAGAATGTACCTTGAACCCTTATTTTCTGACACTGACGTGTTCGAACCGGAAGAGTTATCTACACCCCGGTTAATGGAGGGAAAAGATAGTGAGTTTCCGAGCGCTATGTTGTGTCCATTTGTAAAAGCATGTTCCACTAGTGCGCATTTTTCTGTCTGATTCATTCCACAGCATCGTTCGTGCTCCTTAACCCTTTCGTGACGGGAGCCGCGAAAACCCACAAATCGCTTATTGACATATACGCGGGAGACGCATATATTCGAACTCCTCCAAATAGCATTAAAACACGGCAAACGCAAGAATGCGTGCTCATATATTGCGAGTAATAGTATTTCTTGTCCTAACACGTCTTTATATTATCGATAAGCGAATAGAACATGGCTTGATCTGAATAAGCCTAACTGAGTATTCTTTCGAGCGTTGAGTTAGTTACCGTTGCGGAAGCTCTGAAAATCCCCGTATGTGAGGCACGACCTTAGAAAACAGCCCCGTCTCTTATTGATACTTCGTTCTATTGTACCATTATATATTTTTCCGAAGTCAGAAGGAAGGTATCCTGTAAATACCGGTTTGTGAAAGTGGGTCGACTTTAGTAGTTCTTATCATTTGCCCAAGTTTTTATGTCGGCTATAAACGGTCTCGATGTTGTGCGATGCATTCCACCAATTCTATCCGAGAACTAACGGATGTATTGTTATGTTATCATTACGTGTGGAAATTTTTAGTCTTTTGGCCCTCTGAATTTCTTCAATCAAGAATTAAGGAGCACGAAAGATGCTGTCGACAGATTCAGACAGAAAAATCGGCACTAGCCGAAGAAGCTCTATCAGATGGGCACAATATAGATTTCTCGAAGGCAGAGGTTACTTCGAATATCAAAAGTTACTATCCTAGGCTGAACATGGAAGCCACTGAAATTTATAAACATAAAAACGACATGAACAGAAACGTTAGGTGAAATAATTCCTAATACAGCACGAGCAATAAGCCTGAAAGCAATTTAGTAATATATGATATAGATGGTCTAAAATACACTATGACGAAAACATTATGACTGAGTAAAAACTGTAAGACTGTAAGCGAAGGAGGAACTCTACACATCCAAGAATCCGGGATCCAAAAATTAAACATTATCATTTGAAAATATCAAAAGCGCTGATCGAGTTGAAAAATGTTGGGAGGAGCAGTTTCAATATTATATGATTAATCTCATTAAAGTGGTAAATTAACTTTTTTTTTCAATTATTTAACATTGTAGATTTCTTAATTTTATGAAATCTGTTTCTTTTGTGAAAAGTTTCTTATTTAATGGTGCTTCAAACTTTGAGACACTTTTTCTGTATCATTCTTCAGCTTTGTAGCTTTTCCTTATTTTATGGATTCTGAAAGCAAAGAGAAGACTCATTTTTCATCATAAGAGATATTTTTTCTGTTAATTCTCTAATTATTCTGAGAAAGAGTGAATAATGGGGTTGAGACATTTCAATATGATGAATCCCATTAAAGTGGTGAGTAATCAACTTTGATTTTCCATATACCCAAGTTTTTATTATGGAGATTTCTCCTTATTAATCGTTTTTTTGGGTGAGAATATCTTATTTCATAATGGTTGAAACTACAAAAAATCCTCAAAATAAGGAAACCTAGGTTGAATGAATGTTGGATAGATGGAAAATCAAACTTTTAAGCATCATAGGGAAAGATTCTTTTTGCAAAAGCAAAAACAACAACAAACAAATATTAAAGGTACCTATCTTATAGTATGAGGTTATAAAGACCATTGGATAACCTTCGCTTTTCTATTCCTTCGATGCACAGTTGGAAAATTCTCGATGCTTGCAGACGTGAATACACGAATCAGTGTTGTTGGTTGCAGACACAAGTTACGTAATTCACCGCTATGCCACCCCTATGTGAACAGGGTCTAAACCAGTTCGCGTTTGAATTGTAACCGACTTTTCTTTTCAAAGTGAGTTAAGTTCAAATGAGCACAATTTGACTTGTGAATATAGCAGAGGCACTTTAAAAAATGAACAGGGTTTTCTATTGAGACACCTACCATTCTTCTCACATTGTGTACATCATTCAGGGTAGGTAAAACGATATGTCATTCGTTCGTTTTCAGGATATTATCATGTAAAATATTTTGAATATATCAAACCATATCAGCACCTTTGAGGTAGAGTGTGTTAAGTGACATTTTTTTTTTGGCACGAGTTATCTACAATATTGGATTCACATCATTAAATTCTCGCTACGGAAAACATTCTCAACTCCTTAGGTACATCATTTCGCCAAATAATAATCTTTGTTACCTTAATCGAACTGAAAAATCTTTCTTCTGATTTATTTAGATTTTGTGATTCGACACACCTTACCTCTGGGGTGCTGATATAGTTTGACAGATCAAAGCACATAGAACTAAAGTACTTCTGCATATAAGATATTGAAAAAATCCGACAAAATTTATTATATTCGAATTCGAGCTATGAATGAAAGGATAAACCAACCCTTGAAATTATAAAATAATAATATGAAATTGATGAAAATCGAAGGTTCAAGACGTTAGTGGTCGTAAACAATAAATCCATTTACTGTTTTTCAAGCTCATCCCAAAAAGTAAAGGCGGGTGAAATGTAGTTCGTACTGCCAGCAGAGTTTTTCGGTGTTATCAATGTTTTATCACTACAACTTTACAACTTCTATGCGGTGAGCAGTTGTCGACTTGAAAAGGAAAATATGATTCTAGGTTGAATGAATAATCTTGAGCACATAAGTGCGATTTTAATGAGTAAGAACTATAAAATATACGGCCCTAGAGAACGAGAAAACTTGTCAAATCAGCGTACGTACGAATGAAAAATATTAACATTGAAAGAAAATAGGGAAAACTCATCTCTGTCTTTTAATTGAACTGATTGAATTGACTCAAAAACTATGTTTCAGTCTGGTACCATGTAGCGCCATCTGGTTTTATAATTCTGCTACTGAAGTTCAACATAAAGAATTACACCGGAAAGCAAAACAAGTTCTGCCGTTGTGCACCAGGTGGCTCTAGCTGTCTAGCAACTTGTGTCTTGGCACTCGATGAAATTTTCTGAAATTTCAATTTGTCGTTGTCGATTACGAGTTTCAAGTTTTTTCAGAATTCATAAGAGTAGAAAATCATTTGAGTTTTGGTTGAAACATTGGAGAAACAAACATAAAAATGAATTCGGAATAACTAAAAAACATGATATTATCTGATTTCATTGAAAAAGTCAGATATTTTGTGAAAATTAAAGCTTGTTCATCTAGTCAAGAATATCCTGCAGTAGATAGTTTCAACGATTGTCGTATATTTGTAGTAGGTACATGGTACATGAAAGAATGACGGGGAAGATCTATACTAAGAGAAGCATCATCACCAAGTAGTATTACCTAAAAAGAGTTCCGATACAGTTATATCGACTCCAGAAACACAAGAAACTCTACATTGCCTTATAAAAATCGATCTATCAAGTAGATGAAGAATTGCGCCTGTCGGTATTGAAAAATGCAGATTTGATAATCTCGAATTGGACGTCTACTATCTACTGAGCGGATCTCGAGCAGCCAAAAGAAAACAAATGATGCATTCCCTGACTCAAGGGCGGATTTACGGGGGGGGGTAGAGGGGGTAATTACCCCCCCCATGAGTATCGAAAATCTGAAAAAAGGGTACCTACGCAACGTGATGCACAAAAGATTTTATATAATAATTAAAAATTCGTAATTTTTCAAATTTTGATAATATATACTTCGGGCAATAATAATTAAAGGAACAGGAAAATATTCAAAATTTTTTGGTGATTTTTAACAGACTGTATCTCAGTGAATAATGGTTTTATAGGAAATGGAAGAACTTAGTTTTGAAACTTGAAAACTTAGGTTTCTGAATTTATTGGTTCACAATTTCATGGAGTACCGGTCATGCAATCATCGGATAAAGCAAGAAAAAAAATTGTCAAAATTTTTCGAATATTTTTTTCTACGCGCATGGTATAATTTTCATGACTTTCAGAAAGAACCATTTGTCTTTGAGATATTCTAATTTGAATGCAAAATGGTCCTCTTTCACTCAACTGCCAATATCTCCGAAACTTCTGATCGCCTAGTGAGTAGAGAAATCTTTCTGCAAAAGTCTGTTTTGTTCAATTAAGAATAAATTTTTTTTTTACCTATCACATAAACGTGGAAAAGGAGTAAAAAAATGCCATTTCACCATTTTTTGTTTAATGGACTGTATCATCATCAATATTGGCGAAAAAGCTTAGGTTATGAAAAAATTTTACAGCCTGATGTTGCCCGAAGTCCCCCTTGAATCGGTAGATCGATCTGTTCAGCAGTTCTCCTGAACCGATTGATTGAAATTTTGAAAAAATTGAGGGAACAAGGTTTTTGTTCCTTAAACTTGACCTAATTCTCTTAATCAATCAATAATTACATTATTTCCTCATTTTTCACTTAGATTTTGTCTAAATGAATCATAAAAAAAAATTATTTCCAAAAATTTTCGTCATTTGGAAAAAAAATGAAATTTCGTTGAATTATGTTCTCAAAGTAAAATTAGAATAAAAACAAATCTTAAATTTGAAAAAAAATAATACAAGAGACCATTTCTAACTCACCTTCACTCGAGCTATGGACCTTGGATACATTAAAAACTTCATTTTTCTCAGAAAAAAATAATGGAATGAATTTTAAATTGATACCCCTAACTTTTTCCGTTTTCTGACACCTGACACCACGTTCAAAAAAAAGTTTTTTTGAAAACCTTTCGACTCATTAGGTAAAAAAAAAACTGATGTGAAAAGATTAGGTCAAATTTAAGGAAAAAACCTTGTTCTCCCAATTTTTTCAAATGTTCAATCAATCGGATCAAGAAAACCGATCGATCTACCGATTTGAGGTGGGACTTCGGGGAACATCAGGCTGCCAAATTTTTTCATATCCTAAGCAGGGCAAAATGACACGTTTCTGTGATTGAACAAAACGGATTTTTGTGGAAAATTTTCTTTAGAAAAAGAAATCGCCTTTCGCCTCGCTAGGCGAGCAGTATTTCCGAAGATATCGGCTGTTGAGTGAATATCTCGAGAGTCGTAAGAAGCAAATTAGAGCTGAATGAACAGGTTATGCGACATTTGCATTGGTCTAGTTAGAAAAAATTTTCCGTGAGCGTAGACTAAATAATAAAAATTCCAAAAATTTTCAAAAATTTTTTATTCGTGCTTTATCCGATGATTGCATGGCCACCGGTACTCTGAAAAATTGTTGATCAATAATTTCAGAAACTTCTTCAAGCTTCAGAAGTGACCACTCGTCACAGAAATACAAACTGTTTTGAAAAAAAATTTTGAAAATTTTTCTGTTCCTTCAATTGTTTCGCGAAGTGTATTAGCAATGAAAATTTCCTAAATATGTGGTAAGCAAATACTTCCCAAGCTCAAAACACCGGAATTCTCTAGTAATTCGTTGTCAATGGTTATTACCCCCCCCCACGAAAAAAAGCTATATCCGCCCTTGCCCTGACTGAACAAAAATCTCAAAACTGGACCAGTCAATCATTTCTGAAATTTGAAATATTTTAGAAATAGTCGTAATCAATAATGCTGATTTATTTTTATTATTATTATTGTAAGTATGTAAGTATATTTCGCAAAGTATTACAAACTATAAACTCGGTAACACCTATTAGTCAAATATAAAATACACAATATAAAATACAAAAATACACAAGACAGAATAAAAACGAGTATAACAAACAGTCAAACTGCAGATGTTCTCGAAAGGAATTCCTGTATGCTGTAGAACGAACCAGTGAGCATGAAATTATGGAGAGCCTTTCGGAAGTTTGTGGATATCTTAATTTGCTGAGGCAAATTGTTATAAAATTTAATGGCCCAGTAATTTGTTGCCTTTCTAGCGGCCTCTAGTCTATGGTATGGGACTTGTAGACACTCTCTGCTTCTTGTGACGTATTCGTGACAATCGCCATTAACGTTAAAAAAATTTTTGTGTTCATACAGATATATAATGCACGAGTATATATAGTGTGAGTAGAAGGTAAGTATTTTATAATGCCTGAAATATTCTTTGCATGAATTTGTCTTCGTGGGCTCTTTTCTGTTTCAGAAAAACTGTTTCACTTCCTGGTGATTCGCCCCACGTTAAGATGCCGTATGTCATACGACTGTGTAATAAGGAATGATAAGTCGAAAATAGCATTTCGAGTTCTATGATGTTTTAATCTAGACAGCAAGAATATCACAAGGGATAATTTTTTCATTTTATTTTCAGTATGTTGACTGAATTTGAAGTTACTCTGAACTACAACACCCAAAAATTTAGCATGCTCAACAGCTTCAGGTGGCGTCCGCAGTCCAATGGTCAAAATTTTTGTTTTCGCTCGATTCAACAACAAACCATTTGCATCAAACCAGGTTTCGGCATCTTTCAGGGCAACCTCTGTTTTCCTTCTTACCGACTTGCTGTCCACATTCAGGAAAGATGTATCGTCGGCGTAATTACACAGATGATGGCACTCAACAGTTTTTGGTAGATCATTCAAGTACAAAATGAATAGCACAGGACCCAGGATGGACCCTTGCGGAACTCCTTTGCTTACACTCTGTAAATTAGATCGTTTATCTCCGATGTGAAAGTATTTTTTTCTGCCCTCTAGGTAAGACTGGAAACATTTCAATGGAATCCCTCGTATGCCGTAATATTCCAGTTTGTCCAACATGACAAAATGCGCCTTGGAGAGGTCGCATAAGGTAAGCTCAATTTTATCTGACTTATTTAAGGCTTCTGCTATTTTTTCTACCACTTCTACTAGTGCCGTGGTAGTTGATTTCTTTTTTCTATATCTATGTTGTTCTTTTGATAATGTGTCTTTGTATTCTAGGAAATCTAATAGCCTGTTCTTAAAGAGAGTCTCCATTATTTTTCGACGTCGATGGTAAGATGGATATTGACCTGTAACTGTCGGGCTCTTTCATATCGCCTTTGTTCTTGTACACCGGTATGACTCTCGCTACTTTTTGTGAGCCGGGAAAACAACCAGATTCGAAACATCCATTGACAACGAACTCCAGAGGTTCAGCGATGACGTGTATAATTTTCTTTATCATATTTATTGAAGTTCCATATGCATCTAATGTATTCCCGCCTTTTAAATTCTTTGTTACCTTTATCAATTCTTCCGGTGTTGTCGGTTTGAGATAAAAAGATTCGGATGATTTTATTTTTATTTTTCTCAGATACTTCAAGAAGTTTTCCTCTGTTTTTGGAAGTGTCTGCGTGCTATTGTCCCTGAGAAGATATTTACTATAACATTCTGGATCTATGTTGATTTTCCGATTTTCTGGTTGAGTTTTAAGTTTGTTTATTATTTTCCATTTCTTTCTGTCTATTCTCAGCTGACTCATTCCAAGCCGTGTAGTATATAACCTCTTGGAATTCTCTAGTTGTTCCTTGTATAGTTTTCTATATTCCTTGTAAGCCTGTGTTGCATTGTGGTCCTTTTTAACCTCCACTATAGTCAACAGTGCATCGAGTTTGTTTTTAATATCTCGTAGGTTTTCCGTATACCATGGTGTGTAGTTACGTCTTCCCCTTCTTTTTATTTGTTCTTTTGTATGGATGAAACATGTTGAACATTTCTAGCAGTTCATTGTGAAAAGCGCTGAACGCGTCCTCTGCTCTACTATACTGATGCAAGTTACTCCAGTTACTGTGAGAAATATGCTCTATCAATAGGTCAGTATTTTGATTCGACACACTTCTAACAAGTTTGATGTTTTATCTCTTCTTGTCTTCAAAATGTGCGTCTGGGTACTCTACTAACTGTCCCTGTAATCTGACATGTGTGAGTTGAACGTTTTTTTGTTGACAATCTGTACCATACAGTTACAAAAGATGATATCAATGCATGTGGCTGAAGAAGGTGTAACCCTTGATGGATGGTTGAATGCAGGGTGAAATCCATACTCTCTCATCTCCTTTAGAAGACTTTTCGTCTCTGCGGTGTTTTTACGCAGGTCTACATTGAAGTCACCTGCGACAAATACCGTGCTGTTTGATGCCTTGCTTTGCAATTTGTGAAGGCAATACCCCAGCTTTTCGAAGAATACACCGATATCTGAACTTGGACTTCTCTAGATTCCCAGTATAATAGTGTTTTTATCTGGTATTTTTATAGCTGTTGTCTCAAAGTGCTCGTCGATAGAAATCTGCTTGATCCCTGGTAGTTCTTGGGCGTAGTACGTATTTCTCACAAGAGTTACTAGCCCCCCATAAGACTTTTTGTTTCCATCTCTGCGGTAATATGATGCTATAGTCATGTTTGGAATAACCAAGCTATTTATTTCTTCCTGTTAGATCCAGGTCTCCGTGAGCACCGCAAAATCAATACTTTCGTCCTGAAGAAGAATATGCAACTCAATCAATTTATTTCTAATAGAACAACAATTCAGATTCATCAAATGCAAACGGTGCTGTGTCCCCTTATGGTCGAAAAAAGCGAAATATCTTCACTTTCACTCATGCTGGCCATATTTCTGGCTTGTTCAATTCTTCTAGAAGTTCAAAGCTTGCTCCCACCTTGAAAGATACGCTGTTTGTCTCATATTCTGTATGTATTTTAGATATTTCAAATTTTTCGTTCGAGAATTTCATGTTTAGGTACCTCGCTATTTCTTCTGATTGTACCCCTGTTGTACCCTCGATACGTGAAACCACGCACGCCAGGCTACCCCAGCAATGGCTTTCCGTTTTCAGCTTCACGTATCTCTCCTACCCCAGTTATCCTATTTTCTTCCCTCTTAAGGTCATAAATTACTCGTATTAAAACTCGTATATTATTCGTGTTCGTTGGCGTGAAGTAATTCATACAAATAATGTGAAAATAATGGGTTCAACAATAGAGAGCAAAAACGGAATAAGGGAAATAGTTGAGCAAACTATTACGAAGTGTTGGAGTCTCATATTGATAAAATAGCGGATGAAGTGTACCTACAATATGATCAAGCGTCCCCATGCACTAGCAACTTTGTCGAAGCAACTATTTCGCTGCTTTGAAGAAATTCAAATGGAGTTACTTTTATTTAAATAGGAGTTAGAGTCCACTGCGACCTTATGGTCATATTATTTTGAATAGGTATTTTCCTTACCGTAGCAGAAAAGTACCCAATATATCATGATGATAAATGCATTAAAAATTGTTGTTGTAGGTTGTAGAAACTAACAGGACCGTTCCTAAAGGGGGTGCAGCGCGTGCCCTGCACGCGGGCGGCAATCAGACAGCAGCCAGCGCGGTACCTTTTCGCACATAGTTAAAAAAGGCGGCAAAATCTCAACTTGACGCGGGCGGCATATACCCTAGGAACGGCCCTGGAAACTAATTTTGTTTCCAGTTTCTCAGTTTTTTTCAAATCTTTTTGAATCTGTTATGGCTCCAGTACACATTGGGCCATGCTGGCCCACTGCCGGCAATCGCCAATTTGTACAGGCTCCTCCTGTACACATTGGTCCGAGCGAGCACGGCCATACGCCACGATACTGCCGTCCTAAGACTACCTAGTTGTCCTATGTGTTTACTAGGCCAGCATGGACGATAGGAAAGAGTTCACACAATGGTTCGTCCTTGGCCAGCATAGCTGGATTGCATTGCATTGAACGGATGATTCATACTCGAACTATTTTTTTCTGACTAATCCAAATCTGAATACAGAACCAGCTTATTATTTCTATATTTTGCATTGAACGGATGATTCATACTCGAACTATTTTTTTCTGACTAATCCAAATTTGAATACAGAACAAAAATTGAGAAATTGCCATTTTCAATCATGCTCAGTTGATTCCTATGTTCGTGCAAGGACATAGGTGCTGTATGTACTTTTTTACGATTAACTCGAATATTACAGATAGTACTTACTGAATATTTTTATCCAGCCTATTTTTTGACTTGTTTGAAATTTGTTGCTCATTTTATATTTTTGATAGATTAAATATATCTTATGTAACTATTCTCTTATCTATTGAAATATTTTCTGGGAGGTCTCTGCATTTTCCTGAAAACTTAATATGGATTTTCTCTCCCAGTCTCTGAAATAAGAAAGAATTAGAAAATTTTTTTTAATAATATAAGAAAGGCCCCTGCGTAAAAAATTTGAGCACTAATTTGTCAGGGGCCAAGACTTTACGAGAAAAAATTGTTGCCTAACAATGAACAGAAAGAAAATGAAAACACTTTGAAATCTTAAGCGTTACGTTTCGGAGTCTAAATCAGACTCCTTCGTCAAACAATAACTGATTTTCATGCAACTTTGCAGAATCGTGACAATTTTATTGATTTTTGGATTGACATTTGTCAAAATATGATGAACATAGATCAATATTGATTACTAGATGTTGATATCGTTATTTTATTTCAAAATTTCCTGAAATTAGTTCTTTTTTCAATAAATCCATTCAAATTCGATCAATTCCTACTGAACAATTGGCAAGATTATTATCCTCATTCAACAAAATACAAGCTGACTCCTTGATTTTTCTTTTATAACCATCAGGTTCCGTCATTAGGAATCACATGATGGATTGGAATAGAACAAAATCCTAATGACGGAACCTGATGGTTATAAACGAAAAATCAAGGAGTCAGCTTGTATTTTGTTGGATGAGGATAATAATCTTGCCAATTGTTCAGTAGGAATAGATCAAATTTGGATGGATTTATTGAAAAAAGAACTAATTTCAGGAAATTTTGAAATAAAATAACGATATCAACATCTAGTAATCAATATTGATCTATGTTCATCATATTTTGACAAATGTCAATCCAAAAATCAATAAAATTGTCACGATTCTGCAAAGTTGCATGAAAATCAGTTATTGTCTGACGAAGGAGTCTGATTTAGACTCCGAAACGTAACGCTTAAGATTTCAAAGTGTTTTCATTTTCTTTCTGTTCATTGTTAGGCAACAATTTTTTCTCGTAAAGTTTTGGCCCCTGACAAATTAGTGCTGAAATTTTTTACGTAGGGGCCTTTCTTATATTATTAAAAAATTTTTTTTTAATTCTTTCTTATTTCAGAGACTGGGAGAGAAAACCAATATTAAGTTTTCAGGAAAACTATTCTCTTGACTACATCATAAGAAAAAATATATGATCCTTTGTCTGCTTTCCATTTCGCCATTGAATAGTAAGTAGTAAGTAGTAATAGCGACTATTGATTATGCATTTATTATTTTCTGTGATCGGAATCACCAATTGTGAAATAATGGCGGTATTCTGCTTTTTTATGTAAGCTACGAATCTGTAGCGTACGATTGATTCGTAAATAAAGAAATTCTGCAAGGTTTTCTTTAACTGTCCTATTAGGAGTGTCAATTTTGAACTACTTCTCAATAAGATCATACAATAGAATTTATTTCTCTGTAAAATTGGACCGTAAGTATTGATTATTGGATATATTTATGTTCAATTTGAAGAAGAGAAATTCACAACTGAAGTGAGAAAATGAAACACAAAAGTAGTTGGGTCGAGAAAGAATTTTATATTCTGTGATAAAAACAAACCATGCAACAAACCTCACAATATATGTTTCCTCATAGAAACTTACAATGGAAGCGGCGAAAGAAAGAGAAGCGTTATGCCAAGTAAGAGATGGAGCTAGAAGAGGCAAAAAGTGCGCCAAAAGCTTTGATTACGAGTATTACAACTTGTGATTACGACTTTCGAGCATTTGGGATCTGGTTTTTAAAGCCTTTTCTACCTCTTTTGATATTTTGAGAGTTTTTTGGTGATAATTGATCAGAATCATCATGGTGAAGGATTGTGTAGCAATAAACTGTATCAATAGGTTCTAAAAAGGCCAAAACATAAAATTTCACAAGGGTGATTTCCTATGTATCTTAGCTGATTTTAATTTGCCCTAATAATGTCTATATATTTTTGAAATGTTGTCCGTATGATGACGCCTACTATACTAAATAGGTTTCCAAAGGACAAAGTTTTGAGAAGAAAGTGGTTGCTGGCTGTTCGAAGAAAAAATTGCAATCCCACGGACGCCTTTGTAATCTGCAGCAAGCACTTTGTTGAAGAAGATTCCTTTCAAAGATAAAAAAACTGTTAATGAATCATATGTTTATTCTAATAGTCCAAGAGCTAGTGAACCTCCTGAGTAACGTTTTGTCTGTATGGCTAGAAATTCTTATAGTGGTAGTTCATAGCTTACTGAGGACGGAAATCATCGCCTTCCACCCCTCACCCCTTCACGTCATCAACCTCTATATCTTTGAAAGTGTAAAAAAAAATAAACTTGTTCCTGTGAACTTGAAACTTTCATACGATTTTGTTCATTCATTGTAAAGTTAAAAAAAATTGACAAGCGATTTTGACGAGCACAAGTACCTGCCAGGCGACTCGAAAAGTGTGTAAAATGAACTTTTTTCTGTAAGGCTGAAATTTATATATGTGTTCGTCTGAGGGATTGAAAAAATGAATTTCATTATTAATCTTCATCATCATTTCATATGTAATCGTCAATTTCTTCATCATATAGTACAGTCGTTTCAAGCTTAATACACTGTGTCCGAAATTGGTTGAGACGGCACTATATCTCAGCTATTATTGAAATTAGAGACATGCGGTTTTCGCGACCCTGTGTCACTTTTTTGTAAAACTTTAAAATCCACAACTTCTTTTGTTTCTGGAATACAGGGCGAAAAATGTGCACTTTTCGAAAATGTTATTATTTCTTGAGCCCTGTACAGAAAAAGAAATGAAAACTCCTTATAAGGTATTTTTACGTAAAAGTCAGTGGCGTAGCTTAAGATTTTGTTCAGAGCCTTGATTTTGAGATTAAATTGGAACAGAATGGAATTTTTCATATGGAACACTCTGTTTATTTCAACGTCATATCGTTGCTTTTTTTCTGAATACATTGATGTATCACAACCTAACCTTCAATAAATTTCAGTTAAAAAAAATCCAACGCATTTAATCATTACTCTTTCGAAAAGCTATGTGACCTAAGCCCATTCGTTTCATCCTATTTTGAACAAAAACTCAAAATATTAACTGAAAAATGATGAAAACGAAAAAAAAATTTATTATGAATATTGTTCTTTCTTGATGCATGTGTGGAAGAATTCATGTCTTACTTAAAAAAAATCAAACAGAAATATAAATTTTTCTAATGGTTGACGCTGAAATTTATTGAAGGTAAGGTTGTGATACATCGATGTATTAAGAAAAAATAGGAAAATTTGACGTTAAAACATACGTGATGTTCCATTCGAAACATTTCAAGTTTGTGCTCTATCTCAAAAACATTCATCTGAAAAAAATTTCAAGCTACGTCACTGACTTCAACGTGAAAATATTATTATAAGCACTCTCATTTTTTTTCTTTCTCATACAGGGCCCGAGAAATAATAACATCTTCAAAAAGTGAACATTTTCTTTTTCGTCCTGTATTCCAGAAACAAAAATAGTTGGAATACATATTTCTGTTTGTGGATTCAAAAGTTTTACAAAAAAGTGACACGGGGTCGCGAAAACCGCATGTCTCTATCTTCAATAATAGCTGAGATACAATGCAGTCTCTAGCAATTTGGGACACTGCGTACTGCGCTCGAATCAACTGTACCATATGATGAAGAAAATAACAACATATCAGATGATGATGAAGAATAATAATAAAATTTAATTTTTCATTTTCACAGACGAACACATATATAAATTTCAGCCTTACCGAAAAAAGTTTATTTTTGTTCATATTTTACACCCTTTTCGAGTCGCCCGGCAGGTACTTGTGCTCGTCGAAATCGCCTGTCAATTTTTTCGTCAAATGTAATTCAATTGGAAAGTGAAAAGTTGCGGAATAGTTTTTTTCTAGCTGTTATGAATCTCGAGATCCCCTTGGTAGTCATGACAACGAATTTTACTCACCCAGTAATAATATACTCGTGAGTTGCATATAAATGTGTACGACAACAGTGTCATTCAAAACAGATGGCACATCTAAGTTTCCGCTTTACTCCAGGTGATAATTACATATGTTCCACTGGCCATCATCCTCCATTTACCCTTGTACACACTGGCGATAGCTGGTAGACAACATGACTATTGCCCATCACTAGTCACAATTCACTGGCCATCATAGGCCAAGGCCAGCATCCACCAACCTACACCAAATACCCCTTATACACATTGGCGATGGCCGGCAGTGGGCCAGCATGGCCCAATGTGTAGATACTGGAGCCTTTATGTGTGCCATATATTTTCTACAGATAATGCTCCAACTGAATATTTTTTTTCTATTCGGTATGTTGTGAATAAAAATTCCAATTCGAATGACGGTTCGTTAGTTGAACCTCAAAACCTGGATGTATCCGAAGAAGGCAATTCGAGAGAAAATGTAATGAGTGCTTTAAGATAATATCAATTTATGTTATCGAAAGGCCGCAAATCCTTTCTACTTCTACATGTACGTTACGCGGCAAGCATCGTATGTTCTCTTGCACAATCATTTAATTACCCCATTTATATGTCTTGTATCAAGATATGTTCACCAGAAGTCAATAAATAAAGGTGCATTTATTCTCTATAGTCTAGATAGATCAGTCGACTTCCCCTTGATTTGCATTCTGCGGCAGTAACATTCGACACTGCAATACCAAATAGCTCCTGGCTTTGACTCATGCAGAGAAACTTCACCTAACGAGTTAGTCTCAGCAGTTTTCATATAAAATAGGTCCCTCTAAAATGAATATGAATGATATTTTGGAAATGCATATATTGAAAACACGTTCTCAGTCGATTTTCATGATTTGTGAGAACAGATACAAGTATAATTGAAAATCGAATTCTTTTCAGTAGTAATAGAATAAAAAAAGGGAAAATTATTTCAGTCATATATCTCCATGCATCCTTGAAATATTTCCGAATTATTTGATCAGATCTCATTTTCAATAAACACATTATTTTAATGGTTACTTAAACGGACAAGGTTTTGAAATGAAATAGAGGATGTAGTTTATTTTCTAGATGTTTGAATTTGGATGATATTTCATTGAAGGAGTTGTACAAATACGAAGTATATGTATATTGAAGGCCCTCCGTCCAAGGTGCGACTGGTTTCTAATTAAATTTCTTCAATACTAACAAACGAGGTGGATAATCATTTCTCGTAAACGTTATTAGAAATATATCAGTATCTGATGATTTGAACAGGCGAAACTTTGTGAATATTTTTTGAAATGGTATCCTCTTATCAAATAATGAATAGTGTTTATTTAAATTGGTGTTCTCATAGAGACATGTGAGGTTTTTCAATTTGCAAAATTAGTAACTGTTTGAAAAAAAAATTAAATCAAATCAAATCAATTTATTATAAAATTATAAATAAATACAACTTTGTTCATGAGTATAATCTGCACTATTAACCCTTCATGTGAGGATGGACACACCTAAGTACCAGCTTGTGTTGTGCTATCCATCCTCCATTCCGGGAGTACAAAGATACATAATTAGTATTTATTCTGGCAGAACATTGATCACCATGGCTATACTACATCTGTTGGTACATTATTTGGGCTATTTCCATTATCTATACTGTTGGAATTTACCGACGTTTCGGCAAGCATTCGCCTGCCGTCATCAGAAGAAGAAACAAGAAACCAACCAATACGGACCAATATCTCCACTTCGAATCGAACCATAATTTGAACACCAAAATGGGTGTAGCCAGATGCTTATATAACAGAGCAACCAAGATATGCTCTAATCCAGAAGATCGTGATGAGGAGTTCCACAACATAACAGAAACCCTCAAGAGAAACGGTTACCCCAAGAAGATACTTCAAAAAGCCAGAGAACCAAGAGAAACACCAACAGAGCAACAACCAACAGACAATGAACCGACCGAAACGATAACTTCTGTCATACCATATGTGAAGGGGTTATCCGAGAAAATAAGAAGAATTGGTAACAGATACAACGTTAGAACAGCATTCAAGACCAATGATACTGTCAGGGAAAAACTCACGAAGGTGAAACCTGACAACGAGAATCAAAATACCAAAAATTGCATCTATGAAATACCATGCGAATGTGGCAGATCCTACATTGGAGAAACTAAACGCCCTCTGAAAGTAAGAATCAAAGAGCACCAAAGACTAGCTCAACTAGGAGAAACAGAAAAATCCAGGCTAGCCCAACATGCTTGGAACGAGGACCACAATGTCAAATGGGACGAAGCTTCCATAATATCAAAGGAAGAAGGATGGAGGAGAAGGAAATTGAAAGAAGCGGCTTTCATGGCGATAACTCCCAACCCAATCAGCGCGCCTTCTCTGGAAATGAAGAATATCTGGATGCCCGTACTGAGATCTGAGTTAAGGAGGACGAACGCGGCCCAAAGAAGCAATTAGTCCTGACATGAGCCAGTCCTGACGTAGCCTAACCTACTGTGCAAACCAACTACACAAGAGATAAGTACAGTTGATTTATGACTTCTTCTTCTTCTTCTTCTTGAAATGAGACTGAGTCTTGTCAATTCTGTCATCAGCCTTCTTGTGACATTGATGTTTATTAATTATTCATGACATTTATGTCCAAGTGTCAGAACAACTCGAGTTAAATGAGAATTTCCTACTTCAGTAGACTGTTAGTCAGAGTGGGTTGAGTTGCGGAGTTTGCACCTCTGACAGCTCGCGTTTGCATTCCCACAACTCAGTTGGATGGTATGGAGCGCAAAAGTCCAAACATAACAAGTTTGGCAAAGACCGGTCCTTCTCAGGACCAACAACACCCTGATGACGGCAGGCGAATGCTTGCCGAAACGTCGGTAAATTCTAACAGTATAGATAATGGAAATAGCCCAAATAATGTACCAACAAATATTCCATTATCAAGAATATCTCGTTCACAATTATACTACATCTATCGCCAAACCTAGAATCAGATAATAAAATAAAGATGAACAGAGACGGAGTGAAAGAGAGAGAGAGAGAACTCGAAAAACACAACAATGAACCCCGCCGACCGCCTCTTCCATTCAACCAAATAATTTTAGTAGTTCTGTATTTTCCTTAATAAAATCTGTCGGTGATTTCTTGAAATTATTCAAACTTGAAATGTTTCTCGTGCTTACAGGAAGGAGATTGAGAAGTTTGGGGCCTTGATAGAAAACACACCTCTGTGTGTGACTCCTTTTGATAGTTAATAGACTCAAGCTTGAACCTGTCACGAATAATAATAATAATAATAATAATAATAATAATAATAATAATAATAATAATAATAATAATAATAATAATAATAATAATAATAATAATAATATTTATTTATTCTTTCGACCACATATTTACAAGCATAACAAATAAATACATTCGGTATAGGATATGTCAGAATAAGAAGGAAAATAAAAAATACACACAAATATATAGCAAAATCGACAATATATCAATATAAAATGTAATAAAAGTGAAGACTTAAATAATGTACACAATAAGAAATATGACAATGATATGAAAAATGAGCAAATAAATTATCAACAATTAAACTCAAAAAATTCATCGAACGTATAGAAGCATTCAGACAATAGAAACTGTTCAACAGCTCTACCAAACAAAAGAACACTATCAATACGTTTGAATTCTATGGGAAGAGAATTATAGAGTTTAATTCCCATATATCTCGGCGATCTCTCATATACAGATGAACCATGGCGCGGAATTGCAAGATCAAGAAATTGTCTAGTCGCGTATTTATGATTATAATTTAAATGTAAAAAAGATTTTATGTTACTTTTGACATACTTAGTGGTTTCTAATATGAACATACAAACCAGTGGCAATAGTTTCAATCTCTTAAATAAAGGCCTACAAGATGATCGACGAGATACTCCACAAATAGATCTAACTGCCCTTTTCTGCAGTTTAACCCAGACGGCACAGAAATATTCCATGCATATTCAATGAATATACCGCTGGCATATTGAGATATTCCAAACATATTCCAAATCTCCTAGGGCATAAGCCTGGCAGATAGCAGGAATATCCAAGGTCACCATGAAACATCTGCCAGGAATATAAATGATCTTCAAAAATATATCCATGGCATATGCCATACAGATTCATCTATAAATATCTCCCTTACATATATGCTGGCAATATCTTTTTATCACCTGATTTGTCCATGCCATATGCTGGTAATATCTTTGTTTATATTTAAATATATGTAAATTTTTGTAGCGGTACTAAATAATAATGCATTGATTAGATTGTTTCAAAAAAAGTTATTACAGTTTTAAGAATATTTTGAACAATAACAATAATTAACAAAATTATCACATTAAATTATAAAAATGAACATAAAGTAAAAATATAAATATAAATCAACTAGGTATTTTACAAAACAATACAAGGTATATGAACTAAGAATAAGTAAAAATTAACATTTGATGAATTAAACTAAAAAATAGGGAAAACACAATGAGGTAATATTTTAAATGATATAAATATTGAACTGTGAACGTCAATTATTTGGTTTGTGAACTAGAGGCGATTTCGATTGACTGGTTCTTGGTTGGTTCATAGATTGGTCCGTCAGTTTTGGACCAACCGCATTCGAATGACATTCAAATCAGATGTTTCTCCAAAATTTGAACAGAATTCGAAAGCGCAGTTCGTTTGACGTTGTCATTTATGAACCGAGCGGTCAACTGTTAACCAACCAAAACAGCCATTCGAAATCGACTCATCAGATTATGGGTCGGTTTCACAAATCGAATTACTCGTTTTGAAATTTCTACGAATCGTGGTGGCTCCAGTTAATTAAACGGTACTAACAAAGTTTTGTGAAACCGACCTTATATCTATTGTATATCAGCACCTCAGAGGTAAAGTGTGTTAAGTCACATTTTTTCAGACACGACCTATCTAGAATATTGGATTCACATTAGTAAATTCTAGCTAGTGGAATACATTTTTGACTCCCTAGGTTTATGAAGACGCCAAGTAATGGCAGTACACATCCTTTGAAACAATTATTGAACTGAAAAATCTCTCATTTGTCTAATTTTGATATTGTGACTTGACACACTTTACCTTTGGGGTGCTGATATAGATATCCGCGTTTATAACATCCCAGGCCTTCCAATTCCCAGTCTCCAGCCCCTTCTATCAACACCCATTCTCCCGGTCTCTCAGACATCGTCTTCTGTATGCCGCTCATCCAGGTAGCTTTCTGTTGGTACCTATTTCGCAGCAAGTTGGGAATTCTTTGATTTTGGCCCTGAAAAAAACCAGTGATTCTAAGATTTTCAAGATAAGAGGCTGTCTACTGCTATAGTAATAGTGGAATCTGTTTTGATTATTTAATATTTATAAACTTACTTTGAATTTTAGTAGGCAGTGTTGGCAATTTATATCGAGGCAACCTTCCTTCTCGAAGACGATCCCTCTTTTTGATTTTTAGGGCCTAAATCTGTATTGATGCCACTAATATTTTCGACCTGTACAGCCTTTTTGCTTGCAGGAACAAAATTACGATATACAGCTTGGGTGAGACTCCTCCACTCATGCTCTTGTAGTTTTTACGTTTGGATTGAAAGCAAAATTTTGGTTAAGCTATCTGCACAACGTGGAGCCATTTTTCAGTAACAAATTTAGTATTTTCATTCTGTTTAAGAACCTCTGAAAATATTAATAAAACATAAAATGGGTTTTATGATCACTGAAATTATTTATATTATACCTTTGAGAACATTGCACAATTTTATTAGGGATGAAAAGTTAGCATTTGCCTTTTTCCCAACCTAACTAAAATATAGGAAATATCCTTTCTATCACTTCCTCACTGTAAAGTCCTCAATTCTTTGACCTGAAAAAACGTAAATACACATAACCAAAGATAAAGCACTGACAAGTGATTGGCATATTACGAAAACCTTTTTCAAGCATTCCAAATATATAAGAGTACCTACCAACGCTGATTTGATATTCACGCTCCTACAGTCATGCTCTTGTCTGTCTGTCTTATCTTTTCTCATGTGCTCGGCTGCATCACAAACTATTTATCACATAATACTCAAACAATAACATATTTTCAACTCCACACACAATTTAATAATTTTTCAATAAGACTTTTCAACTCATGGAGCTCCATAAGTCATGTCACCACCGTGACGTGACGACCATTTTGGAAGTTTGGAACGCCAAACTGAAACTGCTAATCACAGAACACAAATAACGTCAATCCAAGACCACAAAACAAAAATATGAATATTTTGACTGAAAACGTCGTGACGTAACAATATGGCCACTGAATCAAGAAAATGTTTACATCCATAAGAAAAAGTCAAATCTCAGTAAAATCGAAATTTGATATTCTTATCTGTAAATTCAGGGAACGAAATTGCAGGAGTTAAGAATGGGTAGAGGCCAGAAAATAGTTAATTTATAAAGGAGTATTTTTATTCCTGTAAAGAAATAATGTCATTGGTATTTCTGTCAGATATTTTGATAAAATTCAAGGAAATATCTAGAAAGGGCGAAAATATGGTTCGAAGTGGCCACATAACTTCCTCAACCTACAATGGCTCTGAAATGTTTGAAATGCAATGTATTTGGTTCAATGAAAAGCAAGAAGTATTAAGTTGAACTAGAAAGATTCTGAGTTTCAGACATCTCTGTTACCACATGGCAGCTTCATGGAAACAAAAATATGAGCAAAAGTGATTCGATCCTCCAGTGGAATAAGCTACTCTGCTGACTAATATTTGATTATCATATATGATTTTTGACAACTTGTCTACGACCTTTTCACATATCTGCTCGAATATCATATATTGTTTTTCCATTTATTAAAAATATATATTTGATCTCTTTCCTATAAGATCAAAATCATAATGGACCACTTTTTCTGTTTCATCGAACATTTCAATTATTTAAAAAGTCACTCGACTCTCAGTCGATATACGATATAGTATAGCATGTCCATTTTTCACAAATAAAAACGTTTAATTTGTTGCCTGCTCTTTCATTTCATTGTATCAATCATATAAATAAATTACAAATCATTGATTCCATTGTTTACTCAGTTTAATAAATAAGATCAAATTATTAAGCGAATGAAAGTGTTATTTTTTAACTTGAATCCAACTATAATTAACTTGATGATAACTGCGATTCCTCGAAAATATAAGCTATATAGAAAGTTTTAGTTCTTTAACAGTTTACTGGAAAATAGCAAACTCATCAATTATTGATGAGTTCGGAACAAAATCGAGGTAGTGGTAGTACCTACACTTTAAAAAATTATCGTTCAAAAAGGGTTTTGTAACGTTTGTAATATTCCATGAAGATTCATGTATATATACCAATAAATACTATTGAATAATATTCTAAACGCATATCATATAGATATTCCCATAGCATATACCAGACATATCTGGGATGGCATATATTTGGAATATTCCTTTGAGAGCAGATATATTTGATATATATCTGGCATATGCCTCGCATATTGCAATATCTTTTGGCTTAATGGCAGATTGGAGGAATATTCCGGGAATATAGGGTGCCGTCTGGGAAAAACCCTATCACTGTACGCGGATGATCCCCAAAACATTATACCATACATCAATCTGGATCGAAAATGGCTATGAAAATAAGATGAACAAATTTTTTCATTTGTTGAAGTCTTAAGCCTGAATAGAGCATAACATACAGACGACAATTTTGAACAGAGACTATCAATATGTTGATGCCAATTAAGGTTGCTATCAATTTCGATACCTAAAAACCTTGCAACATTTACTTGTTCTATTGATCTACTATTCACCTTCAGTAATAAGCTCTTGGTGGTGTGATCAATGGTATTTTTCAGGGAGAACTTCATGAAAACGGTCTTACTGACATTCAAAAATAATCGATTCTTATCGAGCCACCCAGAGATTCCATTCAAATCAACGCCAGCATCAGACAATGCATCGCTCATGGATCTTCCCGAACTCAGCAACGTATTATCGTCGGCAAACATAACCAAATTCAGTGGATCACCGACGACATCAGGCAAATCATTCACAAACAGCAGGAACAGCAACGGCCCAAGGGTGGATCCCTGAGGAACGCCACAATCAATACTACACAGTGAAGATCTAACGCCCCTCACCTCTACCAATTGTTTTCTATTAAACAAATATGATCTGATGAGATCGTTGACATGACCTCTGAGTCCCAATGATTTCATCTTTGATAACAGTATTTCATGTGTAACAAGGTCAAATGCCTTGCTCAGATCTACAAATACAGCCAAACACTTTTGATGATTATTGATATGTTCGTATAATCTATCAATGAAAGACATTACAGCTGTTTGAGTCGACATTTTCTGTCTGAAACCATGTTGGCACTCGGTTAATATATTATATTTATTCAAAAATGATAAAATTCGGTCAAAAATGATTCGTTCTAGTATTTTTGATATCGATGACAACAACGATATCGGCCTATAGTTTTGAACCTCTATTGGTTCACCCTTTTTGTACAGCATAACAACTCGAGCCAACTTCAAAACATCTGGGAAAATCGCATTTTGCAGTGACAAATTCACCAAAAACGTCAAAACTGGTGTAAGCCAACATGCGCTACTTTTTACTAGATTTGATATAATATTATCGACTCCATGTGTATTCGATTTCTTAATGCCATTAATGGTGTTATATATTTCGCTTTCAGTTGCTGGGGTAATAAACAATGTATAGTCAAGTTTATTTGAAATGTTCTGATCACACCCCTGTGAGTTGGTGCGAATTTTTTTATGAGTTTCGCATGGTAAATTTATAAGATAATGATTGAAATGTTCTGACAATACTTCTGGATCTTCAATCAGGTTATCATTAATGATAAGTGCTGGTGTTCTATCACTTTTTGAATTTTTCGTAGACGATACATTATCCTTTATTATATTCCAGACTACTTGTGATTTATTGGTAGAATCATTGAACCTTTTGATATTATGGAGCTTTTTAGCCGCCTCAAGAGTTTTTCTGTAGATTTTTTTATATTTCTTGTAATAAGAAATATTTTCCTCAGACTTGGTAGTGCATGCAAGTAAATATAAATGCTTCAACATTTTGGATGATGTCCTAATGCCGCCGGTAACCCACCGCTTGTTATCATTTTTGTTTTTGAACAGGACTCTCTGAATGGGGAAAGATATATCAACATAAAAAGACAACAAATTAATAAAATTTTCAAATGCTCCATTAACTGAAGTCGAACTGAAAACATCTTGCCAGTTTTCTCTCGATAGATGAAAATGAAATTCATTATAATTAATGGAATTAAACAGTCGGGTGAAAAAATATTTAGTATGACGTGTGTTTATATTATCAATATATAGTAAGACAAGTTGTGCTGTATGATCCGAAATACCATTTGCACATACTTCAGCCTTAATAACAGAATGTTCGGACACATTCGTGCAAATGTAGTCTATACAGCTATTACTAGTCTTATCATATCTGGTGTAATCCTTGATTAATATATCCATATCATATGATGTTATCAAATCCACAAGTTCACACTTGTAAATAGTATTCTGCAAAAAATCTATATTCAGATCTCCACAGATGACCATCTTAGAATTGTGAGTACAAAGATGGTTCAATACAGATTCTAACTCAAACAAAAACTCCCCAATCAAATTTAGAATAGGTGATCGATATACACAGACGATTCTGAACTTTCTACCAGTATCAAGAGTTAACTGAATTCCACAAACCTCAAAAACTTGTTCGCGAGATTTAGAAACAAGATATGAGATTTTGTCCACCTCAACATCAAGATTTTCTTTGCAGAAGATTGCAACCCATCCATTTTTGAGGGTGTTCCTGCAATAAGCAGCATATAATTTGTATCCGTTAAGTTTTACCAGTTTAATTTGTTCATTCCGCATCCAATGCTCCGAAAAACAAGCAATATCAACTTTGTTGTCGTCGAAAGTCATCTCTATCTCATTTAATTTATTTCCTAAACACTGTACATTCTGGTGAAAAATATTATATGAACTACCACTGTCCTTGCGAATATTTATATCAGAATTTGCCGGAGTTTTAAAATGATTAATTTTACCTGATATATCTTGCTTAATGACTTGAAAATTTTTTGATTTTTCATCGGAATTAACGGAGGATATACTATTGATGAACCTCAAATTTTTATTATTTGCTGACGACGTTTTATAAAAAATCTATTTACCGCCACACCCTCAGGCCAAAATTCAGGATCCATAGCCTTATCTATACAGTTAGACGGCAATGTAACCTTAAATGAAGAGTACACGTTTGGTTGTCTAGAATCCAGTTTTTCACAGGTGACATCCTGAAGATGTTGGTTGAGGAAGTCCTGTAGATCTGAAGCAGTCGTCTCTGGACTAAGTCTAGTCACATGTAGATGAGATAGCTGTTTTTTGGGTACAACATTGAGAATGTTCGATTTTAGTACACCCACTATTGGTTTGTCAGCTTTCTTTGGGAATGTCTGTTTTTTCGATACATCAGATACGGTTCTTGATTTTTCCATGGATGAATCTGGTGCTCCCCTGGTTCTCTTTCTTCTCCCTGAATTTTTCCATTCAGATGAATTCTCCTCACTCGGTATAGACTCCCTTCTCGATGCCGTGGTAGACAAAAATTGTTCCTTCCTCGTATGAGAATCATGTGGTGCATGCAAATGAAGCGTTGTTAAAGACAAGGATGAATCATCATTGGATTTCCCATCGAGTTGCTTCCCTATAATACTGTTATCATCTGGGACTCGGATGGCGCTCTTATCATTCCTCAGTGAACATATTTCCTCTGTGAGTTGATTTATCTGTTTACTTTGGAATGATATGAGTTTTTTGAGAGTATCAATTTCACCAATAAACACAGAAGTAATCTCGCTTACAATTTCTTTTCTAAGGGTTATGAGGACCTCCTTTGAAAAACTACCCTCTTTTGAATCTACTCGATCACTCGTCAAATCCTCAAGTTCCTCCTCAGGTTGACGACAGATGTCGCAGATCCATTTACTGGCATTTCCATCACGAATCTTGTTGAAAATTGTAATAGATAAGTTCACACACTTAGTATGGAAACTATTACCACACTTGTTACATTTTATTGTATCTTCAGATCTCTCTATTGTACTTGAACAACGAGAGCAACAAATTACTCGACCGCGCGTCTTCATGGTAACAACAAATCTTGTAGACTTTTCCTTTTCTCCTTGAAGAATGGATTTGTTACTAAATACCCATACTAAACATTGACTCATATGATCTCTTGTCTTAAGTAACTGAGTTTCCCTATACAAATCATTCGTGGGATACAATCTCGGCTTATTGAACAATATTTTCACCACAGTGTTCTGAGTCACTTAGAGGATGTTCAGGGAATTACTGAAGGCGCCATCCCAGGCAGTAATGCATCTCAGTACTTACTCTGCAAGAGAGTGGTATATAATGGTCTGATTTTTGCACTCGAGGATGTTTCCCAGTTCGTAGACTTTCCTGATCGATTGTCTGAGTCGCCTCACAACATAAGTCACATGTTGACTCCATCTCATATGCTGATCCACAACCACCCCCAGATACCTGATCATTTCCGTCTTCTCTATAACAGGACAGTTACACTTCACTGAGCCAACACAGTCTTTCTCATGGATGTGGACAGTGTTCTGTGTTGGTTGGTTGTTCTGCAATAGACTGAAAGTGATAAATTTTATCTTTTTGGCATTTAAACTTAGACGATTGTAAGTAAGCCACATCTGTATACTCCTCAGTCCTTCTTCTGATTTTTCAAGAGCCTGCCTCCAATTATTTTCCGTGAAAACAAGTGCTGTATCATCTGCAAATGAGACAAGATGACCCCCAAACCCATTTATGAATCCAATACTGTAAATATAAACAAGAAACAAAACTGGCCCCATCACCGTTCCCTGTGGTACTTTCATCCTGACCTCCTTTGCCTCACTGAGATCATTGTTAATCCTGACCCTCTGTGTTCTATATGTGAGGTAGTCTTTTAGCACTTTGTAGGTTGGGTCACGTCGAGGGTCACGTACACCATAATC
This sequence comes from Hippodamia convergens, assembly GCA_038502775.1. NCBI lineage: Eukaryota > Metazoa > Arthropoda > Insecta > Coleoptera > Coccinellidae > Hippodamia > Hippodamia convergens. Next base: position 113,253,477 of record CM076607.1, read on the forward strand.
ATGCAATTTATCCAAAAGCATCCTGTGATCTACAGTGTCAAACGCCTTCGCCAGATCTAGGAATAGTGCTAAACACTTTTCTGATCTGTCCAAGGCACCAATAATTTCCTGCATAAAATCTAGAACTGCATTTTCGGTGTTGGTTCCACTTATTAAACCGAATTGTTTGTCCGTTAGCACCTGTTTGTCATAGAGGAAGTCTGTAAGTCTATTCTCTAAGCTATGTTCGAAGATCCTTGTAAACTCATGATCGGAAAATGGTTTCACAGGAACAGGATAACTTGGTAGATGAATGAAACTAGCCCTTTTTTGGACTAATGCCGACGTTTCGTTGGAATTTTCCAACTTTTTCAAGGCTGTAAAATTTATTCTGCGTTAGATAGATAATTGATATGAAGTTAACAAACATGAAAAAGGGGACAATCACATAACCTACACAAGCATATTATAAATATAAATAACAAAGAATTTATAATAAAAAACACCGCACAACACACATTTACAAACACTCACCGAGTCCAACAAAGCTATAATCAAAATTACAAATGTCTCAAATATAATGCTATCGTCCAAATGGCACATTGGTACACTGAGGTGAAAAAAGGCTTCAAAACAGAACAACTGTCCATCAGGGGAATCAATCCAAGCTACACAATTTCTCTTCGAAATCACCAGTCTAAACATATATTGCATATCTCTGTCCATCCAAAACTACCACTATCAGGCACTATTTCACCCTCTTACTAAAACTGAAAAAACGAAAAACAAACACGCAAATACACTACATTGCTCATGCTCCGTCCGTATAGTTCTATCAAGGACGTTATACGTATTGTAGGTTGTCTACATTTCAAGGAGGATTAATATTCATCTTGTATTTATCTAAAATATTTGCATATATGGAACTTAGATTTTGTGTCCGTTCTATGATTGACTGTATCATTTACTTTGATATGGATAATTTCACTAATATTACGTTTCAACCAGTTGTCTTCCTTGTCTAAAATTACAACATTATCAAAGTTGAAACAATGGTTGGTCTCGAAATGATGTGCTGGCAGTGCAGTTTGCTCCTTTTTTTGTTTGTTCTTTTCCGTACAGTCATAATTATGTTGTTTAATTCTATTTTTTAAAAGTTGTTTGGTTTGTCCAATGTAGGCTTTAGAGCACGACATACATGAAATTTTATACACACTGTTGGAACTTTCTTCCTATTTTTCAATCTGGAAAACAATAAAGATGTTGTTTTTGTATTATATAATGCAAACTTAGTGGAATCAGAATGTGCCTGAACAATTTTCTCAATCTTGAGTGAAACCTCTGGGACATACGGAAATCTAAAATATGAATGGTCAGTTATTGGGGTTCCTGATTTGGAATCAGGATTGTATTAGTTAATGATTCTGTTTATTAAGTTTGATGGATAATTAAACATTCGCAGAACCTTCTTGATCTTCGATAGATTCTCCTCATGAAACTCACGATCACTAAGCTTAATGGATCCAAACAATAAGTTCTTTATAGATGCAATTTTGTATGATTTACTGCACTCTGAATTATAATTAAGAATTCGGTTCGAACTGGTAGGTTTTGAGTACCACTTTGTTTTTATAGATCCATCGTTCTGTCTGACAAACCCAACATCCAGAAAATTCAGTGTGCTGTTGACTTCCTGCTCAATGGTGAACTGCAGGCGTGGATGGAAACCATTAAAAACTGATAGAAGTTCGTCTGATCTACCTTTAGGAATCGCCAAAATTTTATCGTCAACATAAACCCTTAAGAAGGGAACGTCGAAACTTAAACGTCTCAAACACTCTGTCACCAGTTCTTCCATGACGAGAGAAGCCAGTACCGGACTAGCCGGATTAATTATAATTCAGAATGCAGTAAATCATACAAAATTGCATCTATAAAGAACCTATTGTTTGGATCCATTATGGAGCCCACAGACTTCGTGCCGATTCGCCGATTCGAATCGACGATTTGGATCGCCGATTCTGACCGCCGTACCGTTTTACTCACACACTTCGTAAGTACGTAAGAGCGCTTGTAGACGTCCGTTTTTTTCATCGGATAACGGACCGTCAATAAACGGCTATCCTTGTATACATATTTTTTTTACCGGATAGATGGAGTGCCGTCTATATGCATTAGAACGCAGGTAGACGGCACTCAATTAACAGAAAACAGGCAATACGTCCGGCAGCGTCAACACGCACCAATAGAGCGCTTGTAGACGTCCGTTTTTTTCACCGGATAACGGACCGTGTTTTTTGCCGGATTCGCGGTGGTGTATGAATTATAATGAATGTGTGTACATGCACCGGACATCGGTCCGGCGAACAATTTACGCCGGATGCACCATCTCTTCCCCTCGGCGCGACGGACACCGGTCCGGTGTAAGAAATGGCGGTCATCCACGCCAGTGTATTGGTGCGTGTTGACGCTGCCGGACGTATTGCCTGTTTTCTGTTAATTGAGTGCCGTCTACCTGCGTTCTAATGCATATAGACGGCACTCCATCTATCCGGTAAAAAAAATATGTATACAAGGATAGCCGTTTATTGACGGTCCGTTATCCGGTGAAAAAAACGGACGTCTACAAGCGCTCTTACACTGGCGTGGATGACCGCCATTTCTTACACCGGACCGGTGTCCGTCGCGCCGAGGGGAAGAGATGGTGCATCCGGCGTAAATTGTTCGCCGGACCGATGTCCGGTGCATGTACACACATTCATTATAATTCATACACCACCGCGAATCCGGCAAAAAACACGGTCCGTTATCCGGTGAAAAAAACGGACGTCTACAAGCGCTCTTATGGAGAGGAAACATCTTTTAGAAGTGGCGGCTGCTTTTGTTGTGTTGAACAAGAATAATAAAAAAAAGATCGATATGGGTGAAAGAATGGCTCCTGAAACGAGAAAAATATTCTGATATTAATTTATTAAATGAAATGAAGTTGGAACCAAAAGATTTTCTCAATTACTTGAGAGTGGACGAAGAAACATATTCCGTATTATTGAATTTAGTAAAACCATTCATTACTAAACAAGATAGTCATTTACGAGAGGCAATATCCCCACAGGAAGATCTTACGAAGATTTGAAGTTTTCCACATTGATTTCTCCACAATCCTTATGGAGCCCATGGACTTCGTGCTGATTCGCCGATTTGAATCGCCGATTCGAATCGGCGATCCAAATCGGCTCGCATAAGCATAAAACATAAACATAAGCATAACTGCTTATGTTTAACATGAAACAAAACAATGCCCTCAAACCATATTCAGTTCGTATCCTTGATAGAAGCCAATGTATCAATTTTCAAACATCAGATGATGCAATATTCGAGGTATGTGCAGGGCATTTTCTAGGGTATATGCCGCCCGGGTCAAGTTAAGATTTTGCACCCTTTTTTAACTATCTGCTAAGAGGTACCACGCTGGCTGCCGCCCCTTCTCATTGCCGCCCGCGTGCGGGGCATGCGCTGCATCCCCGGTAGGAAGGGCCTTGAATATGTGACAACAGGTGAGAACAGGTACAAAATTCAAAATATACGGCACAAATTGGCACAAAACATTCTGATACAAAAATTCCAGGAGTGGGTCACCAAGCTAAGAAAAAGTGACAAACTTCACCGAGAAATCCATGAATGTAAATTCATTAAGTTTCATGCTGTGAACTTCAAGTGTCACGGTTGATTTTATAAGTTACGTACAATGAGAATCCTGAAACCCACTAGTATATTTCGTATTATTATTTTTATTTTATGTTCCTGCCCATTATTGTTTTTATTCGTTCTGAAAGTTTCATGATTTAACATACATTAATAGTGTCGGTTTTATTGAATATTCTCATCCTGGTATACTTGACCATGAAACAAAAAGTAGAATATTAGTTTGTTGAAGTGATATGTGATAATATTAATGTGTCAACGTCTTAAATGAATTGAACTTTGTAAATGCAGTGTATGATTGAAGATGATGAATATCTGGAAATTGGTTTTCTGAAAGTCAACCGTATTTCTGAGAATTCATCTACTCACAGGGAAAACTCGAAATATTTCGAAAACTGAACAGGCTCAAAATTCATGACAGACGGCACAAATTGAGCGCAATTAATCAAAAAAAGCAACTTTCCACATATGAGTCACATCAAGATGATGACTGACATGAAAACCTTGAAATATCTCGAGAACGAAATGGGCACAAAATTCATAAATATTTATAACATACGGCACAAATTGGGACAAAATGAGCACAATTCATCGAAAAAAGAAAACTTCCAAAATTCCATATGTGAGTCATCGCGCGAAGTTGTTGACTCACAGTGAAAACTCAAAATATCACGAGAACTAAATGGGCACAAAATTCATAATATACGGCACATATTAGCACAAAAAAGCATAATTTATCGAAAGAAGAAAATTTCTTAAATTCCATATGTGAGTCACCAAATTGATGCTTGACTCAGGGAAAACTCGAAATATCTCGAAAACTGAATGGGCACAAAATTCGTTACTTACGGCACAAATTGACATAAAATAGGCAAGTTTATTGGCCTCTTCATTACCTGTGATTCCCGAATGAACAGGAACCCAGATTAAAGAGACCTCATTTTTCTTGCTTACCTCATTGAGTTTGCACCGGCATTCCCATGTCGACTTTGAGTCGATGACATAGGAGTTCAGTGCTTTAATAGCAGCTTGACTATTTGAGTGAATCGCTATGTCGCAATTCTGTTAGTTTCTCTCTAGATTAATATCTAGACATCTTTCGATTGCTAATATTTCTGCTTGAAGAACACTCACACAGGAACCTAACGATAGTGCACACTTGGCTTTGGCCCCGTGAACCCCAGTGCCAGCTCCCGTGTTGGTTTTAGAACCACCTGTTTACCATTTAACAGTATTTTCTCTGAAATTTCGGTTGGTGTATTCCCGCTTCCATTTCTCGTTTTTGCATAGTGGTGACTAATACTGAAAACTCAAAATATCTCGAACTCTGAATGAGCTCAAAATTCGTAACCTACGGCACAAATTGGCACAAAATGAATTTATCGAAAAGAGAAAATTTCCAAAATTCCATATATGAGTCACATCGTGTTAAAAATTGAGCCCCTCAGACGTCATCCTCAACTACGCCTATGGTCCGAACGCACCGAAACGTCAACTCGATCTCTGCAACTCGATGAACAGCTGATTGACGTCAGAACTGACCTACCTCTATGGACTAACCTAGTGACAGATCAACTCATGCTCATTATTAATTGTAACAATCAATCAATCCTTTTTCTGTATCGACATTCTCTGAAGATCAGACCTCTCTTGTGAAATTAGAATTCTCAAAAAGTCACCTCGCAAATCAATTGTACATCTCGTTCATTTTTGGAAGCAATCAATTAGGTAAGTGAGCATTTCTCAAAGTCATCTTTCATTAATGCATATTTAATGTTATTTTCCTGCTTTTTATAAAGTTTGAAAATGTGTCCACGTTTTAGATCATAAAATCTATAAAAATACTGGTAATCCTCTCTCACTTTACTCTCAGAAAATCTCTATTGCATTTAACTAATGGAATTGACTCCTCTAAGATACATATTTTGATATATTTGGCTGTTCTCATGATTTTTCAGATTTTTCTAGACTTTCCACAGTGGAAATAATAGTTGATTGCTCCAAAAATGAACATTATTTGTGGTAATGAGTTTTGATTCATTATATTCTCATGTGCACCTCATTATCTCAATGTAGTCATCTCATTTCTCAATCATGCACTTCTCATTAAACTTGCTAATTATTTTTTTCGAGTTTCAGATGAATGAACGATCTCAAGCATAAGGGTGAATCATGGAATCAGTCTTCTCTCTCAATAAAATCAACTCAACTTCTCTGAAATATTTGAACGATCAAGTAATTCACACATTGAACCTGATTGACAGTCTCAATCCCTGCTTCACCTTGAGCAGTCTCCTCAAATACTGCCCACATGATTAGATTGGTATGATCTCCTCAGTATAGCTAAGAAATTCTCAAGTTCATTCATCGGAAACATTTAGCAAGTGGCAACTCAAGCTTTCAGCTTCAAACAAATCAAAGGGTTGGTGATTTACACTCATACAATGTACTCTCATATTGTCATTCTCATAATTATCAATTGTAACTCTTATTTTTCTGATGAACACTAACCCTGCTTGCTAAAAGTAGTTTGTCACTGTAAATTTTGTCTCAATTGATTAATTAGCCTTCTCGTTACAGAACTACGTTATAGATCATAATTATTGATTTCTCAACCTTGATATTCTCATATTGTAATGCTCTCAATGAAGACCAGACTTAGACTATTAAGTTTTCAATACATGTACTCCTCTAAGGCCTAATCTCACTTTATTACAACTCAGACTACTCTAACAATTCACTATTGAACCTTTTGTTTTTCTGATGAGATAAAGAGGCTCTCGCAATGAATTTCAGTTGCATCATCACTGTAAACTCTGTGTTTAATTTTGAATTAATGGAACTCTCTCAAAGTCTAAGTCTGACTTCAGCTGACCTCTCATTTTGAACTTCTCTAGATTACCTCTGTTTCTAGTTGAATAATCACTCTGAGTTTTAAAGATGACTTTAATATTGTATTTTTTACTGTATTAACTTCATGCGGGTGACTCATTCATTTTATGATTGTGAATGATGTCAATAAATGTTTTTACAATACCATCTCTAACTCAATTATCTGGATACAGTCCTAAACTTTATTTTCCAAAATCAGAACATCCCCGATTTTGTACATTTTGGTCCTTCGGGCCGGATAGTTGAGTTAGAATCAGTACCATTCACAATCATATTTCTCATACATCTCAAATATTTCATATTTCTCGAATTTCTCATAACTCCCATATTCCTCATACCTCTAGAATTTCTCATACCTCTCAAATTTCTCATACATCTCAAATTCCTCATTCTCCTCAGATTTCTCGTACCTCTCATACTCCTCATACCTCTCGAATTTCTCATACCTCTCATATTTTTTATACTCTTCAGATTTCTCGTGCCTCTCAGACTCCTCATACCTCTCAGGTTTCTGTTACCTCTGGAACTTCTCATAGCTCTCATGTTCCTCATACCTCTCGAATTTCTCGTACCTCTCGAATTTCTTGTACCTCTCAAGTGTCTCATACCTCTGAAAGTTCTCATTCCTCTCAAGTTTCTCGTCTCTTTCAAATTTGTTATACTCCTCAAATTACTCATACCTTTTGAATTCCTCAAATTCCTCATAGTTCTCAAGTAATAGTATCTCATATCAATTTTTGTTCATCTCAAAGAAAGAACACCTCAGAGAAGAACAGCTCAAATCAGCTCTCCTATGAAAAGTTCAGCTATGATCAGGTACTCTTGCTCCTCCTCTGTTAATGTAGCCTCCTCTGATTTCTAATGACTCCTCAAATGTCGTCCTCTGCGTTCTCCGACGTAAATGGCGTCAACATCAACTGAAATTTCCTCATCCAATCCTCTCCATGATCACCTCCACATGACAACCTCACTAAGGCCACCTCAACAAGTCCAGCCACCTCTTCGAAGGCTCCTCAAGAAGTCAGTGACACCAAGCAGCCAACTCCAAGAAGGCCTGAAGCCTTCAGGCAGTCGTCAAGGCCCCTCCAAGAGTCAACGCCTCCGATAGACAGCTCACTCTCCTCGCCACCGCTCTAGCCACCATCATCACTCCAGTGACCTCGCACACAGTAAGACTTCTCGTCGACTCTGGATCAGAACTCTCGTTCATCTCTGAAGACCTCGTTCGTCAACTCAGCCTTCCTCGAAGCCAGTCCAATCTCACCATCGTTGGATTTGGTGGAGTCACCTCAAGATCAAGAGGATCAGTTTCAATTACGTTGAAACCTCTTCACTCTCAAAAAACCGTGAATATAAATGCCTATATTTTGTCATCTCTTTGTACTAATCTACCATCTGTTAATTGCTCTACAAGACCTTCTCTGCCTCATCTCTACAATTTGAAGCTAGCTGATCCAGACTTCCTCACTTCAAGGCCAATCGACATTCTACTGGGTGCTGATGTCTATGGTGCCATAATTCTTCCTCAACTCCGAACAGGGCCGAATGAGTCAACTCCAATAGCCCAGTTATCTATATTTGGATGGTTGGTCCTAGGTCCAATATGCTCTCCTCAAGAAGCCTCCTCAAGTAAGCCACATCTATATCATGCCAGTCAAGACTCCGACCTTCACCGTCTACTCGCAAAGTTCTGGGAACAAGAAGAAGTCAAGTCCTCCTCCATCGATCACCTCACTCCTGATGAACAGGAATGTGAAGACCACTGCAAGGCTACTCATTCTCGGCTTTCTTCTGGCAAATACATGGTAAGACTCCCATTAAAGTCATCTCCTAATATTTTGGGATCTTCCAGACAACGTGCCTATCGATGCCTCCAAGGACTCCTCCGCAAGTTCGAGGGAAACCAAGAATATTGCCGCCTCTACAAAGAATTCCTCTCCGAATATGAACAGCTCAGGCATATGAAGAAAGCTCCAACTGTCATCTCGCCTCCCAGGTACTTTTTGCCACATCATGGTGTCCTCAAACCAGACAGCGCATCCACCAAACTCCGGGTTGTGTTCAATGGTTCCAGTCCTACCTCAACCGGTCTTTCTCTGAATGACATAATGCATACAGGAACGAAACTACAATTAGACGTCATTGATGTATTATGTTGGGTACGTCGTTTTAAATTTGTCCTCTCCACAGACATCACGAAGATGTACAGACAGATCCTGGTGCATCCAGACGATTGGGATCTCCAAAGTATTCTCTGGTTCGACTCAAATGATGAGATAGCGACGTACCACCTCACCACCGTCACCTATGGAACCAAGGCAGCTCCGTTTTTGGCCATTAGAGTCCTCCTCCAACTCATCGAAGATGAAGGTCACAAGTTTCCACTCGCCATTCCTCCTCTCACCAAAGGTCGTTATGTTGATGACATTTATGGTGGAGCCGACACGAAAGAAGAACTCTCAGACATCGCTCAAGAATTGAAAAATCTCTGCATGGCTGGCGGCCTCCCTCTAGCAAAATGGCAATCGAACGCTCCAAGTATTCTCAAGATGGTAACCGAGGAAGAAATGGTTCCCTCTCCGATCTCATTTGACGACTGTCCTACTTCGACGAAATTACTCGGCCTCCTCTGGTATCCTCAAGATGACTACTTCTCATTTAAGATACAGTCTTCCTCATCTGGGTCTGTGGTAACTAAACATATTATGTTATCTCATATTGCTCAACTCTTTGATCCACTTGGTTTAGTATCCCCTGTCACGATCAGGGCCAAAATGTTGTTGCAGGAACTCTGGCTCCAGAAAATTTCATGGGATGAACCATTATCGCCTCCAATTATCAATAGATGGTGCAACATCAGAGAAGATCTCAAATCATTAGCTAATGTACGAGTCTCTCGTTGAGTAGGCACCCAACAAGACACCTCCATAGAACTTCACGGCTTCTCTGATGCTTCTCAACTTGCCATGGCTGCCGTTCTCTACCTCGTTGTCCACTCTCCATCCACAGGATCCAAAGTCACCCTGTTCTCCTCCAAAACTAAAGTAACGCCTTTGAAACGCCTCTCAATCCTGAGACTTGAACTCTCTGCATCTCTAATTTTGGCCAAATTAACTAAGTACGCTCTTCGTATTCTAGATACCAAGGTACACTCAACGACTTTGTGGACGGACTCAACTGTGTCTCTATCGTGAATCAAATCTCATCCATCACGCTGGAAGGACTTTGTTCGAAACCGAGTAGAGCTCATCCAAGACCTGACTCCAACTGCGCAATGGAGATACGTTCCCGGCAAAGAAAATCCAGCTGATTGTGCTTCTCGTGGCCTCTCCTCATCTCAACTACTGAACAGCTCTTTATGGTGGACGGGACCACCATGGATTTCCAAGTCACTAGATTCCTGGCCAAATCGTCAGCCGGCACCGACTATTGACCCCGAATCTGAAGCAAAACCCACAAAGACCATCCTCGCAGCTGCAAAACAAGACTACTCGTGGGATCTTATATACAGGTATTCTTCTTTATATAAACTCTTAAGAATTACCTCTATTTGTTCAAGAGTCCTCGCCCGACTCAGATGCTCCTCAAGTCCGAATATGTCATCTTCGCTCACCTCAGCTGACTTGGAAAAATCAAGGATCTATTGGATCAAGGCAACTCAAGAAGTATATTTTCCTCAAGAACTCAAGGCTCTTCAAAGTGGTACAACTCTATCCTCTTCTCATGTGTTCAGTAGACTCACAGCATTCCTCGACCAAGAAGGTGTTATTCGTGTAGGCGGACGAATCCACCACTCTCTCTCAGACCCAGAAAGCAAACATCCTGCAATATTTCCTCGATTTTCTCAATTGACTTCTCTAATAATTGATTCAGCTCACAGACGAACGATGCATGGAGGCACGCAACTCACACTGTCGACCATCCGACAACAGTACTGGATTATTGGTGGAAGAGCCCCAGTGAAATCCCACATCCTGAAGTGCGTTGCTTGTGCACGGCAAAGAGGTATTCGAGCTCAACAACTCATGGGACAATTACCAGAACCACGAGTAAGGCCATCTCGTCCCTTCTCTCATACTGATGTAGACTACGCAGGCCCACTCACGATCAGAACTTGGAAAGGAAGAGGAGCAAAGACACACAAAGGTTGGGTTTGTGTTTTTGTCTGCTTCGCCACCTCAGCAGTACACCTCGAAGCTGTAAGTGACTATTCCTCTGAATCTTTTATTGCTGCTTTTCGAAGATTTACAGCTCGACGAGGCATCTGTCATTCTCTATATTCAGACTGCGGAACCAACTTCATTGGGGCAGATGCAACCCTCAAGAACATGTTCTCAAAAGCCTCCTCAGAAAGCCAGGTCATCGCCAGACTCTTCATGAATGAAGGTACAAACTGGTGTTTCAATCCTCCAGCTGCTCCTCATATGGGAGGAAAATGGGAAGCTGCAGTGAAGTCCTTCAAGTACCACCTCTCTCGAATCACGAAAGATCAGCCCTTCACCATGGAAGAACTGATGACACTTCTCGCCCAAATCGAAGCCATTCTCAATTCAAGGCCTCTAGAACCACTCAGTGATGATCCTGAAGACTGCTCTGTACTAACTCCTGGTCATTTTTTAACAGGTACTGCTCTGACTACTCTACCTGAGCCATCTCTCGAAGAACTCCCAACATCTCGGCTGTCAAGATGGCAGTTCATCCAGCAGCGAACCCAACAGTTTTGGTCAAAATGGTCTACTCAGTATCTACAACGTCACCTCTCCATATCCAAGTGGCATCATCCATCCCACGACATAAAGGTTGGATCTCTAGTTCTCCTCACCGATGAGCGACTACCTCCTTGCAAGTGGCCATTAGGGCGAGTAATGGCAGTGCACCCAGGGTTAGACGGCCTTGTTCGAGTCGTTACCCTCAAGACCTCCACGTCCACGTTGACAAGACCTATCTCAAAGCTAGCCATACTACCAGTCATCTCTACAAGCGAAGAAACCAATCTCAAAGCTAGCCATACTACCAGTCATCTCTACAAATAAAGAACCCAATCTCAAAGCTAGCCAGCCTACCAGTCCTCTCTACATTTGAAGTTACTCCGTAAGATCTCTAATTCTAAAATTCAATCATCAATTTCATTGCTTATTGGCTGGCGGAATGTTAAAAATTGAGCCCCTCAGACGTCATCCTCAACTACGCCTATGGTCCGAACGCACCGAAACGTCAACTCGATCTCTGCAACTCGATGAACAGCTGATTGACGTCAGAACTGACCTACCTCTATGGACTAACCTAGTGACAGATCAACTCATGCTCATTATTAATTGTAACAATCAATCAATCCTTTTTCTGTATCGACATTCTCTGAAGATCAGACCTCTCTTGTGAAATTAGAATTCTCAAAAAGTCACCTCGCAAATCAATTGTACATCTCGTTCATTTTTGGAAGCAATCAATTAGGTAAGTGAGCATTTCTCAAAGTCATCTTTCATTAATGCATATTTAATGTTATTTTCCTGCTTTTTATAAAGTTTGAAAATGTGTCCACGTTTTAGATCATAAAATCTATAAAAATACTGGTAATCCTCTCTCACTTTACTCTCAGAAAATCTCTATTGCATTCAACTAATGGAATTGACTCCTCTAAGATACATAATTTGATATATTTGGCTGTTCTCATGATTTTTCAGATTTTTCTAGACTTTTCACAGTGGAAATAATAGTTGATTGCTCCAAAAATGAACATTATTTGTGGTAATGAGTTTTGATTCATTATATTCTCATGTGCACCTCATTATCTCAATGTAGTCATCTCATTTCTCAATCATGCACTTCTCATTAAACTTGCTAATTATTTTTCTCGAGTTTCAGATGAATGAACGATCTCAAGCATGAGGGTGAATCATGGAATCAGTCTTCTCTCTCAATAAAATCAACTCAACTTCTCTGAAATATTTGAACGATCAAGTAATTCACACATTGAACCTGATTGACAGTCTCAATCCCTGCTTCACCTTGAGCAGTCTCCTCAAATACTGCCCACATGATTAGATTGGTATGATCTCCTCAGTATAACTAAGAAATTCTCAAGTTCATTCATCGGAAACATTTAGCAAGTGGCAACTCAAGCTTTCAGCTTCAAACAAATCAAAGGGTTGGTGATTTACACTCATACAATGTACTCTCATATTGTCATTCTCATAATTATCAATTGTAACTCTTATTTTTCTGATGAACACTAACCCTGCTTGCTAAAAGTATTTGTCACTGTAAATTTTGTCTCAATTGATTAATTAGCCTTCTCGTTACAGAACTACGTTATAGATCATAATTATTGATTTCTCAACCTTGATATTCTCATATTGTAATGCTCTCAATGAAGACCAGACTTAGACTATTAAGTTTTCAATACATGTACTCCTCTAAGGCCTAATCTCACTTTATTACAACTCAGACTACTCTAACAATTCACTATTGAACCTTTTGTTTTTCTGATGAGATAAAGAGGCTCTCGCAATAAATTTCAGTTGCATCATCACTGTAAACTCTGTGTTTAATTTTGAATTAATGGAACTCTCTCAAAGTCTAAGTCTGACTTCAGCTGACCTCTCATTTTGAACTTCTCTAGATTACCTCTGTTTTTAGTTGAATAATCACTCTGAGTTTTAAAGATGACTTTAATATTGTATTTTTTACTGTATTAACTTCATGCGGGTGACTTATTCATTTCATGATTGTGAATGATGTCAATAAATGTTTTTACAATACCATCTCTAACTCAATTATCTGGATACAGTCCTAAACTTTATTTTCCAAAATCAGAACATCCCCGATTTTGTACACATCGTCAAGTTGGTGAATCATAGTGAAAATTCGTAATATCTTGAAAACGGAATGGTCACAAAATTCATAACATACGACAAAAATTGGCACAAAATGGGCACAAAATACCTAAAATATTTCCATATCAAAATTCCACTAGTGAGTCACCAACTTGACAAACCTGTGTATCAAAGGTAATCTCCATCGTAAGAAAAAACATCTGACCCCCTTTGTTTAAATTTAAGAATACCTCTCTTGAAGAAATCAGTTGGTTTAGAGTAAAAGAAGATACCCACCTCATTTTAGCCTCTTCAGAAGACAAAGGTTTAGCCTTATTTAAGTGGTTCTGACAGGAGCAGAAGGAAATCTGTTGGGGCGGGGTCGGCGAAGTAAGGAGATTCATCTACGGTCTCCCAGCCAAGCCTAAAATTTTTCTCTGGTCTAATTTGGTGTGTGTGCGAGCGATGTCCTGATGGAAAATTACGCCCTTTCTGTTGATCAAAGCATTTCTGTTTTTGATTAAATTTTCTTGCACACGGCTCAGATACCTACAATAGAGCTCTGCATTCACAGTTCGGCCACTTGGTAGAAAGTCGTAAAAAATTATGCTGTGGATATCCCGCCAAACGGACAAAGAATTTTTTGGTTGGTCAGTGATCGTTTTGGCACAGTTTTTGGCCTTTGACTGGGCTTGATTGACGAGGAGGGTGTCCATAGTAGACTCATTTTCCATTACATGTCACCATCTGATCTCAAAGGGTTGATTTTCCTCTCTTTCCACCAGTGATGTACAAATTTCATTTCGCTCATCCATGTTTGAAGCAGAAAATTCATGTGGCACCCATTTATCGAGATGTTTGCGGTAACCTACTGTAAGAAAATGCTTCTTCACACCTCGAGGAGTAATACCAAGATGGTTTGCGATGTCTTGAGTTGAAATCGGTGGTAATTGAACGATTTCTTTGTCATAAATCTCACTGGTCCTTTCAGAACGTGGTTGATCTCCACACGACTCTTCTCGTTCGTTGAAGTGTTTAAACCAAAATCCAATTGTCTGAGCACTGACAGTAGATTCTCCTACACCTTGAATGATGACATCAGTGGCTTTTGGAGCACTCAGGCCACACCCCCTGTGAAACCAAATGATGGATCTAATTTTTCATTTTTAGACCGACATTTTGGCTAATTATAACACAACAATCAAGCAAATTCACGTCAAACAAACTTTGCACCTGTTCAGACCATAGAATGAGCTTTCGAACGAGGACAGATGGTAAGCAATCGGCCATTAAATGCGCCCTCTACAGCTATTTTAGTGACACCTATTTTTTCCGGCAAGAACTTTGTTCCCCACCGTAAACTTCCCATACTCAAACAATTCGTTCACATAATTTTTGTTTTTGATTTTGGAGGCCCCTTGAGCCGGAGGTCCTCGGCAATCGCCGATCTGCCGACCTAGCAAGACCGGGTCTGATAACTCTGAATAAACCCTCTCTGGTCTGAAAAAAATTATACCAACTTTTTTTTTGCATACACTTTTGAAAACTTTTCTATTTTATGGAGATTTAAAATTGGTAAATAACATCAACAATATTTCTCAAACCTATTTTCTTTGTAGAATTCAAGAAAGTTTCAAGCAGCCACTTTTTTTGGCACGAAGTTTAGTCACTTCATACGGTGATAAAAAAAGTTGTTGCTTGATATCGGTGTTCAAATACTCGCTGGACATGTTAAGGGTGGTAACTACACATTTTTAATATTCTATTGGTATTTGATCGCAGAATACCAGCTTGCCGTTCGATGTTGCGAGTAGAGGTGTCAGGCTACCCTCCAATTATTTAAGACGCTCGTGGTCTCCCAAGGTGATGACCATGGTCAAATTCAGGCATTCTATCAGGTCGGCTAGGTTCGTAGGTTCTAATAAAGACGCTATAAGCGGGGTGTTGAAGGTATGGATAACGCTGAGCGTAAATGTTTGCTGCTTTCTTCGTCTTGTAGGCGACACCAGCTCTTTGTGGCTCAAAAAGGGTTCACCGTAAATGAGATGCACATCTTCATAATCTTCTGCAGTGTAAAGCACTCGACCCATTCTTAATAAATACGAATTTCACACACAATAAATCAGAATCCAAGGTATTGCCAAAATTATCCAAAATTCGAATCGTAAGGTATCGAAAAGTCCGGAGTTCATAATAAAATTAAGGTTCAGCGATATCCAAACCTCAAACATCAAGATTATTAAAATCAATGAATCTGACTGAGCTGGTAGAATGCCTGGAGTTGACCATGGTTATAAACGTGGGCGTCTTGGAAATAATTAGAGAAGAGCCTGACCCCTCTAGTCGCAAAATTGAGCGGCGAACTGGTTTTCCATGATCTGAGATGAAAATACAAAGTATCAATCCGACTGGATTCAGTGTATAAGGTATCACAACTGGCTTCATGAAACCTGTACACTTTTTCGGAACTACTGCTCAAGATGTGGAAAACTTAAAGCACTATCTGACTGATCTCCTCTTCGTTGTGTTGTTTTATTTTAAAAAGAGTATTTCTATTTCTGTTGGAACCTATTAGGTATTTAATATTTTAAACAACAATGAAAAATTCGTTTACCTATTTGTTGATACCTACCTGATATTTTATGATATAAAGAATTTATATTTTAGTTTAATGAGTGCTTTTGAAATTTCATTAAGTAGGCTGATTTAAATTATATTACGATTACAACAGACATAAAACGATAAGAGATTTCATTGGATTTGGCTTTGTAATTGGATCACACAATATGAAGGGCATCTATCCCGGACTTAAGGCATCTATCCTTATCAGTATTTTCATAGTGGGGCAAATATACATACCTGTAGGCATTTATCCCCAGAAATAATGTTCCACAAAAATCAAAATTCTGTGAAATCTGCTAATGCTATGTCAGAAAAAACCCATAGTATTTCAATTCAAATAACAAGGCTAGCTACTTTTATAAAAATTATTCAGATAAAATCGATATTTCCGAAAATATGGGGCAATTTCAAAAAGTGGGGCATCTATCTGCATTTTACTCTAGGCCAGGCTCAGATTTTTTTACATTTATTTGAAATGCATGAAAGCAGGAAAAGAATTCAAATATTCGTCTCACCTCTGAACGTGTTATTAATAATTATGAGAATATTTTATTGTTATTCCAACCTGAGAAGCTTTAAATTTCTTCATGTAACATTTTATAATGATCGAACAAATCAAAAAGAAACGTTAGATATTTTTTTTTCACCATTTTTTCATCATAAAACATTTTGACAATAATTAATTGCATGTTGCTTAATTCCAGACTACTCAGTTATTTATGTAGAAAAAATGGATATTCAAATCCTCAAAAAACACATGAATTAATAATTGTGAGAAAAAAGGCGAGTAAAGTTAACAAGTAGCTCACAACATACTCGTCACCCACAGAAGATGATAGAAGTGAAAACCACTAGTTTTTCATTGAAAAATTCACGTTCAGTATGATATTGTGGAGCTCTGAAATTACGCATTCAATGAAAATGATCGCTGGATGTAGATGAAAATTATCATTTTGGATAATTTCACTACTTATTAAGATTTGATAGATTATTGTTAGATCATGATACGTTCAGCGGTGTGACAAAAATTTTAATGCTTGAATTCTATACCTGCGTTTAGGCATTTGGTATCAATGTAAAAAAAATCAGACAGTGCCCTATAGGGAGGTCATTTTTACATCAGCATTCAAAATTCATTTTTCTGAATACGGCTTTGGGAATATGACATTCAGTATACCTACATAATCTTACAGATGTTAGAAAAACATTCAATTCTCACATACAGTACCAGAAATATAGTCGAATGAATTTTCGGTCAGAATGAATAATTCTCCCCATATATTGGCTACAAAAAATAGGAGTTATTTCTAAGTGGCCATTTCGTGATGCTGATGGTAGGTCCCATATATGGTAGGTGTATGTAAAGTTCCTCGTGGGACTCTGATACCAAATCATCTGAGTGAATCGCAGTTGTTGAATGAAAGATAATAATAATAATAATAAAGGTCTTTATTCCCACAATATTCACACCATGAACAAATCAAATACAAATTGAAATGAGAAAAAAGCGAGATCCAGTTGATTGTGTCAATCCACTGTTCTATCTAACCCATGATTCGTCTAGAAGAAAAATTAAATGAAATTTAGAAAATTATCTGCTATTTTCCGAATAACACTTATAGCTACTTCCAACTAGTAATGAAAAAAAGTATTATTACACTAATTTTTGATGTAAAATTAACAAAAAAAAAATAAATGAACCTAATCTAATCAGGCACAACCCCGTTCTGTTCATTCATTAACTTTTCAAAAAGTAAATCTCTGAAACGACGTAAATTAACGACCTCTCTGATATTCCACGATAATTTATTCATGAGTAGCGGTAAGTTATATGAAAAAGACCGTTTAAATGTTTCAATTTTATGCATTGGCGGTGTAAGGGTCCCCTTGAATCTTATATTAATATTGTGAACATCTGATCTGTAGGTTATTTTATTATAAAGATATGGAGGGGCTCTAATTTTTAGGATTTCATAGTAGAATGTAAGCGCATGTGAGGGTCTTCTATTGTTCATATTGAGCCAGTTAGCCATACGAAGAGTATGGCTGATTCTTTCGAATTTCTTTATTCCAAATATTAAACGCAGGCATGAATTTCGCAACTTCTGAATCCTCTGCTTATCATGGAAACTCAAACAAGGTCCGTACAGAACATCACAATAATTCACATGGGACAGAACGAGTGATTCACAGAGCAACTTCCTTGTTTTTCTATTTAGTACTTCACGGTTACGATAAATCAATTTCAACATCATATATGCTTTCTCTAGACTCGAAGAAACATGCTCTGTGAACCTCAACTCAGCATCAATCAAAAGACCCAAGTTTTTCACCCTACAATGAGAGGGTCACATACAATGACCCTCTCTCCATTAACCACAACGGCATTATCACCCGCCAGAAACTCAAGCCTGTCATTTTTTCTACCAAACAGTACGGCGACACTTTTACCAATATTCAGTTGAAAACAGTGGTCGTGAGAAACTTTCTGAATGGTATCAAGGTCAAAATTGAGAGCAGCCATAGCTTGCTTGATCTCGTCCGGGTAAAATGAGATGTACATTTGACTGTCATCGGCATAATAATGTTTCATGCAGAACAAAACATATTTAGGAAATTGAGATACATAGATTATAAAAGTATTGGTCCCAAGATAGACCACTGTGGTACACCACGAACGATTTCCAAGAAAGAAGATATCTTTTTGCCGTAATACACCGCTTGAACTCTATCTCTTAGATAAGAGTTGAAAAGTTTCACTGCTCCATCAGATAAACCCAAGTGAACAAGTATGGCCTCAAGCAATCCGTGATCAAGCGTGTCGAAAGCTCTTGAATAGTCCAAAAGTGTAAGGAGTGTCAACTTACCGTCATCTGTTGCCCTAAATATGTCATCAGTAAAATGCAACAGTGCTGTCATGTAGCTATGATTTTCTCTATATGTCCATTGCACAGGGGGGATAATTTCAAAATCCTTCGAGTGTGATTTTGATTGTTTACTCATAATTTTTTCTAATATTTTCGATAAGGTGGGTAAAACACTAATAGGTCTCAAGTTATTAAAATCTTTTGGATCATTCACCTTTGGCACCGGGATGACGAGAGCTTTTTTTCCATTGACTTGGGAAAACAGGATACTGAAGGCAAAAATTCAGCAGGTGAGTCACATGGGGTAGAATGTGGGAAAGAAACAACATCAAATTACGACATCTGAACTACCCAATATTCGATGAAAAACTCGGAGAAACTGATTGATGACCAAAAAAAAAATTTTTTTCGAATATAATAAATACTGAGGGATCGAAAATATTCCAGTTTTCTGCTCATGTCCAATCTAACCATTAAGAATTATTCACCTTTATTGCCAAGCTTTCGACATTTCGTTCATCCAATTAAAACTGCCTGTTCAGCAGTTGCAATATTCCTTCTCCTCTCTCAAAATCAATAGAGGAAGTACGATATGCAAATATTGAGAATCGGGGTAATATTAATTCAGATTGATCGTAGGCCATTTTTGTTGATTGATGTGGATTCAGATGAAAACTGAAAAGGAACGATTTTAATGAATCATTCATCGTGCTATCGCTGCACGGAGTTATTTGAGTGGATACAGATCGTGCTGCGGGAAAAATGGAACAGTTTTTTGGGCCAGAGTTAACCGATGGTTCCAATCACGTATACGGTTTTTCAGGTCAATCAACAAGGCCAAAGGCCTAGGTATCACAGTGTCAGAGAATGTTTATTTATTATGTTGAAATATATGGGGAAATTTATTAAATTAAGCTAGTGTTGTAATGGTATATTCTAAAACAAGTTGAAGAATGAGCTCCTATTCCAACACGAATGCGAAATTGGAAAACGAGCGACGAAGGAGCGAGTTTTCGAAAGCATGAGTGTTGGAATTGCCTTCTGCCACGAGTTTCAGAATGTACTATTACAACACTAGCTCAATTTAATACATTTCCCTCTATTTGAGTCAAGTTTTGTGAAATACTCTTGATTTTCAAATACAAATTTTAGTGACTTCCGTGTTGTATCTGTATTTCGAGAAATTTACCTCTGAAATTGAGCAGCCTGTTTCCAACTGCCCTCAGTGGCCAATTCTATCACTGTCATCATTTATCGTTACTCCTTTCCAATTTCTGCTGACCTGATGATGGCCTAGAGCCGAAATCAATCGTCAAAGAATATCATTCTTAAAATAAGTGTGTCTTTCTTTCAATTAATATAAGAATCAAAAGCACTCATGGACTTTATCATTCACAAGAATGTGATATATCTGGGCGAGTCATAACCGACAAGCACAGAGTCGGTAGGTATAATAAACGTGTCAACCGAGAATTGAAGTTCAACTTCGGTTTGAAGACCGGTTTTTAGAGGCCGAAACTGGCCTTCAAGCTGAGGTCGAGTCTCAATTCTCAGTTGACACGTTTATAATAATAATAAATATATCTTTATTTCCAAGAAAGTTTGCTAATACAAATTTTAACAATCATTAAATGGAATAGCGTTAACAATAGAAACAATATAATACCGACCCTAGACCTCCTATCATTTCTTGTTATGAAGATTTTGGCTCAGATATCTTACTCTCAAAGTCACACAAAGCTAAATCACTATAGAGTACAAATAGTCTTACAATCTGACATTCCAAATTCTTTCCGTAAAAAAGCGATGTACCTACTCCTTTTGATCAACAACTATAAGATCATTTTTGATCTCTTAATTCAAAATACTAGACGTTGCTTTGAATTACCTAAGATTTTAACTTAAAATCAAGTTTTGATATTTCTATTGATGAAGTTAATTTCATTTTGTTCAGCAAAAGGAAATATTTATATAAAGGAATTTCACAGACAATTACATTCATAAGGATGAATCTTAATTAGAAGAATATGATTTAGGTCTTTCCCATTGAAGCATAATTCTCTTCTGGAGATTGTCCATCAGAGATTCTTCTGTGATGATCTATTTGGTTTTGTTAATAGTAACATTACGTTTGATGATAATCTTTCTTTTGAATAGGTTGAAACATCTCTTGACCATTGCTGTCCATGGCCGTAAACCATGG
Source organism: Hippodamia convergens (assembly GCA_038502775.1). Taxonomy (NCBI): domain Eukaryota; kingdom Metazoa; phylum Arthropoda; class Insecta; order Coleoptera; family Coccinellidae; genus Hippodamia; species Hippodamia convergens. The sequence goes on from CM076607.1 coordinate 113,274,554, forward strand.
TTACGCCTTTGTACAACCAGGTTGGCAAGTTTTCTTTCCGCCTAGAGCTTGTATGGTGTGTATAGTATATTTCAACAAGCGTAGTTCTTCTTCAAATAACAAGTTCCATTGCAAGCTTCGATCCATAAAGACCTACATAAATCAAACCAAAGACATATGGCCTTTTCAACAACCACCTTGTTGAACCTTTCGGCCATTCCATTTTGCTCCGACGTGTGGCTCTTGGTTGTTTGATAAATGATGCCAGAATTCAGTTTTCTATTATCGCTTTTCAGTACCTCAATTTTTTGATTTTCTTTCAATTTTTCGAGATATGAATTTTCATATACCTCATCTCAAGCCATCAAAATGTAGATGTAGCACCTCCTGGTATAGTCATCGATGAAGGTGAGTTAATACGTCGTTCCTTCTGAAGCGGTGAATCCCATTGGCACACATACATCATTGTGGACAATTTCAAGAACATTTTTGGAGTAAATTCCTTCTTTTGAATAAAATAAAATCTACGGAATCTTCGCATTGTTTTTCTTCTGATTCATCCCTTTTATTTTATATTAATTGATCACTTAAACAACTCCATTGGATTTATTTCGAAGAGCACAGGTAAGACATTGGTTTTTACTATTCTCATGTTTTGATCTTGTGAGGTGAAAAAGACTATCAATTTTGTAAGTTGAGGTCACTAGATTTGCTAATTGAATGCGTTGATGATAATTCAATTCCCTATCAATAATACTAAACTTCCTTTTTCATAGGAAGCCTCCGTGGATTATTATTTTACGTTTTAATTTCCCGAAACTTCACTTCCAAGATCCAATTCAGTATTTCGTTCTAAGTTATTTGAATATATGCAAATATCACTCATCAATTCACCCCTACCGCGGTTTCATTGTGATGATAAACGAACTCTTCAAGCTCCGCTTGTTATGAACTGATGTAATAAATTTGAATTGATAATTTAAACTCTTTACAAGTTTATCGTTTTAATACAAATAACCGAGGAGCTTTTTGTTGTGGAATTGCCAGGAAGGCTGAAGTAAGTTAAAGTTGCTGGTTACACTTTTGTGTTGCCATACTCCTGAGAGTAGTGGGATATTTCATTATATGGTGGGAACCTTGAGGAAAAAATTTCGCATTATCGATTTGAAGGAACTTAAAAATTGTTGAATTCAGTTGGATTTCTTACGGAAACCATTTTCTCCTATGTTGTGTCGAATCCGCTCATCCACAGTTTCACAAATATTTCATTGTTGTGAATTTATTAGATCCTTCAACACATATTACAAAGCAAATTTTCAGTAATGGTTATTTACCCTATCAATGGAAAGCCCCGGATCTCCGATTTTTTCTTACCGGGGCGAAAATTCATGATGACGGGCCCCCAAATCACCCCTTCTATGGCTGGATATGAGAATTGAAAGCTTTGAATATATATATCTACACTTCCCAAAATAAATTAAAGGATCAAAATAAAATCGAAATATTTTAAGCAATTTTCAATAAGCCATAACTCCGGTAGGAATGCGTACCTACAAGAAAAAACAAAAAAGGTAATTATAGCCCCGGGTTTCATATTTTTGGGTTATTATTTAAAAATTTTGTAGCATCAGTAATTTTTGAGTGATATAAGAAAAATCAACATTAAAAAATTTTTCTAAATTTTTGAAGTTTCGTTTTTCACTCCAAATTTTTTTGCCATGTAGGTGTAGATCATGTTAGAACAGCATACAATCAACAATACAGATGATAGATAAATCAAAATTTAGATTTTTTGAAGTTAATTGAAATTTTCATCATTCGAAAACTCATTAACTGAATAATATCATTTTTCAATTGAGAATCTCTTTAGTGATTTCTTTCGAATGTTAATATATCTTGTCTTGAAGGCAGTTTCATTCATATTCATGGCCATTGACCTGGGGTCCTTCAGCCTATTACAATGCAATTATTTAATCATGTATAGATAATAACAAAAAAAAACCTCTAAATATATACATTATAAGTTTTCTAGTGTTTTAAATAAAGTCCGTGTAGAGTATCTTCATGATAGAAGAGGTCAGCGATGTCGTCCAGCTCTTTAGTTTGTTGAAAAACTTTTTGTTGGGAACCTTAAACCCAAAATTAGTTGTGTATCCGAACATAATAGCCTACCAGACGGCACCCTATATTCCCGGAATATTCCTCCAATCTGCCATTAAGCCAACAGATATTGCAATATGCGAGGGATATGCAAAAAATATATCAAATATATCTGCTCTCAAAGGAATATTCCAGATATATGCCATCCCAGATATGACTGGTATATGCTATGGGAATATCCATATGATATGCGTTTAGAATATTATTTAATAGTATTTATTGGTGTATATACAGGGTCTTTCACGAGGAACCTCACCCATATTTATACGGGAAACTACTGAACGTATTTTCATGAAATTCAGCACTTATAAGTATTTCACGATGCTGATGAAATCTAAAATATTTTCAAGGCATGAGCACCTCCGGTTTTTCCGGAAATGACGTCAACTTCCGTTTTTCAAATTAGAACACCATTTTTTATTGCAGAAATAGATTCCTTAGAAAATTTTAAGTTATTTTGATGTAACATTTTTCAGTTTTGGTTGGAAAATTCTCTCTGAGCGGGAAAATTCGAAAAAAAAATCGAAAATAGAGCTCCGCTGAAACAAGAATAACTTCGAGGTTTTTTGATGGAAAATTTTCATTTTTGGGATTTTTCAAGATGTAAGATTGATGTATCCACTTTAAAAATCGAAATCGCGATTTATGATACAGGGGGTGAAAAAATCGCTTTCAAAGTTAGGGATGACAAAATCGTGAAAAATCAATTTTTTCAAATTAGAACCCCATTTTTTTATGGCAGATATTGAATCTACGTTAAAAAATAATGCGAGTGTATGCATCACACCCTTGCCCTAAAATGGATATTTTCTGAGTTATTCACAAAAAACTGTTTTTCGTCTTGAATTTTCAGCTATTTCTTTTCCCTTCACGCCAAAAAGATGAAATTTTCAGGAGATAGATATTCTGACATATTGACTCAAATAATTGAGCCGCTAGTACAGAACCATAATGACTTATGGTATCAACAAGATGGCGCGCCTCCACACAATTCACTCAATGTGTCAAATATCCTCTACAGGCTATTTGAAGATCGATGGTTGGCGATCAATGGTCCACATCTTTGGCCACCACGTTCTCCCGATTTAACTCCTTTAGACTATTATGTTTGGGGTAGGATAAAAAATATTGTCTACTCAACTCCCCTGACTGATAAAGAGGACTACATAGAACGAGTCAGAAATGCGTTCAGGTTTGTTTAGATTTCTAGATTCATAGTTTTGAAACTCAATTTGGTTTTTAAACACTTTTGCAGATCTCCCGATGAAATAAGAAGAGCAACGCACGAAGCATTCCTGAGACGTATAAATAAATGTCTAGAAATTAACAGCCAAAACTTTGAGCATCTTCTCTAGTTATATCTGCGAGAGTTTGCCATGGTTCTCCTAATAGTAACTTGACTTCGGTTTCAAGAAGGGGTGAAAAATCTACAGCATGGTTCAAATAACAGTTCCTGAAAATTTCATATTTTTGGCGTGAAGGGAAAAGAAATAGCTGAAAATTCAAGACGAAAAACAGTTTTTTGTGAATAACTCAGAAAATATCCATTTTAGGGCAAGGGTGTGATGCATACACTCACATTATTTTTTAACGTAGATTCAATATCTGCCATAAAAAAATGGGGTTCTAATTTGAAAAAATTGATTTTTCACGATTTTGTCATCCCTAACTTTGAAAGCGATTTTTTCACCCCCTGTATCATGAATCGCGATTTCGATTTTTAAAGTGGATACATCAATCTTACATCTTGAAAAATCCCAAAAATGAAAATTTTCCATCAAAAAACCTCGAAGTTATTCTTGTTTCAGCGGAGCTCTATTTTCGATTTTTTTTTCGAATTTTCCCGCTCAGAGAGAATTTTCCAACCAAAACTGAAAAATGTTACATCAAAATAACTTAAAATTTTCTAAGGAATCTATTTCTGCAATAAAAAAATGGTGTTCTAATTTGAAAAACGGAAGTTGACGTCATTTCCGGAAAAACCGGAGGTGCTCATGCCTTGAAAATATTTTAGATTTCATCAGCATCGTGAAATACTTATAAGTGCTGAATTTCATGAAAATACGTTCAGTAGTTTCCCGTATAAATATGGGTGAGGTTCCTCGTGAAAGACCCTGTATAAGAATCTTCATGGAATATTACAAACGTTACAAAACCCTTTTTGAACGATAATTTTTCAAAGTGTAGGTACTACCACTACCTCGATTTTGCTTTTGTTCCGAACTCATCAATAACTGATGAGTTTGCTATTTTCCAGTAAACTGTTAAAGAACTACAAACTTTCTATTTAGATTATATTTTCAAGGAATCGCAGTTATAATGGAGGTTGGATTCAAGTTAAAAAAATAACACTTTCATTCGCTTAATAATTTGATCTTACTTATTAAACTGAGTAAACAATGGAATCAATAATTTGTAATTTATTTATACGATTGATACAATGAAATGAAAAAGCAGGCAACAAATTAAACGTTTTTATTTGTGAAAAATGGACATTCTATACTTTATCGACTGAGAGTCGAGTGACTTTTTAAATAATTGAAATGTTCGATGAAATAGAAAAAGAGGTCCATTATAATTTTGATCTTATAGGAAAGAGATCAAATATATATTTTCAATAAATGGAAAAACAATATAATATGATATTCGAGCAGATATGTAAAAAGGTCGTAGACAAGTTGTCCAAATCAAATATGATAATCAAATATTAGTCAGCAGAGGTGAGAGTGGCTTATTCCAGTAGAGGATCAAATCAGTTTTGCTCATATTTTTGTTTCCATGCAGCTGCCATGTAGTGACAGATACGTTGTCTGGAACTTAGAATCTTTCTAGTTCAACTTAATACTTCTTGCCTTTCATTGAACCAAATACATTGCATTTCAAACATTTCAGAGCCATCGTAGGTTGAAGAAGTTATGTGGCCACTTCGAACCATATTTTCGCCCTTTCTAGATATTTCCTTGAATTTTATCAAAATATCTGATAGAAATACCAAAGACATTATGTCTTTAGAGGAATAAAAATACTCCTTTTTGAATAAAAATTAACTTTTTTATGGCTTTCTGTTGGAAATATATTAAACACAACCCAATGTTCATAGTTAATGAATATAATATTCTTTGGTCGTATAGTTACATAGTAACCATATAATTGCGATATTTTCCAGTTAGCTATGTATTGAACAGTTGAACGATTGTCATTGATTGCAATATACGTTTTTCTAATCAATTCTACTTCTTGGTGTATCATCTAATTTCCTCAGGTTATGGGCCGTCCCATACACCCAGAATAGAACCGTGATTGATATAATATTGCAGTCAAAATAAAAAGAGTGAACCCTAGTAAATTTTCACCATGAGTATGTCTAATCTACAAATTTCAAAGCTCGCCGGTAGAGAAAACTATACGACCTGGAAGTTTGCAGTCAGATCATACTTAGAGCACGAAGATTTGTGGAATTGTGTTGATCCTGGAGGTCAAGATGCGAAGAAAGACATAAAAGCCAAGACCAAGATAATTTCGGTGGTAGAATCAATCAACTTCGTTCATATTGAAAATGCGTCGACATCGCGAGAAGTTTGGCTAAACCTGCAAAATGCTTTCGAGGACTCCGGGCAGTCAAGAAAAGTCGGCTTGCTGAAGGACCTAATCAACACAACGTTGGATAATTGTGCCAGTGTGGAGGAATACGTGAACAAAATTATGAGCACAGCTTATAAGTTACGTAACATTGGTTTTGAAGTTGGAGATGAGTGGCTTGGAACTCTCATGTTGGCAGGCTTACCGGATATATATAAGCCAATGATAATGGGCCTAGAAAGTTCAAGTATAAAAATTTCTTCTGATTTTGTCATGACAAAATTGTTACAAGAGGTCAAAGTGACAGAATCCACAGCATTTCTTACAAAACACAGAAAAAGCGACACAAACTCACAAAACAGCAAATCAAAAGGAAGAGGCCCACGCTGCTATGGTTGCAATAAATATGGACATTATAAAAGTCAATGTCGAAAGAATAATATTCAAAATAATTTCGCAGCCATTTTTTCAGCTTACAGCTCATTGAATCCAGATGATTGGTATATAGACTCAGGGGCAACAATGCATATGACAAAACGCTCAGACTGGATGTACGATTTAGAGGCACCTCCGATCCAGAAGATAACGGTGGCAAATAACAGTACAGTCTCCGTGCAGAACATGGGTAAAGTAAACATTCAGACCAATGTTTGTAAGGATGTACATCAAATCCAGGTGAGAAATGTTTTGTTTATTCCTGAGCTAAGTGCGAACCTGTTATCGGTCAGTCAGTTGACACGGAATGGATGTAATCTGGAATTCACTGATGAGGGTTGCAATATTTATAATGCCAATAGAGTGCTTATTGCAACTGCAAAACTGTCTGATAACATGTACAAACTTAATACAGTAACCGATAAGGCATATGTTACTACTTTTGAAAGTAAGACAGACTTGATTACATGGCATAAAAGAATGGGTCACTTCAATATTGCTGATGTTAAGAGGTTAGAGTCATGTGCTGAAGGTGTAAAAATAAGTAGTAAGGAAGTTGATTGTGTATGTATACCATGTTGCGAAGCGCAACAAACCAGATTCGAGAGCAAATGCACTGCTGGAGATAATACACACTGATCTTTGTGGTCCGATGGAGACATCTTCCGCTGGAGGTGGGAAGTACTTCATAACCTTTGTAGATGATTTTTCTAGAAAAGTGTATGTGTATTTTCTGAAGAATAAGATGGATATCAAATCTGTGTTTATAAAGTTCAAAGAAGAGGTAGAGAATGAACTAGAAAAGAAAATTAAAATTTTAAGGAGTGATAACGGAAAAGAATATTGTAATAGAGAATTTTCTGATTTTCTAGCAGCCTCCGGAATCAAGCATCAAACCAGCACTCCGTACACTCCTGAGCAAAATGGACTAGCGGAACGGATGAACAGAACGTTGGTCGAGCGTGCTAAATGTATGCTGTTTGAAGCTGATCTGAAGAAAACCTATTGGGCTGAGGCTGTTGCTACGGCAGCTTATATCATTAACCGATCACCATCACGTGTTTTGAATGAGGTAACACCTTATGAAAAATGGACTGGTAAGAAACCGAATCTTTCTCATTTGAAGATTTTTGGCTCTAAGGTTATGGTACATGTTCCTAAGCATAATCGTTCAAAATGGGACCGCAAATCCCGTGAATTAATATTTTTGGGTTACTGCGAAAATACTAAGGGATACAGATTATTTGATCCAGTAGTAAAAAGATTGTTATTAGTAGGGATGTGATTTTCATTGAGAAAACAGAAGAAGAAAATATATCACAGTTACCTATATCAGAACCACCCCTTGCTTCAATCACTCTTAGTCCTAAAAATAATACTTTGGAACAGGAAGATACTTCACAAGATGACACTACGGCACCCACTAGTGAGACTTCTTTTGCCAGCAGTAATGAGACTGACGATCCCACATATTTTCCAACTACGAGTGATTATGATAGCGATATTGACGATTTCCAGAGATATTATAATTTAAGATCACATGAGAGAAATAATATGCAAGGCAATAATTTCATAAGTGTTACACAGTTTTCGGATCCATTAAGTGTGAAAGAGGCACTATCAAGCTCCAATGCTAAAAAAATGGAAAGAAGCAATGGATGAAGAGTACAAGTGTTTATTAGAAAATGATACGTGGGAGTTGACTAATCTCCCATCAAATAAACATCCAATACCATGCAAATGGGTTTTTAAAACTAAAACAGATGAAAATGGTCAGATAGTAAAGTACAAAGCACGGCTTGTGATAAAAGGATGTTCTCAAAAATTTGGAATTGACTACAAGGAGGTATTTTCACCTGTGGTCAGACTTGCATCGTTGAGATATTTGTTTGCCTTATCTGTTAAATATAATTTGGATATATGGCAAATGGATGCTGTGTTTGCTTTTCATCAAGGTGACATAGAAGAGGAGATTTATATGATGCAGCCTTCAATGTACTGTAATGGTGAACAAGTATGTCGATTAAAGAAATCACTATATGGTTTGAAACAAGCTAGCAGGCAATGGAATAAGAAGCTTGATTTCACATTAAAAGAAATGGGACTAGTTCAGTCAAAACAGGATCTTTGTATTTATTATAAAATCAAAGACAAAGACAACATGATTTTTCTAGCCATATATGTAGATGATTTGATTTTATTCACTAATAATGAGGAATCAAAATGTTATATAAAAGGAGAATTGCATAAAAAATTCAAAATGAAGGATCTTGGAGAGATACGTTTCTGTATAGGAATACATATTGAACGAGATAGAGAGAAGGGCATAATTTATTTAGACCAGAAAAAATATATACAACAAGTATTAGAAAAATATGGAATGTAAGATTCTAAACCAGTGAAAACTCCAATGGATTTGAATGCAAAGTTCCAAAAATCCGAAGAAACAAACATTCTGCATGATATTCCATATGAAGAGATAATCGGATGCTTATTATATATTTCTCAAATTACTAGGCCTGACATAAGTTTTGCTATAAATATGTTGAGCAAATACAATAACAAGCCTGAAATGAAGCATTGGATTGCACTCAAGAGAATTATGCGTTATTTGAAAGGCACTCAGGATTACAGGCTGAGTTATAAACAAAATTTAGAGGAGACTATGCCTCATGGATACTGTGATGCAGACTGGGCTAGCTCAGAAGATGACCGTCGTTCCTGTACAGGATATACGTTTCTGTTTCAGGGAGGAACAATTAGCTGGAATTCGGGGCGTCAGCCTACTGTGGCTCTATCCACAACAGAGGCTGAATACATGTCTTTGTCGTCTTGTGTACAAGAAGCTTTGTGGTTAAAGCAATTCCATGAAAGTTTTTGGCCACAACTTAAAGATGAGGCCATGATTATTTACAGTGATAATCAAAGTTCTATAAAACTTTCAGGTTGTGACTACTACCACGCCAGGACCAAACACATAGAGGTGAGGCACCATTTTGTTCGTGACAAAGTACTTGGAGGGGCCATTGATGTTCGCTACATACAGACGGATGCGATGGTTGCTGATGCACTTACTAAAGCCACTTCACATCCTAAATTGAGTTTCTGTTCTACGAAGATGGGGTTATGTTTAAGGGAGGATGTTGGAAATATATTAAACACAACCCAATGTTCATAGTTAATGAATATAATATTCTTTGGTCGTATAGTTACATAGTAACCATATAATTGCGATATTTTCCAGTTAGCTATGTATTGAACAGTTGAACGATTGTCATTGATTGCAATATACGTTTTTCTAATCAATTCTACTTCTTGGTGTATCATCTAATTTCCTCACTTTCTCCCATTCTTAACTGCTGCAATTTCGTTTCCTGATTTTACCGATAAGAATATCAAATTTCGATTTTACTGAGATTATATTGTTACGTCACGACTTTTTCAGTGCAAATATTCATATTTTTGTTTTGTGGTCTTGGATTGAGGTTATTTGTGTTCTGTGGTTAGCAGTTTGGAGTTCCAATGTTCCAAAATGGTGGTCACGTCACACATTAAATTGTGTGTATAGTTGAAAATATGCTATTGTTTGAGTATTATGTGATAAATAGTTTGTGATGCAGCTGATGCAGCCAAGCACATGATAAGAGATTAGACAGACAGACAAGTGCATGACTGAAGGAGCGTGAATATCAAATCGGCGTTGGTAGGTACTCTTATATTTGGAATGCTTGAAAAAGTTTTACGTAATAAGTCAATCACTTATACCTCACTTTGTACTGACAAAGTGAGGTATACCCAAAGTGATTGACTTATCTTTGGTTATGTATATTTACGTTTTTTTCAGGTCAAAGAATTGAGGACTTAACAGTGAGGAAATGATAGAAAGGATATTTCCCATATTTTAGTTGGGTTGGGAAAAAGGCAAAAACAAACTTTTCATCCCTAATATATTTGTGCAATGTTCTCAAAGGTAAAGTATATATCATTTCAGTGATCATAAAACCCATTTTATGTTTTATTAATTTTTCAGAGGTTCTTAAACAGAATGAAAATACTAAATTTTGTTACTGAAAAATGGCTCCACGTTGTGCAGATAGCTTAACCAAAATTTCGCTTTCAATCCAAACGTAAGAACTACAAGAGCATGAGTGGAGGAGCTTCTCCGCCAAGTCTCAGCCAAGCTGTATATCGTAATTTTGTTCCTGCAAGCAAAAAGACTGTACAGGTCGAAAATATTAGTTGCATCGGTACGAATTTAGGCCCAAAAAATCAAAAAGAAGGATCATCTTCGAGAAGGAAGGTTGCCTGGATATAAATTGCTAACACTGCCTACTAAAATTCAAAGTAAGTTTATAAATATTAAATAATCAGAACAGATTCCACTATTACTATAGCAGTAGACAGCCTCTTATCTTGAAAATCTTAGAATCACTGTTTTTTTTTCAGGGCCAAAACTTGCTCTGAAATAGGTACCGAGAGAAGGAAAAAGGCGAGGAAGACCAAAAGCTACCTGGATGAGCGGCATACAGAAGACAATGTCTGAGAGACCGGGAGAATGGGTGTGGATAGAAGGGGCTGGAGACTGGGAATTGGAAGGCCTAGGACGTTATAAACACGGATATCTATATCAGCACCCCAAAGGTAAAGTGTGTCAAGTCACAATATCAAAATTAGACAAATGAGAGATTTGTCAGTTCGATAATTGTTTCAAAGAATGTGTACTGCTATTACTTGGCGTCTTCATATACCTAGGGAGTCAAAAATGTGTTCCACCTGCTAGAATTTACTAATGTGAATCCAATATTGTAGATAGGTCGTGTCTGAAAAAATGTGACAACACACTTTACCTCTGAGGTGCTGATATAAATATAAGGTCGGTTTCAGAAAACTTTGTTGCTACCGTTAAATTAACTGGAGCCGCCACGATTCGTGGAAATTTCAAAACGAGTGATTCGATTGGTTCTAATTTATGTGAGGTTTTTTAATCGCACAATTAAAGTTTTGTGAAACCGACATATAATCTGCTAGTTCACAAACCAAATAATTGAAGTTCACAGTTCAATATTTCTATCATTTAAAATATAACCTCATTGTGTTTTCCCTATTTTTTAGTTTAATTCATCAAATGTTAATTTTTACTTATTCGGAGTTTATATGTCTTGTTTTGTTTTGTAAAATACCTAGTTGATTTATATTTTCACTTTATGTTATTTTTTATAATTATTGTGATAATTTTGTTAATGATTGTTATTGTACAAAATATTCTCAAAACTGTAATAAATTTGTTTGAAACAATCTAATCAATGCATTATTATTTAGTACCGCTACAAAAATTCACATATATTTATATATATACAAAGATATTACCAGCATATGGCATGGACAAATCAGGAGATAAAAAGATATTGCCAGCATATATGTAAAGGAGATTTTTATAGATGAATATGTATGGCATATGCCATGGATATATTTTGGAATATCATGAGATATTCCTGGCAGATGGTTCATGGTGACCTTGGATATTCCTGCTATCTGCCAAGCTTATGCCCTGGGAGATATGGAATATGTTTGGAATATTTCAATATGCCAGCGGTATATACACTGAATATGAATGGAATATTTCTGTGCCGTCTGGGATGTCGACTAAAAAACGAAACTTCAAAAGTTTTTAAAATTCTTTTGTTTGGTTTTTCTGATATTACTCAAAAACTACAGACGCTTCTAAATTTTGAAGTGATAATCCGAAAACCAAAAAAGCGGGGCTATAATTTCCTTTGTTGTTTTTTTCTTGTACTATCATTCCTTTCGAAGTTATGGCATGTTGAAAATTGCTCAAGAAATTTCGTTTTCATTCTGATCCTTCAATTCATTTCAGTAGTGAAGATATAAACTTTTAAAACTTTCTATTCTCATATCCAACCTTGAAGGGCGGGGCATCATGAATTTTTGCCCCGGTCAGAAAATATCGTAGATCTGGGCCTGCTTGGAGTTATGTCCATATGGTGAAATGAGTGGGGTTTTGTATGCTGAAACTGGGAGAGGGGGTCAGTCTGTTGGCTTTTCGTTGGTTCATAGTAATATCCGTGGCATCTATAAGCATTTTCTTTGTAGTATAGCCGAGATCCACGACATATTGACAGAAACTTGGAATATAAGAGACAATGATTTGATAATAATAAACGGATTCAACCTTGTTCATAACAAAAGCATAAAAATGCCGGAATATTAATCTATTTCAAAATAATGTCGATTTCACGACCAGTACCCATATAAATGTTGGCGGTACCGGCGACTGATTGTGTGATGTTTGACGGGGGTGTTATGCGGTTGGTTCTCGGTCGTTGGCCCGAACTTCTGAATCACAAGCTCTTCTGAGCTTTTTTGAGTGTCCCATATTTTTTTCTGTCTCTTGACGACCGATTCACCAAATGTGGATCGTATGGTATTGTAGAAACAAATGTCAACAGTTGATTTCGAAAGGAATTATCGAACTTAGAAGTTTAGATTTAGGAGCAAAAATCTCGGGTCTTCAGTTCAGAATCCAGAATATTTTACGGGTCTGTCAGGTTAGATCGGTAGTTGTGGCATTTTAACAAAAATGTTTGTTCATTCCTAATGCTAGGTAAGTGCTGGCGAGTGCGGAAAAATATGGAAACTCTCCGACGGTAGGTACTCGTAAAAATGAAAATTTGATTTTCCAGGCCAACTTACATGCTGATCGAAAAAACCAGCAATTTTCATCAAAATTTTGAAAAAAAATAATTCTAGCCAAGTGGTGGCGAGTGCTGAAAAACAAATTCGAAAATCTCATTCAAGAGTGGAAAAATTGGCAATTGAGTTTTCCGGGCCAACTTTATGCAGCCCGTAAAACCCATCACTTTCCATCGAAATTTTGAAAGAAGCTAATGCTGGCCAAGTGCATTTTTTTACGACAGGAGAAATCTAATGGACGAACCTATAGTTGCGCCAGTTTCCTAACGGGGCATTTACGAGGGTGACGGTAAGCGAGTCTGGGTGTCCCATGGGAAGAGAAAAAATTAAGGCGAATTACCGCTTATTGACGGTTGTTTGGCATGGATTCATCCGGGAGGTCAACTTTTGGAAGCTTGTATCGAGTAATAGATGCGTCGTAGACAAGAGCTTGTCTGAACGAATCAGGGAGCATTGAAGGCGGTCCTGAGAAATTTGCGTTGAAAGATTTCCAATCTATTCAATTGCGTGCTGCTGAGGGCGTGCAGCCAGCAAGCAGCAGCGTAAGAAATAGTCGATCTGATGATTGACCTGTAAAGAATAAACTTATTGTGAACAGACATGTGTCTGCGACGGCAAAGCAGCGGTCACAGTTGAGTGGAGATTTGAATTGCATGTTTGGTGTGCTGATAGAATTGCAGCTCACGATCTAGAATAACTCCCAGGTATTCAACTTGAGATTGCCGGAGAATATCTTTTCCAGACATTTCGATATTACTATGGGGTTGGACTCTTCTCCGTGTTAGGAGAGTTGCGTTATTTTTTTCGGGATTGACTTTGATCAGCCATCTAGAGCACCATTCCTCCAGAGTATCCACAAAATTTTCAAGATATTTTGTGGCTAGACGGGGACGGGGACCTTTGCATCTGGCTAGAATAGCTGTGTCGTCTGCGTACACAGCCAATTAAGTTTGAATGGATTTTGGAATATCGGCTGTATAGAGGGGACAATACGCTTCCATGGGGAACACCGGCGTCGAGTTCTCTCGGTTGAGATATCGAATCAGAAATTTCCGCTTGGAAATGCAATTTTGAAGAAATGAGTGGATCATTTGACACAGTGAGAATGGTACTTTCGCTTCACGGGGTTTGAAGACGAGGCTGTCATGCCACGCAGTGTCAAAGGCTTTAGAAATGTCGAGAAACACCGCACCTGTTACTGGTTTCCATTCAAACCCAGTAGATACGTGTTCGAAAACTCCGAGAAGGTGATCCTTTGATCCACGGTAGAATGTTGGGGACGAAAACCAAATTTTTCATCCGGGAGTATATTGTGTCTCCCGACGATATCGCACAATCTCAAGTGAATGATATTTTCGGCAATTTTGTCAACAGAGGACAGGAGGCTTACAAATCGGTGGTTTTGGGGGAATTTTTTATCTTTACCTGGTTTTGGTATGAAGATCACAGTTGCTCTTTCCCATCTGGCTGGAAAATATCGAAGTCGGAGAACTGCGTTTATTATGCCTGTCCGGGAGCTTCTTCGTAATGCAGTCTGTTTTAAGAACTTAAGAAATTTTCCATATAGAGTTGTCCTTGGTATTTAGGTCCTTCAGTTTGCTCTGCCATACGCTTTGCGTACTTCCCATTTGAGACTGTCCGCTGCGGTACAATCCGATTGAGTACCGCGGACGACGTGCGATTCTTCAGCATACATTAATAATCTCAGCGTGCCGTCCAATCAGAAGTACGAGCATTCGTGTGAAATCGCCGGAATTCGTTTGATTCGGTTCGAAAATCAACGGTCAACTGGATTTTGACGCTCTTCGCCTTTCTCTTCTCACTTCTCATCATTTTGATACAACCTTGTTACTTGTTACTGAGAACTTTGCTGTGAATTTTTGAGGAATTTCATTGCAAACTTTTAACGAGACTTTTTATTGCTAGTTTCCTTTATTTTACTTATTATTTTCAGTGAACAATAGCACTGAAATTATTGTGAGATATGGCATCGATTGTGATGTAAGAACCTGATAACAGAGTTTGTGTGTATTCAAATATTAATTATGTACCTATATAGTTTATATGAGTTTTTAGTGAATGCATTCTTATTTGAGTTGACAAATTGTAAATTTTTCATGGTGTGGAGTAGTGTGACATTTGTATAATTGTAATTATTCTAGACTTAAGATATCAGTGCAGGTTCTTCAACAATATTTTATAGAACACCATATATATATTGACTACATTTATACAAATATATATTGCATTCTGTTTCAGGTGTTGGGAGCCTGAAGTTATGAAAAAATAATAAAATTAGTTATTTTATGAAATTGTATATATTTTAAAATTAGCACCTTGTAAAGAATGTTCTCAATATAATTATTTAAGAATGCTTTACTTCATCACAATGAATTTCTGAATTAAAGCTACATTTTTCAAAATTTTCTGTATTTTAGGTGGTTGAACTTCCTCATTAAAGGATTTCAAAATATTCTCGTGTTTGGCTTTCCAACTCTAGTTTCTAAACAAACATAATGAGAATGAGAACCTTATTCCTTCTTTCATGATATATACAAAATCAGGAGGAATTCTCATTGACATGTTCTATATATAGATAACAATTTAAAAGAATTCGTTATTCAAAATCTCGTGAAGATGATGAAGTTTTAAGAATAAAATTAGGGTAAAATTCAAATTCTACTCATGATTTTCCAATTGAATCCATATGGAGTAGAATAAAATCGGTGGTATTCTTTCAAATTAAATGAGAAATAAAATGAATATAACATCATTCATAGACATATCCATGAACGTAAATTTTGAATTTATCAATTTTTTTGGACGGATATAGGTACATAATATGTGTCATATCAAAGCGTTCATATATGATATCATCATATCCGATATTATACTGCGTATTCCAAGTTGAACGTTCTGAAAACGAATTCGCGCCATATAGACCACGCCCTCTTTCATCTCATTGGACGGCACGCTGAGACTATTAATGTATGCTCGATTCTTCTAACCTTGTTTTTCTCTCTAATCAGCCTCACGATACGGTACGTTATCGTGCGCCTAAACGGTTGGTTGAATGTCGTCAGAGTAAATCGTGGCTATTCTGTGTCCATGGATTGGAGTTTCCTATCGGTGGTTGAAGAAAAGTTCTCCCAGTCGATCTTCTTTCTCAACCGTTTCGGTAGAAAGTTCATGCTTCCTCCTAGTTGCATAATGACTGGATTATGGTCTGAGCTCAGCGCCTCAATGGAGCTGGGTTGGGCATCTCTGTTCATTATAACGATGTCGAGAACATCTGGAATTCCCGTTGAAGTAAGTCGGCTCCATCGGAGCTTCAACTGTCACTTCGGCGTTCTGTTGCGTGAACTTTTCTAGGACACGCCCATTTCGGTTTCTGTTTCTGCTGGGCCATACTGGGCTCTTGGAGTTAAAATCTCCAGCTGCGATGGTCGGGATATTGTCGTTGAAGATGATACGAAGATCGTCTTCTACAAGGTGATGTCCGATGCTCGGGCTGTTGTAGCACGAAACGATACCGTTACTCGTAGATACAACTATTCCGGTGGCTTCTAAATTTTGCAAATTTGGGATATCTGAAACATAGTGTCTGGTTGCATTACTTACGTAGATCGCGGTACCTCCACCATTTCTGATGGAACGGTCAGATCGATGCGGGTCACGGTCGGTAGTCCGGAAACGAGTTTCGCTCAATAGAATGACATCGATGCCTTCGCTGTTGATGAATTCCTCGAGTTCGTTTCTACCTATTCGGATAACGTTCGCATTCCAGAATAATAATAAAAATAATAAGGATTTATTTCCAACAGGTAGAACCCAATTACAAGAAATGTACAAAAACAATCAACTATAAATAGAATAACAAAATAAATTTCGGGTACATGAATTATATCAATACAACCCAATGAAATAAGACTGAAACACATTCGTGACATATAAAATGACAAGATTGGCAAAACAAACATTTATATCCATATTCTTATCTAATCCCACGAATCTCAATGAAAGTATGTATGTATGTACAGGGTGATTCATTTATCTTGGTAACCCCAATTTTCTCGAAAACGCCCGAATATTTTTTCATTCTGTGAATGGCGTTTTGAACAAGTCAATGTCGACTTGAGATGCGCATAAAAATCTGCGGAATAAATAAAGACGCCAGGCGTCGCGGCGCTATCAAAAATTTTTTCTCCAGGGACATACCATTTTTATCATGTCATTCGAAAGATAATTTTATTTTGAACTTTTTTTTCGAATACAATTTTTGTCCATTTCTTACCGTCAGCGATCTGCAACGTGTTTTATGTTGATTCTATTCCATTTATTTTTTTCTGTATTGTGGTAGTATGGCTTGATTTGGAGACATAGATATGATTTTATGCCTCGAATTCAAGGAGGCAAGTTTTCTAAACAATCTGCCTCTTTAAATAAGATCAAATATGTGGATACAGCAAGATAGGTTTCCATGTCACAACGCTGCCATTGTGAAGAGATATTGAGATTAAGAATTCGAAAATGAATGGAAACTTATATTTTGTCCAAAGTGACCTATGATGAAATAGGGAGATGATTTAACTTGTGTATGGATCATAATGGCTAGATGACCTAAATTTGATTATGTTCCGTAAAATGACGGAGGCTCTGTAACTATTTTTCTATTATTTTATTCATTAAATATTACATCTTATAATAATAAACATTTTTTTTCAATAACAAACGAAAAATTTCGAATTATATGTTCTATATACCGGCCATTATGATCCATACATGAGTTATTTCATCACTTTGGTTAAAATATGAGGGTCCACTTGAGCACATGCGTTTCTTATCTTCAATTTCAAATAGTCCAAGTTATTAGAATCAGTTTGGTATACCATATATTCAAGGGGACCTCTCAGAAAGTAATCCATGAGCGTTAGGTCTGGCGATATCTGATGGGTCCATTGGTTTCAATCCATTTTTTCCGAATTCTTGATCTAAATATCTCTTGAGAATGGCAGCGTGGTGGCATGAAGCCTCATCTTGCTGTAGCCACATATTTCATCTTATTTGAAGGAGCACATTGACCAGAAAACTAGCCTTCTTGAATTCAAATCACAAAATCACATCTATGTCTCTAAATAAAGGCATACTACCACAATACAGAAAAAAATAAATGGAATAGAATCAATATAAAACACGCTGCAGATCGCTAACGGTTAGAAATCGATAAAAATTGTATTCGAAAAAAAAGTTCAAAATAAAATTATCTTTCGAATGACATGATAAAAATGGTATGTCCCTGGAGAAAAAATTTTTGATAGCGCCGCGACGCCTGGCGTCTTTATTTATTCAGCAGATTTTTATGCGCATCTCAAGTCGACATTGACTTGTTCAAAACACCATTCACAGAATGAAAAAATATTCGGGCGTTTTCGAGAAAATTGGGGTTACCAAGATAAATGAATCACCCTGTACATACAGGTCAATGAAAGTATCACATATCATGGACACTTTGTCGAAGTGAATATCACACAGATAGGACACTAGATTAAATCTTGAACACATCGAATGCACAGGTGATTGTAACAAAACAATTGTTCTGGGCGTAACAAGGTTGAACAGGTGTACGGATCGAGAGCTTGGGCGTTGTCCATAGAATCCTATTCTAGAGAGTAGAACGGAACAATCAACAATGCCATTCAAGAGTCCATGAAGGAACCTCAAACAAGCAACACCCCTTCTTACATCAAGCTCAACTGCATCAAATCTATTCAACAGAACAGCATTATCAAGACCCCTCGCTGAAACACCTTGTTCTCTGAATATAAGGTATTTCAAGAAATCTTCTCGACAGATTCTATGTGTTTTATTTGGCACTCGTATATAGGATTCCAAACAATGCATCCAAACTCCAGTTTGCTCCTGCATTAAACAGTGAAATCAACGGTTTCGGATCAGAAAAATATTTACAATTAAGTAGGATGAATCCATAAGTTTTCGACGTAGTGCAAAGTAAATAATTCACATTCGAAACAAATGTGAATCCACGATCAAAGAGTTTGCCCAGATCTTTTATTTCCACTCTTCTGCACAATATTTTACCATCAAGTCAGTAATTATACAGAAAATAGTTTTTTTTCCTGATGTACGTCACGACACTGCACTTAGATATGCTCACAGGAAGTATATTCCTACTACACCACATCAATAAAGAGTCCAGGGCCTTCTGCAAGCAGACGCAGTACTCAAGAGAGCCAATTTCACTGAAGATCTTGAGATCATCAACAAGGGCCAATGAATATATAGCATTGCTCAGCTGCCCGAAAGCCGTCGCCAGCTCACTGTGCCGTCTTTCGAAGGTGTCCTCACTATCAATATCCTGGAGCAGATCTTTGACAAACATAATAAATAACAACGGACCAAGGTTTGAGCCCTGTGGTACGCCAGATGCAGAAATATAAGAAACGGAGCAGCTTCCCTCCAGGTAAACGAACTGCTAATGACCCAACAAATAGGACCTAAAAAAATTCACCAGATCATCAGAGAATCCAAACTGAGCCCTCAACTCGTGTACCAAAAGTGTGTGGCAACCATATCAAATGCCTTCTGAAAATCAGTGTATATGGTATCTACCTGGCCAGTCTTATCTAGAATCTCAGAGACATACTGAGAGAAAACAGGCAGATTAGTAGTACACGATTTCCTCAACATAAAACCATGCTGTTCAGGCTTGAACAAGTGCCTCACAGCAGGGCATATCTGACACAGTGTGATCTCAAAAAGCTTCGCAAAATTTTAAAGTAGAGAGATCGGCCTGTAATTCATTAAATCGGTGGGATCACCTTTTTTCAATACTGGGACAACTTTAGTCTTTTTTCAGCATGATGGTAACTTGCTATCTCGTAGAGCCATATGATAGATATGAAATAGCGGGACCGATTGGATACTGATAGAATCCTTGACGAGGAAACTGGGAACGCCATCAGGGCCCACAGTCAATCCACCGGACATCCTATCCGATGCAGCAATAAGCGATTCCATAGGTATACACTTGAGCGAAAGTGTATCCTGATAAATAGATGCTCTCGTATAAGCGCCAGCAAATTCTGAGGACTGAGCATAAACACACTTAAAATAACTAGCAAACGCTTCAACTATTCTGATAGCTCCCTCATATATCAAATCTCAATCCTTCATATATCCAGGAACTCTTGAGCTACTTTTTTTGGCATTAATAAAAGACCAAAAATCAGAAATGTCCTCCATAATCTTCATCTCCGATTGTCGAACGAACAACTTGTAATCTAGTGCAATTTTTACCTTCGATGCAGCTCTAAGGGCCTTGTAACGAGCAAGAAGGTCCCTCGTTCTGAACTTTCTATATCATTTTTAACAAAGTTATGAGGTTCAAGCTCAGGAAGACCATGAGCAGGGGCGGCCTTACTCATTGCGAGGCCCTGGGCGGGAGGTTTTCGTGAGGCCCTTCTTCCTTTGTGAATTAAGTTTCACGAAGCGATGTTAGTGAAAACGCTTTTACATGATCTTTTGAAATCGCCCACTTCTGAGTTGAGCCGGCAAACAGAGTATATACCTTTGTAGCAAACCAAAAAAGATTTTGCTGCATCTCCTAGGATTAGATTCCAGCTATGACTCCCATAAGGTAAAAAGTAAGCAAGTAGATTCATTTCAAAAATAACGGTTTTGGATACCACTTTTTTCACCACGCATATTGGCCCCGTTATCATATCCTCGAACTCTGCATTTTTGCAATGATATAACCAACTGCTCTAATTCTTTTATTATGTAATCAATCAAACTCTCAGCTGTGTTTTTTCTCGACGGCTGAAAAACCAATGAAATGTTCTTCAATCTCAGCTGTATTAGTATTAAATTTTCGGTTTCGAAAAGAAGGTCACAAAAATTAAATTATTTATTTTTTCGATCCAGATGAACAGAATAAAAAGTTCCATGGGAAATGTCACCATCTTGTATGCATATTTCTATTGAAAACAGTGGTTTCTTATAATATTTGTATCGAAAATTACTCTGCAAAATCCACCATATATGACTTTTTCTGGGATTGCCCGAGCGATAGATGAGTAATGGTCAGTTTGATTGAGGCCGTCAAGTCCCAGTTGCCCCTAAAGCTCGAAACAGTTCGGGGTAGTGTTGTGCAACTTGGATACTTTTGAGTATCCGATACTAAATTATTATCTATTGGATAAATTCATTGGATTGTTGGTATCCAAATTTCAACTTACGAAAGCCATACTGAAATGACAGGTTTCAGAAACCAATGAATTGAATTAACTTCTTAATTCAATAAGTGGAAAAAATTTGAATTTACTCGAAAAATGTGAATATGACCAAAAACAATGGAAGTTTTTCATCAGAAAAAATAGGATGTAACGAAACTGAACAGTATTCTCATCTGTAATCACTAGATTCAAAAAAACAAAAACAGATTTTGTGCTACTCCTTCCGTAATTCTCTACAATGGAATGAATTCGTGAATAAGACGACAATCGAACGAATATTTCAAAGGGACCGGCAAAAAAAGGTCAACAGGTCTATAAATATTTTATGAGGTTTCAACATCTGGGATAAGTTAACATAGTACCTAAATCTTAATATATAAAACTAAGTCGGCCATTTTGTTGGTTACACCATTTATAACTCAAGACTGGATGAACTATTTGTTATGAAAGATTTTTTTTTTATTCTTTTACGACGGGGTTAACATAAAATACATTAAAACTCTAACAAATTTGATGAAATGGAAAAAAAATAGGAAATCATTTTTCTTTTTGCGAATAACGCCAGTAGGTGTCGCTACGGTTAATAGCGTTTTCGTGAAGGTATTATATTTGATATTAATTCGGTGAAATACATTTTCTAATAATATTAACGCATCTGTGTCCATGTGTTATTATCAGTGGCGTAGTGAGCTTAATTCGCGCCCGGGGCAAAAAACCTTTTTAGCGCCCCCCCCCCTTCCGAATTCATAATGGCATATAATATTATATGTGAAATATACTCGCAATTAGCTAAATGAATGAAGTAAGATGAACAAAGTCATAGGCTCAAGCAAGACCTTAAAATTTGGACAAAAAATGAAGTAAAGAAAACAAGAATAGATTTCGAAATGTATTCAGGGTGTACCAAGTTCGACGGCCTATTAGGCGTTTCTGGAGAACTGGACTAATTTGAAAACTGAAAATTGGGATTATGTTATTGTTTGACATTATCTACCGATCTAAAATATTCTTGGAGCCTGACCACTTTCAGTTATATATTCTGTTTTCGAATTTGATAGAGAATGCAATTCTGAAAACATTCGTACCTACTCAAATCGTTGCATTCGTCAAAATACTTTCTGAAATATCGAAAAAAAACTGAAGAAAAAAGGGGGATAAGAGTATTCGGTATTATGTTTGTTATTCCTAACCTAGATATCGTAAGCACAAACTGTTTTCACATTTTTGAAGGCGAAGACTGTAAAAATATTGTACATTTTCAGAATTTGGAATAACTCATCACACGGTGTTCCGAATGTTGGTTCTAAAATTGGGATCAAGATTTGCTCATGGCTTCCGTTTTTGAAATTTGAACCCTATTTTTTTATGATTGCGTTGGATTCTGCGAAGAAACATGATGATAATGTTCAAACACGTTGCTCCTTAAATTAAAACAATTCTTCTAGTGAGTTATTTGAATAATTTATCTTCTATGACCAAGGTCATTGTTGATATGAAACAGATTCTATGAATTTGACGGTACGACATGCAATCGGGAAATTGAATAACTCAAGAGTTATTAATTTTAGGAGCATTAACATGTTGGAACATTATCATCATTTCTCTTCGCATAATCAAACGCAATGATAAAAAAATGGGGTTCTAATTTGAAAAACGAAAGTTATGTGCCAATCTTGATCCCAATTTTTGAACCAACATTTGGAACACCCTGTGACGGGTTTTTTCAGAATTCTGAAAATGTACAATATTACCACAGTCTTCGCCTTCGAAAATGTGAAAACGGTTTGTGCTTGCGATATCTAGCTTAGGAATAACAAACATAATACCGAATACTCTTATCTCCCTTTTTTCTTCAGTTTTTTCTCGATATTTTGGAAAGTATTTCGACGAATGCAACGATTTGAGCACGAATGTATTCAGAATTGCATATTCTATCAAATTCGAAAACAAAAAAACAGAAAAAAAAGTTTTTGAATTTTTTTTTACTCCCTATATAACTGAGAGTGGTCAGGCTTCAAGAATATTTTAGATCGGTAGATAATGACAAACAATAACAGAATCCCAATTTTCAGATCTCAAATAGGTCCAGTTCTCCAGAAACGCCTAATAGGCCGTCGAACTTGGTACACGATGTATATATGATCATCTAGAATTACTTCAAGATATACTTTATTCATTCATTCGTTTTATATACTATTCTTATAAAATAATATTAATAGAAACGCATTTTCAAAACTTTAAAAAGATTAATATCAAGGTTAATATTCATTATCTTCATGGAGACACAGATTTAATAATAATAAGAATATACAAGTAGTACGTTATTAATATAACTTATTACTATGTATGAATTTTCCTTGCTTTTGATGAATCAAATTCATCAATAATGTCATCAAAGTTTATAATTTCAAAATGTTCTCTTTCAACACTTGAAAGTGCCATGCCAAGTCACTGGGCTATCTTGTCCCATCGTTGATGGGAATTGATCGTTGCAGCTAGCAATTGAAGCTGAGAGAATGAGTGAACTCTCATCAGGTTTGGAAATATATTCTCCATGCGAGCTTATGTATAAAATTCAGAAATTCCAAAGGAGATCAAGATTTAATTTCTGTTCTAGTGCGGAGTTACATTTTGCTATCACCTAATTCGTTGAAGAATTCTATTCCGTTGAAACAGTATTATAAAATTCAACCAAATTTTCACAATTTGCTTCAAGGTCGTTGTCAACATTATCTTTGTTATAAATTTTCAATATCTAGTAAAAATTCAAATTGTATATAAGGGTCCATTAATCGTGAACATATTCCTTATTAGAGACGATCAAGAATGCTCTTCATTACGCGAGAAATTTCACTTTCGGCGGAAAAACCAACATCTCTGTTGTTATTTTCCGTGGATTTGGGTTCTTCTGTTTAAGGAATAATAAGTCCAATCTCGACAAAATGTTCAGTTTATTGAACACAAACAGAAATCCCTATGGACTCTACTAATTCTATTAATTCTGCACAGCAAAACTTGCTTCAAACTATAGGTTTATAGTTTCAAAAGACTTTTAAATGAACAGAACAATTCGGAGCACGTTTTTCTTTCGACTATTTATTTCTGACAGACGCTGTCACACACAAATATTTCAAAAGAATTCACCTGCCAACTTTAAATCGAATTCGTTTACTTGACTCTATATAAATCAAAAATGACAATAAAAACTCGGATAGTTGATCAAATCTCAACACTCCTCCTTGATCAACTCACAACGAAGCGTCTCAAAAACTTTTCTATTAAGTGGCTTAGTGAGAATGTCTGCAATCTGCTTGCTGCTCTCGACATGTTGTAATGTCACAGTACTGCCGACATGTTGCTGGATGTACTTTCGTGGTATCTCAATGTGTTTCTTTCCTTTGGTCATTTTTCCTTCGTGGGCATTCTGTAACATGTGTATGGCTGACATGTTGTCAATTTTTAGGATAATTGGCTGATCACTTTTCAAAATACCAAGTTCCAGTGCCATTCTCTTCATCCAACACACATCGTCAATCACTGACACCGCGGCTCTGTACTCAGCTTCTGCAGTTGAAGTAGCTACCAGACGCTGCTTCTGCGAGTACCAGATCACTGGTCCACCTCTCATCACTAACACTCCACTCGTCGATTGTCCTGTCTCAGAGTCTCCTCCAAAGTCTGAATCCGTGTAAGCCACTAGTTCTCTGTCTCCTCCGAAATGGATTCCTGCAGTTACTGTCCCTCTCAGGTACTGAAACACACGTTTCACCATTGCCTGATGACTTTTCATGGGCTTATTGCAGAATCGACTGAGGTAGTTCACGGCAAAGCTGATGTCTGGCCGGGTTATTGTAGCTAAGTACAACAAACTCCCTATCGCTTCGCGATAGTTGTTGTTCGCTGGAAGTGCCTCGTCATTCTGAAAATCTGTCTTTTTGGTGACCATTCCTTGCTCAATGGGTGTAGAAGCTGGGTTGCACTTTTCAAGTTTCATCTTTTTCAAGATCTTCTCTGTGAACAGCGGTTGATTCACGAAAATACCGTTCTGGTCGATCTTGATTTCCATGCCCAAATACGTTATTTTGTCCTGTATTTTCTTGCTGAATGTAATCTGAAATTCCTTGCTTATCTTGCCTAAGAGTCTGTATATTTCATTCTCATCTTTCCCAGCTATCAATCCATCATCTACGAAGAGTGAGAGCATAATGCTCTTGTCCTCATTATAATAAATACATGGGTCGTCATCGGTGTTGATTAGACCAATCTTGTCTTCAAAGTATGTGGTAACCCTCTCGTTCCACATCCTTGGAGCTTGTTTGAGCCCGTAAAGACTCTTATCCAACTTGCAGACTTTTCCTGATCCGTCGTTGAACCCTTCAGGCTGATTCATGTAGATGACCTGCTCCAGTTTTCCATACAAGAATGCCGTCTTTACATCAAACGATACCAACTTCATCTTCTCTGAAGCTGCGTGGCTCAGAAGTAATCTAATCGATGCATGGCGAGCTACTGGGCTGAATGTTTCCTCATAGTCAATTCCCTCCTTCTGTTCAAATCCTCTTGCCACAAGTCTGGCCTTGTATTTACCATCTGTCTTCTCTCGAAGTACCCAACGACAGGTAATCGGTTTCATTCCTTCTGGACAGTCCACCAGCTCCCAAGTTTTCATGTCCATTAACGAGTCGTACTCCTCCTGCATCGCTTGTCTCCACTTCTCATCTTTGAGTGCCTCACTCACCGAGATGTTCTCAGTTTCACCAATTATGGCCACTTTTACGCTCTTTCTATCAAGTACACAATCTCTCAGTCTCGGTGGTGGTTGCAAAGTTCGACGATCTCGCAAAGTTCTCCTTCTTGGCTCTTCTTCTGGTGGTTGTGTCCCATTTTCTTTGTCACTTGCCTCCTCAGCATTTTCTTCGGTTCTGCAGTTCTCGTCTTCTTCATCTGACTCACTGCTGCTTTCATCTTGCTTCTCCAGTATACCCTCTGATGCTAATGTCTCAAGTTCAGAGCCTTGTCTCAGTTTTATCTTTTCTTCGGCGAAGATAAAATTGTCTGAGGTAACAATTTCTCTCTTCTCTTTCAAATAAATCCTGTAGCAGGGTGAATCGATGTCGTAGCCAACCAGAATTCCCTTTTCTGATTTTCTGTCGATCTTGCCTTTCTTCTGTGCTTGCTTCAATACAAAACATTCGCATCCAAAAGGTCGTAGTTTCTCAATTTTCATTTTCCTTCCAAACCACAGTTCTGCCGGACTTTTCCCTGGTACGTTGCTGGTTCCTGTCTGATTGATCGTAAAGATCGCGTAATTCATTGCCTCTGCCCATAGTCTCTCGTCCAAACCATCTGCATGTATTGCTGCCCTGGCTGCCTCGACAAATATTCTCATATCTCTTTCAATCCTTCCATTTTGCTCTGGCGTGTTTACATTCGTGAAGGTGTGAAAGATTCCCAACTTATTCATCATCTCCTTGGTCTTCGTATTCTTCAGTTCGGTGCCATTATCAGATCTCAGACTCTTCACTCTCCTCCCTAGTTGATTTTCAACAAGTCTCAGGTAGCTTGCAATTTTCTCTGGGGTTTCACTTTTCGCCTTCATGAAATAACAGGTTCGGTAATGAGTGAAGTCATCTTTGAACATGACCCAGTATTTTGATCCTCCCAGTGATGGGATGTTCATCTCGCCAGTGTCGACATGCACTAGATCTAATGGCTGCTGAGCTGTCTCGGGATTGTTTGGGTGTGAGGATCGATGTTGCTTGCCATATGAACACCTTGTGCACACATAATTATTCCAGTCATCAACATATTTTATTCCTTTTCTTTTCAATATGTCCCTCACATATTTCACATTTTGATGGGCGAGTCTCTCGTGCCAAACTTTAATCGACTGGACCATCAAACCTGTCTCTTCTTCTCTCCTGAGCATCATTTTGAAAAGATTTCCCTTGCGTTTTGCTATTGCCACAATTTCCTTACCATCTTGATCGAAAAATGTTGACTCATTTCCGTTTGCCTTCTGTACATGGCCCTTATCCAACATCTGGCTTACTGAGAACAGATTAAAGTTCAAATTTGGCACGTAAATCACATCTTCAAGTACCACTGGATACCATTTTTGACCATCAAAAGCCTCCATCTCAATGTTCCCAACTGCAACGCCATCTAGCCTCGTTGAGTCTCCAATCACAATTGGAATTGGCTCGTCCAGCTCAACAAGCTGTACAAACCACTCTCGATGTGACGTCATGTGTTGGCTGGCTCCACAGTCCTGATACCAAGAAGTTTCCTTGTCTTTGGAGATGTCAAAGTCTACTGTCGAAAGTGCTGTGGTCAAAAATGCCTTCCTTATCGATTTGCCGTTTTCTTGGTTGTTTCCTTCTTTTCGAGATGGACATTCCTTGGCGAAGTGTCCCTTTTTCTTACAGTTGTTGCATGTGTATTTCTTCTTACAATAGTCGATGTACTTCTGACATGGTTTTCCTTTACACTCCTTGATCACGTGACCCATCTTCCCACATTTGTAACATGCTAATGCTGACTTCTCCTGCTTGCTGTTTGACGACCTTCCTTGTTTCTCACGTCGTGCCATGAGAGCGTTGCTGGTGTTACTACCCTCTGCGTATGTCATTTCCTTAAGTTGTTCATCCTCTAGTCTCAGACGTTCGATGAGAGTGTCTAAGTTCTTTGTAGGTCCGGTCACGTTGTTCCAAGATGTCCTGAAATGTGCTAGTTTTGACGGTAGCACACTCAAGATTCTCGTCATGATCCAGCTTTCCTTCAAAGGATCATCTTCAGTTGACACTTCTGCAGCCAAGTCCATAATCTCCATACAATTTTCTACTGCTGACTTGCTTTCATCATACTCAAATGTGAAGAATTTGATTCGGGACGTTTCTAAAGTTACATCAGTTTTTGTACCATATAAACTAACTAATTTGTCTATCATGGCTTTGGCAGTTTTACAATTTGCAATTTTGGTCGCAATCTTACTGTTGACATTCAAACCTATCAACGTTTGAGCTTCGATATCTTTCTTTATCCACGCTGAAACGTTTGCTTCAGACTCAGCACCTGCTGGTCTTGCCTTTGTACCTGTCACAATTTCATACAAATCTTTATTTTTAAGTGCTAGATTCAATTTGAATCGCCATGAAATAAAATTGACATTTCCCTGACTATCATCACTCAACATTTCCAGCTGAGATCTTACAGTATCCATTTTGCTCTAGAATTTTACAATTTGACTTACTTCTGACAATTTTCTTAAAGAACAAAATGAATATAAACTTTCGTGGCGATTTTCTGACTTGAAATAACTTGCGTGTACGATGCTCAACGTTGTCTTGCTCTACTATGGCTGCTCCGATGTTCCTGCCGGTTCTGACGTTTTGGACTGCTTTTCTCGACTTTCCAGACGTTTTCTTGACCTTACTCCAGAAAAACCCCTTTCACAGCTGCCCTGGGCCCATAACCTGTTGTTATTTTCCGTGGATTTGGGTTCTTCTGTTTAAGGAATAATAAGTCCAATCTCGACAAAATGTTCAGTTTATTGAACACAAACAGAAATCCCTATGGACTCTACTAATTCTATTAATTCTGCACAGCAAAACTTGCTTCAAACTATAGGTTTATAGTTTCAAAAGACTTTTAAATGAACAGAACAATTCGGAGCACGTTTTTCTTTCGACTATTTATTTCTGACAGACGCTGTCACACACAAATATTTCAAAAGAATTCACCTGCCAACTTTAAATCGAATTCGTTTACTTGACTCTATATAAATCAAAAATGACAATAAAAACTCGGATAGTTGATCAAATCTCAACAATCTCTAACTAATTCTCTGGGTATTTTGCGGCGTCTTATCACACAATATCCCTTACCGCTTCTATTCTGGCCCCCATTGTGTTTCAGATTCACGTTTGACAGTTTTTTCACGGCATTTTTTTATTTTTCCATCGAGAGGAAAACAAATATATGTTTTCAATTAGTCCAGAGTATGTCACAACAATTGAGTCTTGTTTAGCTGTAGTAACTCCCACTCAATCCAGCAATTTTTTTGTTTTGCTAACCATTTGGCGCCCCTGTATGAGTAGCGCCCGGGGCATGATGCCCCTCCTTGCCCCCCCCCTCGCTACGCCACTGGTTATTATTTCTTCAGACCACTACGGAAAATGTTATGACGAGATGTTTTCAACAAATCTCCATTCTACTATTATATATGTACACAATTACTATGTATTTTGAGTTGCGCACTGATTCTTTTGTCTGGTGACTTCAGACAACCATTACCGGTAATTTCAAAATCGACGGTTGCCGATGAAATAAATGCTTGCCTAAAATCATCAACTTCAAATTTGGCTCGGTAATAAAGCTCTCAATTCAGTTGATTGCGGTTGGAATAGTACCAATAGCTATGGCAGCATTTGTAACTATAAAAAAAGGTGCAATGCGTCATGCACCTGCAGAAAACTGAGTCTTTTTTGTAACGCTACATGTGTGGAATCTGCAGGTGTTAACTGCCAAAACAGTTGTCCAATCTGTTGACAGTGGCGACAGCCACTCAGAATCAGATACATTTTCTGACACAAAAAGTATTAATTTCACGAGAATGAAGTGATGAATAAATGAAATGTTTATATGATATTTACATTTTGTTATTTTGAACAGATAGGGTTGAAAAATAAAAATAACTAAAACAAATTTTGATCCAATATACCGTTATAAAATTGATTCATATTAATTAATTATAATGATAAAGTCCCATTTTTACACATATTATGCTGGAAGGGGGTGGTTTATACGGTCTTGAAGTATATAAAGACCTTCATATTAAACTTCAAAAAAGCTACTGAGGCCCAAATATCACTTTGATTTACAGGACAATTTTATGTCCACTTTCAAGGTATTATATCATAATATTTTATTATAATATTTAAAAACTACATAATGTTTTTTTCAATTTTGTTTTGAAGGAATGTATTGACTAACGAACTTCTTTCGAACTTTCCCCATGTTTAAACCTCCATAAATAATTAAAGATCTAAATCAATATCAAAATTTGCGAGGACCCGGGCGATTGCCCCGTTCGCCTCCCCCTAAGGCCGCCACTGCCATGAGAAACACAATGGAGCACAATGTGACGAGGGAAATGATAAGAATTCACCCCATAAAACAGAGATGACTCCTCCTCAACACTACATGTTGTTGATGAAAACAAAAGATCTTGTAGTTTTCGACTGCTATTGTGCACCCAATTGGACAGCTTCATTTTCAGTATATTCGAAAAAACATTCAAAGTAATAGACTTATTATCAACAATATCATCAGTATACGATGGAGCATTAAAATTGCCGAATATCAGCAATTCTCCATTCAACATACAGTTGAAAGATAAAAGTGTGTCAAAAAATAATTCATATGTGAAGAGTCCACGGAAGAAAGGCGAAATGTCACATTTTTATTAATTTTGAGCTGAACATGGCAACGCGCAGGTCATAAGTAGTATAATTACATCCTGTTCTCAAAAACCCATAAAACGCGAAGCATCACACCTTAAAGTTCATTTGAAAATAACCCCTACAGCGAAGAAACGCGAAATGTCCATGCGAAAAGTCGAGAAAGGCGAAATGTCCACATTATCAACCAGAAGCCGATGCATGCCGACTTGTTCTTTTAAAACGTTTATTATACCTTTGACTTCCGTGTTATTTATTGCGTTGTTTTATTCTCATACGAAACGTATCGCAAAAATTTCAATAATCATTTCAACATCAGTTTCGGTTATCCGCGTTCTGATCTTGCAGTACCGCCTACAACTACATAGCTGAGTTAAAGGTTTCTCAAGCGAAAATAAATGCAGGATGTGATTCATCCGCCCAAAAGGTGATAGAGGATAAGATGAGGAAAATTACCTCGGAAAACCAGTTACACAAAGCTTAAGCTGAGGTGTTTTATCAGCGAAAGAGGAATTCTCGAAATATAGCCTGGAAGTATGTTGAAACCGAAGCTATTGCCATGGATTGTGAAAAAAAAATGATGTAGGTACTCCCAATATCACGACCAATGTTACGAAGAGACTAGACAAAATTGAAGTAACGTTTCCCATAAGGGGGCACTCCTATATGGAGTGCGATCGAGATATGGGCGTGATCAATCAGAAAATTAGACCTGAACTTCCGAAAGACTGGTACAGAGGAATCAGATCATCCAGAGTAAAACCCAATCTAATCACTTATATGTTGGACAGCTTGTACTTGAAGAAACCACCCTACAAATTAAGACCAATCAGAGAACTAAGAGTATTAAATGACTATCCTAGTCTTTTGGAGCATAGAGATACCTATAATGGATACTGGAGTTCATCTATTATCCGCCCACGCATCACAACTTCTGATGAGTTGCAGCTTCCAGAGGGACAGTTTATCTTACCACCAAAGATGTACCATAACTCAATCGTTCTCGTCTTTTTATTTTGCATTTCTCCTTTTACAGATCCAATAAAAATATCGAAGGAAAAATTCACAGATCTTCTGCATCTTAGCCAATTCTGCACTTCTGAAGAAGCCAGGTCGTTCTACAAAAGCTTAACCTATGAACAACAACGAAGGGAAAAAAATAATGGCCAAGTCATTATACAACAATATTGTATACTGACTTGGCTACTATCGTTTTTCCAAATTCCATGTTTATATGTCATATGAAGTTTGAACATTTCGCTTTTTTTCCGTGTAATTTTTTTCTTTATTCCGAATGAAGCTTGTTTTTCTGAAGTGTCAGTTTTTTTTATTGATAATAATCAAATATTATACAAAACAATATGAAGAATGTGTAAGCAAAAAAGATCCAAACTAATTCATATTTTACTATGCTGGTTGGAGTTTTAAAGTTTAAAATTCGATTTTCTCGAAACAACTTTTGATGGATAATCCACCTTTCTTCCGTGGGCTCTTCATGTGTAAGCATCAACTCTTGGTGGGATATAAATAACAACTATAATAGATTGATATCTTAAATCTAACTTACAAGCAATGACATCATTAGTTTGTATGAGCTGAGGGAGAGAACGCAGTTCGACAAGTCTGGAATGTAGCTTCTCACACACCGCGAGCAGGACACTTCTCCCAGTGGACAAACCAGTAGCTAACAGGTCCCGATCACAACGAAACACGGAATAACCCTCAGGAATCAACTCAGACGTCATCACATCACCACGTAGCCATGTTACGGTTATTCCACTGTCATTATCACTCCCCAAAACACCACAAAACATGTTATGAGTTCTAGAATTAAGTCCCCCTGCATTCTGATAATAGCAGGATAGACTGCAACGTGGTTTCTTCAGTTCACCACAATAGTTGGTTGAGTCTTTATAGGAGGATCTCTCGGCCCAAGTTTCAGAAAAAAAACGGATGGCAGTTACTCCTTCAGAACAAAATGTAAGCAACATTTTGATATCTATTGAAATATTGTCTGGGAGGTCTCTGCCTTCAATATGGGTTTTCTCTCCCAGTCTCTGATACAAGAAACAATTAGAAAATTTCTTTTAATAATATAAGAAAGGCTCCTGCGTAAATATTTGAGCACTAATTTTTCAGGGGCCAAAACTTTACGAGAAGAAATTGTTGCCTAACAATGAATAAAAAGAAAATGAAAACACTTTGAAATCTTAAGCGTAACGTTTCGGAGTCTAAATCAGACTCCTTCGTCAGACAATAACTAATTTTCATTCAACTTTGTAGAATCGTGACAATTTTGTCATTTTTTCTAATTGTTTCTTGTTTCAGAGAATGGGAGAGAAAACCCATATTAAGTTTTCAGAAAAATACATTAACTGAGGCAAATATTGGCGCTCTGTAAGGAAAAAGGATTGGGTTGTGTATTTGACTCAACTTACCGATACTAGATGTCTTAGATTTTGGATGTGAAGTTTTTCATCATCCTAATGATCTCGCTGGCGCCTCTGCATTTTTCCATTGCAGTGAGGATCCTAATTGCGGGTCCCTCTGGTCGGAAGAAGCACTGCTGGCCGCTTTCTTCGGACGACTCTGCTTCTTAGCCGGTTTTTCCTCTTCTTTCAGCTTCTCTGCCGGTTTTGTTTGGCGAGAATGTTTCGGTCCTGGCTTCTTGTTCTTCTCCAGATTAGGGAATTTCGCGCAGCCTTGATAGCTTGCAAAGTGTGGACCTCCACAGTTTGCATATTTGGCAGCTGTGGTTTTCGAATTTTTGCATTCCACCGTGGAATGCGTTTCCCCGCATTTCACACACTTCTCCGTGAGGTGGCAAAATCTCTTGGTGTGGTTGAAGCCCTGGCAACGGTGACCCTGTTGGACTTCCTTCTTAGCATGTGCTTTCTCGACTTTTACGACGAAATCACATAATCTGACGATCTGCATCATCGCTCCTTCCTGCGATGTTGGTACGACTGCCAACATCAGAGGCAGTTCTTTCTTCCTCCTGGTTAGTCTGAACACTTGAAGTACTTCAATGCCCTTCGACTTGAGTTCCGATATGACTTCATCCCCTGTCGTGAACGTCGGGATTCCTCTTATGACCAGACGAGCAGGTCTTTCCTCGGGAAGAGAATAGTGGAAATATTCCAGTTTCTTACCTGTAAGTTTCCTGGTCAGGAGCCTGAAGTTATCTGGCATGGTCAGTTGAATCTGGATCCAATTATTCGCCATGGTTTTCCCGGCGAAGTCTATGTTCCTCGACTTAAGGAGCGAGGATATTGCTGCCCATTTGTACGTGTCCTGTAAAATAATCAGGGGAATTTTTTGCTTTCTAGCCAAGTTTCTAGCAGACCATCCTGATTAGCTAGCGTAGGCTGGTCGGTCAAGGGGGCGTCGGTAGTGACGACGGCTTCTTCGGTTATTATCAGCGGTTTATCCAATGTTGATCTGGCCTGGGCTTCGGACGGTCTGTTCTCGTCCTCGGAGCTTTCGATCACCACTTTCATGGGATCGAGTTCCGTCGGGGCTGCTGGTGCGGATCTGTTTTCGGCGGTCGGTTCACAACTACAGGACCTAAATACCAAGGACAACTCGATATGGAAAATGTTTGAATTTCTTAAAACAGAAAGGAAGACTTTACCTCGAATCGACGGTTCTTCCGGACGAATCGTTTATACGGACAAGGAAAAAGCTGAAGAATTTGCAGACAGTCTGCAACCACAATGCAGAACCAACCTAGCAGAAGCCGACTTGGACCACTTGGAAGAAGTGGAAAATGAGGTGAGTTCGATTACAGGTCCGCAACCAGAAACGGACGACCTGATCCAACTAACGACAACCAGGTAAAGATAAAATGTTCCCCCAAAACCACCGACCCATAAGATTCCTGTCCTCTGTTGGCAAAATTGCCGAAAAAATCATTCACTTGAGATTGTCCGATATCGTCGAAAGACACAATATACTCCCAGGTGAACAATTTGGTTTTCGTCCCCAACATTCCACCGTGGATCAACTTGTCAGAGTTGTCGAACAAGTATCTACTGGTTTTGAATGGAAACAAGTACCAGGTGCGGTGTTTCTCGACATTTCTGAAGCCTTTGACACTGTGTGGCATGACGGCCTCGTCTTCAAACTCCGTGAAGCGAAAGTACCACTCACACTGTGTCAAATGATCCACTCATTTCTCTAAAATCGCATCTTCCAAGTGAAAATCTCTGACTCGATCTCTCAACCGAGAGACCTCGAGGCCGGAGTTTCTCAAGGAAGCGTATTGTCTCCTTTACTTTACTTCATTTATACTGCCGATATCAATTCCAAAATCCATTCAAACTTCATTGGCTGTATACGCAGACGACACAGCAATTCTAGCCAGATCCAAATGTCCCCGTCTAGCCACGAAATATCTTCAAAATTTTGTGGATACTTTGGACGAATGGTGCACCAAATGACTGATCAAGGTCAATCCCGCAAAAAATAACGCAATTCTCCTAACAAGGAGATGTTCCCTGGCAATCTCAAAATAAATACCTGGTAGTTATTCTAGATCGTGGGCTGAAATTCTGTCAGCACACCAATCACGCACTTAAAAAGGGCAAAATTGCCTCCGCTCAACTGGCTCGCTGCTTTGCCGTCGCAGCCATATGTCCGTTCACAATAAATTAATCCATTACAGATCAATCATCAGACCGACCTATGTCCTACGCTGCTGCCTGCTGGGTGCATACCCTCAGCAGTACGCAATTGAATAGATTGGAAATCTTTCAACGAAAATTTCTCAGGACCGCCTTCAATGCTCCCTGGTTCGTTCGTAACGCCCTCCTCCTTCTGAGGCGAACTTACCACTATTGAAGAACCATCTTTACGAAATCCGGATCAAAGCGCTCGGCAGAGCGCTGAATCATCCAACCAGATTAGTCAGACAATCTCTTGACTACGACGCATCAACTTTCCGATACAAGCGTCCGAAACTTGACTTCCCGGATGAATCCATGCCCAACAACCGCCAATGAGCGGTAATTCTCCTTAATTTTTTCTCTTCGTCCCTTGGGACACCCAGACCCGCTTACCGTCTCCCTCGTAAATGCCCCGTGGGTAGACTGGCGCAACCATAGTTTCAACCCCTGCCATTTTCTCATAGCTCAGGATGAAGAAGTCCCTGACTTGGAAATCCCTAATACAGGAGTTTTAGTGGGGGAGGGTCCCACACTGTTCCAACTCTTCTGGTTCGTCCATTAGATTTCTCCTGTTGTCATGTTCATGTTGTCATGAAAATCACAGATTAAACCAGAACTGATAAGATCGCAATGAAAAGAAAGCAGCGTGAAGCTGCGTAACCTATCGCAGATTCGACGATAAACCGAAAAACTCAGATATGGGTGACAAAGTGGATTTGAATTTTCCTGGCCAACTTGATGCTGCTCGAGAAAATAAGAATTTTTGATTGAAATCTTGAGACTGGAAGGAAAAGTGCGCATCTATAAGACATGTGTAAGACCAATACTGACTTACTCTATCGAGACCAGAGCGGACACAGCAGAAACTAAAAGAATATTGAGAACCACAGAAATGAAGACGCTGAGATCCATTGTTGGGAAAACATTGCAAGACCGAATACCCAGTAGTCAAATTAGAGACCTCTGTGATGTTCAGGATGTTGTGCGGTGGGGAAGGCATAGAAGACAGGAATGGAACCAGCACGTCAACAGAATGAGCACAGATAGATTAGTCCGCATAGCTAGGGATATGAGACCAATTGGCAAAAGGCCACCAGGACGTCCATTTAAAAGATGGCGAGATAGCTGGCAGTCAACATCTAAAATTCACCTATGAAAGCCATCACAGGGAGGAAAGATCGTTACAGAACAGGCCCAAGGCCTACTATATGAAGAAGAAGAAGAAGAATCTTGAAGGAAGTTAATATTAGTCAAGTGCTGGCGGATTCTGAGACAAAATTGAAAAAATCTGCCATGGTAATAAGAAAATTAAGCATGTTTGTTAACAGAAGAACAAATTTCGATTGAATTTTTTGGTTCAACTCATGAGTCGGAAATAAAAGCAAAAGCATTCTGTATTGACTTTTTGAAGAGAATATTTATCTGATTGGTAGCTAGGAAAAGGTGTAGAAAAAAATCTATAAAATGAAGGATATTCTAAATTGGTCAGAACCTAATACCGATGAATTTTGAGGAAAAAAAATTAAAGTAAAATTTTCGTATCCTCCTGAGTCCTGATGTCCAATATGTTGGACATCGAGATTTTTTTATTTATCTTTTAATGTAATGAATTTACGGCAGTAAATCTTTCGATCCAACGTATTGGATGAATTAATGAACGCCTTGGGTTTGCAACTGTTTCGCTGCTATGTTGCAGTGTGTTGTTATTTCATTATGAAGTTTGTGTTCATGACGGCGCCATTTACCAACTGTAGCGAGTGAATTGAAAAATGCTGCGAAATGTAAAGATCCAGGGTGTAAATTCGAAATCAAATTTTATTCTGAAAAATGTACCCTATTTTCGTGCTTGCCAGTCAAAAACAATGGCTTCAGAAACTTTCATTTACGATTTATTTATAATGATGGTCATCCCATTGGACATATTTTTTTGTACTTTTCTTCGAGTAAAATTTTTCGAAAAATTTGTATGACGTTTTCAGTGTTTAATGAACAAAAATACCCAAATGCAATATTTATATCACCTTTAATATGATATCAGGACTCAGGAGAATATTTCATGTTAGAAAATATCGTCTGAAAAAGGGAGATTATTGTAACCCTTAAGAGGAAATATAATGAAACGCACATTAAGTTATTTTCCGATGATTTCGTTAGATGGGAATGAAATAAATAGAAAAGTTTTACTTTGATTAATTTCTTCATGCAAAAAGACATATACATTTACATATACAGAGTGAGTCTTTGACTTGAACATATATTGAAACTATGTATGTATTTCTATGCATTTTGTGTTTCTGTGAAACCCCTCATAAGCTACTTAAAGCTTGTGCGAGTTAGAATGATGGGTGTGTTCTGTGTAGGCTTTGTTACTGTGTCTCGACG
Organism: Hippodamia convergens; assembly: GCA_038502775.1. Classification (NCBI taxonomy): domain Eukaryota; kingdom Metazoa; phylum Arthropoda; class Insecta; order Coleoptera; family Coccinellidae; genus Hippodamia; species Hippodamia convergens. The sequence continues at coordinate 113,312,183 of CM076607.1, forward strand.
CCACCTTAGGCACAGCACTGTTAATTGTTTACTCAACAGTGAATGGTTCGATCAGTTCTCCATACCAGAAAATTTCTTCCCTGGCGGAGACTCGAACCCCGACTTGCCGTCAAGAGCCATATCCACTAGGCTACCCGCACATAATATTTAGATTCTAGAGTCAAAGGAAAAGGTTTTTTCGTATATGAATTTTTTTTAAATTCAGCCTAGATAAAAAGATATAGCCATTTAGCTTTAAGTAGCTTCTGAGGGGTTTCACAGAAACCCAGAATGCATGGAAATACATACATACATACATACATACATTTCAAACTTTCATAATGGGCTATGCCAATCATGGAAACATGACACTTGAATTTTTCCGAGCATCACATTCACCACTTCAAGCTTCGAGAAGATGTAGAAGAAATTTAATTATGTGAATCTTTTGAACAGAGTTGGATTCAGTCAAAGTAACCAATTTTTCCAATTTCACTGATATAGATTTGTTTACATCATAAATTACCCGAAAAAGAAACATTTTATGATATTTCACGAAGGATACTAAGGTTTTCAAAGTGGCCAAATATTTATTAATTGCCATTCAACTTACTTTCAGAAGATGTGACCTTAGAATTTCTCATATATTATATTTATGCTATGGAATGGTATAATATATTGGTCATAATGAAGAAAATAAAATATGTGAAGAAAACTTTGTTTCCGTAAAAGATTTGCTACATTAATAAATAAAAATAATAATGAATAAAAAGGACTTTTATTGAACAATCATTATGTATTCACATTGATTACAACACTGATAGAGGGCGAAGTTCAGTTTGTTCCGAGTATTCATACCCCGAACGCTTTTTGAACTAACCCTTCTTGAACTCAGTGATTCAATACAGTAATACCAATATTCTCGCCAAAAACAAAAAATGAATCTAAGGACAAAAAAAAAAATAGTCATACCCATTTCTCAGTAATTCATTAACCCATAATATAAGTTGTATCAAGATATTTCCGAATTTGGCTCTTGAGTAAGATGAGTCAATGCTCATGTAATCTTAGGGGAAATGGCTCAAACATTATACGAAAATGAGCGCTTGAAAATCTCTTTTGGGTGCGACGGTATTGTAAGCCTTCCCCTGGAGCGGACATTGATATAATGAACCTCACATCGAAACCAATCTTAATATATAAAACTAAGTCAGCCATATTGTTGGTTACGCCATTTATAACTCAAGATTGGATGAACTGTTTGTTATGAAAGGTTTTTTGTTGGATTCTTCTAATATAAAATACCATAAAACCCTGAAAAATTTGATGAAATGGGAAAAAAATAGGAAATAATTATCTTTCTTGCGAATAAAGCCAGTGGTCGCTACGGCTAAAAGCGTTTTCGTGAAAGCATTATTTTTTATATTAATTCTGTGAACTACATTTTCTAATATCATTTACGCATCTGAGTCCATGTGTTATTACACACTCAACACGGAAAATTTTATGACGAAATGTTTTGAACAAATCCTCATTTGTCATCAATGTAGACAATACTCGATTTCGAATGGCTATTTTGGTTGGTTAACGGTTGACCGCTCGGTTCATAAATGACAACGTCAAACGAACCGCGCTTTTGAATACGGTTCAAGTTTCGGCGAAACAGCTGATTCGAGATGTCACCAATTTGTGATTCGAATGCGGTTGGCCCAAAACTGACGGACCAATCTATGAATCAACCAAGAACCAAAGTCAATCGAAATCGCCTATTTACTGTGTATTTTGAGTTTCCCAAACGTCTTGATTGTGCTGTCAAAATGGCAAGGTGAAATGAAATTGCCATTATTGGAAAAACATCCGAATCAAGACATTTTCTATCGAACACACAAAAATACTATGGGTGTTTCCAAATGACTTCATTTGAAGCAGATACAATTCAAGAACGTGGATTCAGTCCAAAATTCAAGGTAAGAATATGATATTAACAATAATGATTTCAAATCACTTATTATGTCTTCCTTTTCTACTATTTAGATCCGAGGCCAGATACACCATAGAATTGGATCATTACAACCACTTGAAGATACACAACATAACGACCAGAACAGATAGTTGCACATTGCACAATACTCAAAGGAAAATATGAAGGTGAGGAAGTTCTTATTTCCAGAAGTCCAATGATCGCAACAGATATGCCATTTGAGTTTAAGAGAATTCAATTTCCAATTCGTCTAGCGTTTGCTATGACAATTAATAAATCCCAAGGCCAGTCCTTGAGTATGTGTGGCATTAATCTAGAAAATAGTTGTTTTTCTCATGGCCAGTTGTATGTTGCGTGTTCACGAGTTGGCAAACCTTCTGTTCTTACTATTCTCTCACCCAGGAAAAAAGATACCACAATGAGACATTTTTTCAATAATAATAAGGTACGGCTTAAATAAAGTGGAGTCTTTTTATTTAAATAACAATGTATATACCTACATATTTCAATGTAATTAAATTTTTTGTATATTTTGTACTTTTATTTTGCCTAATGAACCTCCTACTCGACTAAATACCAATGTTTTGTTGATACAACGTTATGTATCTCGGAGGCGAAATAAAGTTCGCCGGACCAGCTAGTTATATTATATGAATATGACGGTGATCTGTAGAGCACTATAGAAAAAAACCGAGAAAAAAACTGACAAGCAGAATGAAGACGACGCCTGCCTACCAAGCTCAGCCAAGAAATCTCCTTCAACTTTTGACTGATGCGATCGAATTTTCGAATGCCGTAGATTGATCTCAAGCAAGAGTTCTGCAATTTATTGGCATCCATGGTTGTAATGCAGTACCCATATATTGTGTCACAGGAGTTCTGATGTGAAAGAACCAAATTATCGCAGAGAAAATGCTCATTGTGAAAAATTATTTTCAGGCTGGTATAGGATTTTTTTCAGAATATGAGTGACATGATGTGAGAATGGCAAGTCGCTATTAATGAATAGCCCGAGGCTCTTCACTACATGCTGAAAATTTATATTGCAGTTGTCCATCTTCAACAGTTGACTGTACTGTAATGTTAATAAATATAAATATGAGGAATACAAGAGACTTTATAAATGTATACCTATTCTCCTTGACAACTACTGTCATCTCAATACTAGTAACAACATTTTAATATATAAAACTTAGGCTGCCATGTTTGTGATTACACTATCTATAACTCAAGATTGGATGAACTCTTTGTTATGAAAGATTTTTTGTTAGATTCTTCTACGGCGGGGTTAACATTAAATACATTTAAAGTCTGAAAAATTTGATGAAATGGAAAAAAAAGAAACCATTTTCTGACTTGCGCCAATAGGTGCCGCTACGGTTGATAACGTTTTCGTGAAAGTATTATATTTGATATTTGATATTAATTCGGTTAACTACATTCTTTAATAATATTAACGCAACTGAGTCCATGTGTTATTACACCCATCTTTCTTCCTAACACTACGGAAAATTTTATGACGAAATGTTTTGAGCAAACCCCCTTACAACTCTCCAGTATTAAACAATTACTTTGTAATTTGAGTTGAATAAACGTCTTAGCCTTGGAATTCTAAGGTCTTTACGGATGAGTAGGTGCCGATACACAATGGACAATCTGCCCTATTTATTCTCCCACCCGGGAAAAAAACTAAAAATGTTGTTCATCACAAGGTACTACAATGAAGTATTTGTAAAATATAAAAAAGTTGCCTCTTTACCTCTTGGAAAAAAGAGAATTCTTTTGATGTATGCATAACAATGTACAGGGTAGGCGAAATTGGTGATACCTGAACTACAACTTTTTAATCGTGAGAGATAGAGGAAAATGAATGACACTTTACGGTATTATTTTCTAGGGAAACTGATAATGCCATCAACTGCATTCCTATATCTTCTTTTGTTTACGAGTTATAGGCCAAAATTGAAATTTGGGTGATTTAATTTTTCGGTCATTATCTCCGTTTCTATTTGTGCTAGGATGTTGACATTATACAGGCACTTTTTCATAACAATCCAGAAGCGTACTTTGTTTTTTCCCAAGAGGTTTCCTTGCTGAGATATAACATGAAGTTGTGATTTTTCTTATGGAAATAATAGTATGAAATGGTTTAGAAAGAATCGCCATTTTTTCCCGTTCCAGAAATATATCATACATCATACATCGCCCTCCGATTCATTCAGTTATCATGAAAAATTTAGTTTGTATTTGAAATTTTAATTATTGAGTATTAAATAGGCTGAATCACAGAATAATGTGTCTCTACGCATGGTGTCATTATTATTTTGCCATTGAATACTTGATTCAATTCTCCGTGGTTCGATGTCTGTTCACAATAATTGTCAATTACTAGAATTCGAAATCATTATTCCCGGCAATACGGAAATATTCGCAATTTACGAGAAATATGATTTGTTAAAATTTTTTATCAAGTGTCAGATAATGACTGATGTTTGACACTCATGAAAATGTCATAGCAACCGTCATTAACACACTAGTGCTGTAATCAATTTATCACAACACTTTTGCTGTAATTAACAACAGAAATAACAATTCTATCAAAGAATTTCAGAATTCCAAATGGAAAGTTATCCAGGTTACGATTTTTGGAATTATTTATTATCATTATTATTATACACATTAATAACAAAATCTTTGCAGTTTGAAATCGAAATAGGGAACGATGACTGGCCTAACACTCCACTAGAAATATTTTGATTATGAACATCATCTGTGGATGTCGCTGGACTTATGTCCCTAGAAGTAGATGCAATATTCTTTGGTTCGAGAAAGACTTTCTTGTTAAGACCTAGAATTGCCATTGTTGTACGTTTTTTGTTTGCTTCTGAAGTTCCAATATATCCTTCAGCGACAGTATTTGATTTCCATCCACCGTGTCGTTTTACTGTTAAAAAATCAGCTCCTGTATCGGCCAAGAGAGAAGTTGAAGACCTCCGAAAGCAATGTACAGTATATTCCTTTGAATTAGGCAATTGCAGAAATTGTGCAATTAGGGTTGGAACACTATCTGTAGTATTCACACCAACGGGCTGCTTCGTGCATTTTCCTGCTTTATAAAAAATGAATAACCGTTCATGATCGCAATTTTTTGGTCTCAATTTGATATATTTTCGGATAGTTTCCACGTGATTTAACCCTTCATTGTTCCCTGACGTTACAAAAAACTCTCTTCTCGTCTTTGTCTTGCAAGTTGGGATGATGATATGAAAACATAATCCTTCGTCTTTTACATTTTCTACAAGTAGGTTTGTGATTTCGGCCCGCCGACACGCCCCTGCCAGACCAATAATCAAAATGACCTGAAATGATTATTGCATCATAATTCATTTCTCAGGAGAATGTCGATAGGTTACCTTCATGCATAGAAATCTCTCGCCCAGGAGCCTCCAGTAAAAATCTTGCTATTTCCTCCTTGGTGAATAACCTGGATTTTCTATGCTTGTACCCTTCTGATTTTCGTTTAAAGAATGCATTTAAATTGAAATATTTCTTGATATCGACATTCTTTTTTATCGATATTATTGTCCTCAACATTGAATAATAACACAAAAGTGATGAGGGCTTTTGTGTTTCGCTCAATCCCTTGAAATAAACCAACAAAACCTTTTCGCTTGTTATACGTTTGATATATCTCCAGAGGTTGAATCGTGAAAGAAATTGATGGACGTCCTGTTTGTGGTTTCTAGATATAGACCTGGCATATTGGAAAGTTACAAATATGCAAAACGTAATTACGAGAAAGCAATTATTTCTAATAAACAGTCTTATTACAGAAAGTATATAGAAGGAGCCAATAATAAAACAGGTGCAGTTTGGAGTGTTATACAACAGATAAGGAAAAATAAAAGAATACCTGATACAAAACTCCCTCTGCTAGGTCAAGAAGGTAATTTGGCAGAGGTAGCAGATGCCTTCAATACATTTTTCACGAATCTCCCACCAAGACATACAAGGGTCAACGTAGACAACACAATTCCTGAACGAACTCCCAGATCCTTCTATCTGTTCGATGTGACTGAGTTAGAGATATTGACAGTTGTGAACAACATGAACAACAAGAAAAGCTGTGGCCACGATGGTATCCCTATGACTGTAATTAAACGCCACATTTCAAATATTCTGAAGCCTCTTTGTCATATGATCAACTGTGCTTTCCGGACTGGCATTTTTTCTGACTGTTTCAAACTCTCTTTGGTTAAACCCTGTCACAAAAAAGGCGATACGAATGAGTTTTCCAATTATAGACCAATATGTCTTACCACGTCATTTTCCAAAATCTTCGAGAAAATATCCACCAATCGAATTCTGAAATTTTTCCAGAAGTTTGAAATACTATCCGAGAAAAAACATGGATTTATCCGGAACGTAGTACCGAAACAGCCATTTTCGAGATTATAATAATGATAACAAAGTAGTTTATTTCGATGAATAAACAAATTACATCACTGAGGTACAATTAGAAATTATAAACTGTACGTTATAATTCTTGAAATTGTTCTATGAAGGAACAAGTACAAAAAACAAAGAAAATTAACCACAGAGTAGATAATTGTTCATGCACTGTAATACTTTTTTTTACGTTTTCCTTTATAGTTGACTTCACAATACACAAGGTTTCGGGTATGATTTACACTAATCGGGTAATTAAATGTCTTCATCGGGTATCAATTTATTGTCACAGTCGGTATTTAAGACTCATTTTCATCCAAAGTTATTTCAGCACCTCAGAGGTAAAGTGTGTTTAAGTCACAATTTTTCAGACACGAACTATCTACAATATTGGATTCACATTAGTAAGTTCTATCTAGTGCAACACATTTTTAACTCCCTGGTTATATTAGGTCACCAAATAATGGCAGTAAACATTCTTTGAAACAATAATCGAACTGAAAAATCTCTGTTTTGTCTAATTTTGATATTGTGACTTAACACACTTTACCTCTGGGGTGCTGATTCATTAGGGTATTCATAATTTCTCGAGTGTCATAATTCATCCAAGCTTTTAATCTTTTTTTGTATCTCCTAAATATTCTTTATATCCTCTGATATGTTTCGCAGGAAATTGGACAAATAAAATTCAGATTTTTATATAACTTGTCGACGTTTCGGAACCGCTGGTTCCTTTTTCAAGACTAGAAATTTAAATTTATTTTAGTAAAATCGAATACACGAACTAATCTTACCAATTACCTCGTTATATATGAAAGATCTTAAAATCAATAAACATAATACTGGATCAACATTGAAGCATGAGATTTCTCAACATCAAGAACAAAAGTCACCATCATTCGTTATACGTGAATAAGACAATTAATCAGTCAATCTTTGGTAAATGTCAATCAGTAAAAACGCACAGAGTATTATATGTCGCAGAAACATTTTACAAACTAACAAACATATGGTCTCATGCTTTCTCAATTAACCCTGCCAATTAGGCAACAAACAAAACACACACAAGTAAGCTGAATAGACAAATTAAATTTACTCATTAGTTAGTTCTCATTATTCTAGAAACAGCGCAGTCATAACATTTACTTAGATTATTTGTGTCTTCTCTAAAATTAACAGAGTTGTTTTTTCTTATGAATATCATTTCACTAATCAGTCTTTTTGAATAAGTCCGTTCCCTGTCTAAAATCTTCACGTTGTTAAAATTGAAATTATGTCCCTCCTCCTTTATGTGTTGAGTCAAGGCTGTTTTATTTTCTCTATCACTTTGTATATTTGCTGCATCCTTTTTATGTTGTTTTAATCTTTCTCCCAAGTATTGTTTGGTTTGTCCCACATATACTTTTTCACAATTCGAGCAGGCAATCTCATATACAACCCCCGATTGTTTCTCTGGAGGAATCTTGTCCTTAATTCCACTGAAGAATATTTTGTTGTTATCAATGATGTTGTAGAAAGCCACCGTGAATCCAAACTGTCTGAACACATCACATAGTTTGTATGACAAATCAGGGTAAAATACCAGTCGGCAAAATTTTTTGTTCTCCGCAGGTGGTCTTCGTTGTGCACTTGCTTCATTTGTAAGGTTCTGTTTATTTAAAAAGTTGTTAATTGTTCTTCTGATGTAATATATGGGGTAATTATTGTTTAAAAGCATGTTGGTTACTTTTTGGATGTTCTTTTTTCTGAATCTTGTGTGGCTCAGCATTAACGCTCTATTGATCAAATTCGTAGCGACATTCTTTTTCTGTTGGGCACTATGGTTGGATAGAAAATTTAGGCACCTTCCTGAGTATGATGTTTTACAGTACCAATCAGTTATTAATTTATCATTATCTCTTGATATCAAGATATCTAGGAAAGGGATGCTTCCGTTATTCTCTCTTTCTATTGTAAATTTAAGTTTTTCATGGAAGGAGTTAAAAATATTAAGAGTCGATTCAATCTTTTCTTTTGGCAAGAGTAGCAAAGTATCATCCACATATATTTTCATCAATGGTACTACAAAATCTAATCTTACACTTACATATTCAAAAATTTCAAGCATCACTAGTTCAGCCATGTCAGGGCTAGAGGGAGACCCCATTGCCGTTCCATCTAATTGTTTATAAGTTTTTTTATCAAATGTGAAATATGCTGTGTCAAACATTAACTCTATTAATTCGGTAAATTTATCTCTATCTAGTTCAGTGAAGCACTTTATGTAGTTCCATCTTTTTATAATTAGTCGGGTCACCAATGCTTTTGGTATATTTGTGAAGAGGGATATAACGTCAAGGGACACAAGCTCATAGTTACTTGGAACTTGAATGGTTTTCAGTTCTTCAACTAAAGTGAACGAGTTTCTCACTTTAAATCTTGATGAGGAAAATACTTTGTTTAGGATTTCGTGTAGAAACAATCCTGCATTGTAGCTAGGAGAACCTATGCAGCTGACTATTGGCCTGAAACTGATTGTTGGCTTATGAGTTTTTCTTAAGCAGTATAGTTGTGGTGGTGTGCTATTGTGTCTAATTAGATGTTTATACTGTGCCTCGCTGATTAAGTCTTCATCTTTAAGTGCTTTAAAGAACTTGTTAACTTTTTCTTGGAATCTTTTTGTCGGGTCACTACTTAGAATTTGGTATGTAGTGTTATCATTCAATAGTTTAGTTACTTCTTCAATATACTCTTCTTTGTACATCACGACTGTAGTGTTGCCTTTATCTGATCTACTTATGATGATATTTGGGTTGTCTTTTATAAATTTAGATGTTGTTTTGTAGTATTTTCCTAAGGGATCTGAGTTTATTGGTTTGTCGATGAAATTTAATAGTATTCTCATACATCTCGATCTGATTGTGTTTTTCTCATCCTCTTCAACTGTTAGGTTATGTACAAAACTTTCGACGTCTTTTATCACATCCAAAACTGGGACCTTTTTTGGAACAATGCCATGCTTTGGGCCCATACTTAGAACAATTCGGGCTTCTGTTGGGATCTCTATATTGGTATAGTTCAGGAGGAATTTATTACTTTCGGTTATTGTGATAGGTTGTCTTTGTTGTTCTTCTAACCTTTTTAGTTTTTGTCTGTTAATTCTCTTTGTTTTCAGGAAGGAACGCTCTGATCTTCTTTCTGTGTATTGTTTTATGGTTCTCCAACTGTGGTTGTCAAGAGATGTTTGCAACGTGTTCTCAAGGAAGTTGATGGATTGTTGTAGATTGTTCTTTTTCCAAAGAGTAATCTTTATTTCAAGGTTGAGGACTGATCTGCGGAAATTCTTCATAATTCTGTCTACTTGTCTGGAGTATGGGTGTTCCTCGAGTTGAAGCGAGTGTATTTGTCTAATGTTATTTTTGATGTGGTTAGGGTAGACTTGTAACTGTCTACACTGAAGCAAGAAGACTGCTCTATTCTTCATTGACGCCAACTTGGTGCTGAGACTTGTGTATCTCTTGCATTCCCGACACAAGGCATCATCATAATCCAATCTGATCCCCTCAAATAATCCCCTCGGTAAATTCAATTCCGCTGTATTCTCGTCCATGGTGTATATACTCTGATATGTTTCGCAGGAAATTGGACAAATAAAATTCAGATTTTTATATAACTTGTCGACGTTTCGGAACCGCTGGTTCCTTTTTCAAGACTAGAAATTTAAATTTATTTTAGTAAAATCGAATACACGAACTAATCTTACCAATTACCTCGTTATATATGAAAGATCTTAAAATCAATAAACATAATACTGGATCAACATTGAAGCATGAGATTTCTCAACATCAAGAACAAAAGTCACCATCATTCGTTATACGTGAATAAGACAATTAATCAGTCAATCTTTGGTAAATGTCAATCAGTAAAAACGCACAGAGTATTATATGTCGCAGAAACATTTTACAAACTAACAAACATATGGTCTCATGCTTTCTCAATTAACCCTGCCAATTAGGCAACAAACAAAACACACACAAGTAAGCTGAATAGACAAATTAAATTTACTCATTAGTTAGTTCTCATTATTCTAGAAACAGCGCAGTCATAACATTTACTTAGATTATTTGTGTCTTCTCTAAAATTAACAGAGTTGTTTTTTCTTATGAATATCATTTCACTAATCAGTCTTTTTGAATAAGTCCGTTCCCTGTCTAAAATCTTCACGTTGTTAAAATTGAAATTATGTCCCTCCTCCTTTATGTGTTGAGTCAAGGCTGTTTTATTTTCTCTATCACTTTGTATATTTGCTGCATCCTTTTTATGTTGTTTTAATCTTTCTCCCAAGTATTGTTTGGTTTGTCCCCCATATACTTTTTCACAATTCGAGCAGGCAATCTCATATACAACCCCCGATTGTTTCTCTGGAGGAATCTTGTCCTTAATTCCACTGAAGAATATTTTGTTGTTATCAATGATGTTGTAGAAAGCCACCGTGAATCCAAACTGTCTGAACACATCACATAGTTTGTATGACAAATCAGGGTAAAATACCAGTCGGCAAAATTTTTTGTTCTCCGCAGGTGGTCTTCGTTGTGCACTTGCTTCATTTGTAAGGTTCTGTTTATTTAAAAAGTTGTTAATTGTTCTTCTGATGTAATATATGGGGTAATTATTGTTTAAAAGCATGTTGGTTACTTTTTGGATGTTCTTTTTTCTGAATCTTGTGTGGCTCAGCATTAACGCTCTATTGATCAAATTCGTAGCGACATCCTTTTTCTGTTGGGCACTATGGTTGGATAGAAAATTTAGGCACCTTCCTGAGTATGATGTTTTACAGTACCAATCAGTTATTAATTTATCATTATCTCTTGATATCAAGATATCTAGGAAAGGGATGCTTCCGTTATTCTCTCTTTCTATTGTAAATTTAAGTTTTTCATGGAAGGAGTTAAAAATATTAAGAGTCGATTCAATCTTTTCTTTTGGCAAGAGTAGCAAAGTATCATCCACATATATTTTCATCAATGGTACTACAAAAAATTTTTGAATATGTAAGTGTAAGATTAGATTTTGTAGTACCATTGATGAAAATATATGTGGATGATACTTTGCTACTCTTGCCAAAAGAAAAGATTGAATCGACTCTTAATATTTTTAACTCCTTCCATGAAAAACTTAAATTTACAATAGAAAGAGAGAATAACGGAAGCATCCCTTTCCTAGATATCTTGATATCAAGAGATAATGATAAATTAATAACTGATTGGTACTGTAAAACATCATACTCAGGAAGGTGCCTAAATTTTCTATCCAACCATAGTGCCCAACAGAAAAAGAATGTCGCTACGAATTTGATCAATAGAGCGTTAATGCTGAGCCACACAAGATTCAGAAAAAAGAACATCCAAAAAGTAACCAACATGCTTTTAAACAATAATTACCCCATATATTACATCAGAAGAACAATTAACAACTTTTTAAATAAACAGAACCTTACAAATGAAGCAAGTGCACAACGAAGACCACCTGCGGAGAACAAAAAATTTTGCCGACTGGTATTTTACCCTGATTTGTCATACAAACTATGTGATGTGTTCAGACAGTTTGGATTCACGGTGGCTTTCTACAACATCATTGATAACAACAAAATATTCTTCAGTGGAATTAAGGACAAGATTCCTCCAGAGAAACAATCGGGGGTTGTATATGAGATTGCCTGCTCGAATTGTGAAAAAGTATATGTGGGACAAACCAAACAATACTTGGGAGAAAGATTAAAACAACATAAAAAGGATGCAGCAAATATACAAAGTGATAGAGAAAATAAAACAGCCTTGACTCAACACATAAAGGAGGAGGGACATAATTTCAATTTTAACAACGTGAAGATTTTAGACAGGGAACGGACTTATTCAAAAAGACTGATTAGTGAAATGATATTCATAAGAAAAAACAACTCTGTTAATTTTAGAGAAGACACAAATAATCTAAGTAAATGTTATGACTGCGCTGTTTCTAGAATAATGAGAACTAACTAATGAGTAAATTTAATTTGTCTATTCAGCTTACTTGTGTGTGTTTTGTTTGTTGCCTAATTGGCAGGGTTAATTGAGAAAGCATGAGACCATATGTTTGTTAGTTTGTAAAATGTTTCTGCGACATATAATACTCTGTGCGTTTTTACTGATTGACATTTACCAAAGATTGACTGATTAATTGTCTTATTCACGTATAACGAATGATGGTGACTTTTGTTCTTGATGTTGAGAAATCTCATGCTTCAATGTTGATCCAGTATTATGTTTATTGATTTTAAGATCTTTCATATATAACGAGGTAATTGGTAAGATTAGTTCGTGTATTCGATTTTACTAAAATAAATTTAAATTTCTAGTCTTGAAAAAGGAACCAGCGGTTCCGAAACGTCGACAAGTTATATAAAAATCTGAATTTTATTTGTCCAATTTCCTGCGAAACATATCAGAGTATATACACCATGGACGAGAATACAGCGGAATTGAATTTACCGAGGGGATTATTTGAGGGGATCAGATTGGATTATGATGATGCCTTGTGTCGGGAATGCAAGAGATACACAAGTCTCAGCACCAAGTTGGCGTCAATGAAGAATAGAGCAGTCTTCTTGCTTCAGTGTAGACAGTTACAAGTCTACCCTAACCACATCAAAAATAACATTAGACAAATACACTCGCTTCAACTCGAGGAACACCCATACTCCAGACAAGTAGACAGAATTATGAAGAATTTCCGCAGATCAGTCCTCAACCTTGAAATAAAGATTACTCTTTGGAAAAAGAACAATCTACAACAATCCATCAACTTCCTTGAGAACACGTTGCAAACATCTCTTGACAACCACAGTTGGAGAACCATAAAACAATACACAGAAAGAAGATCAGAGCGTTCCTTCCTGAAAACAAAGAGAATTAACAGACAAAAACTAAAAAGGTTAGAAGAACAACAAAGACAACCTATCACAATAACCGAAAGTAATAAATTCCTCCTGAACTATACCAATATAGAGATCCCAACAGAAGCCCGAATTGTTCTAAGTATGGGCCCAAAGCATGGCATTGTTCCAAAAAAGGTCCCAGTTTTGGATGTGATAAAAGACGTCGAAAGTTTTGTACATAACCTAACAGTTGAAGAGGATGAGAAAAACACAATCAGATCGAGATGTATGAGAATACTATTAAATTTCATCGACAAACCAATAAACTCAGATCCCTTAGGAAAATACTACAAAACAACATCTAAATTTATAAAAGACAACCCAAATATCATCATAAGTAGATCAGATAAAGGCAACACTACAGTCGTGATGTACAAAGAAGAGTATATTGAAGAAGTAACTAAACTATTGAATGATAACACTACATACCAAATTCTAAGTAGTGACCCGACAAAAAGATTCCAAGAAAAAGTTAACAAGTTCTTTAAAGCACTTAAAGATGAAGACTTAATCAGCGAGGCACAGTATAAACATCTAATTAGACACAATAGCACACCACCACAACTATACTGCTTAAGAAAAACTCATAAGCCAACAATCAGTTTCAGGCCAATAGTCAGCTGCATAGGTTCTCCTAGCTACAATGCAGGATTGTTTCTACACGAAATCCTAAACAAAGTATTTTCCTCATCAAGATTTAAAGTGAGAAACTCGTTCACTTTAGTTGAAGAACTGAAAACCATTCAAGTTCCAAGTAACTATGAGCTTGTGTCCCTTGACGTTATATCCCTCTTCACAAATATACCAAAAGCATTGGTGACCCGACTAATTATAAAAAGATGGAACTACATAAAGTGCTTCACTGAACTAGATAGAGATAAATTTACCGAATTAATAGAGTTAATGTTTGACACAGCATATTTCACATTTGATAAAAAAACTTATAAACAATTAGATGGAACGGCAATGGGGTCTCCCTCTAGCCCTGACATGGCTGAACTAGTGATGCTTGAAATTTTTGAATATGTAAGTGTAAGATTAGATTTTGTAGTACCATTGATGAAAATATATGTGGATGATACTTTGCTACTCTTGCCAAAAGAAAAGATTGAATCGACTCTTAATATTTTTAACTCCTTCCATGAAAAACTTAAATTTACAATAGAAAGAGAGAATAACGGAAGCATCCCTTTCCTAGATATCTTGATATCAAGAGATAATGATAAATTAATAACTGATTGGTACTGTAAAACATCATACTCAGGAAGGTGCCTAAATTTTCTATCCAACCATAGTGCCCAACAGAAAAAGAATGTCGCTACGAATTTGATCAATAGAGCGTTAATGCTGAGCCACACAAGATTCAGAAAAAAGAACATCCAAAAAGTAACCAACATGCTTTTAAACAATAATTACCCCATATATTACATCAGAAGAACAATTAACAACTTTTTAAATAAACAGAACCTTACAAATGAAGCAAGTGCACAACGAAGACCACCTGCGGAGAACAAAAAATTTTGCCGACTGGTATTTTACCCTGATTTGTCATACAAACTATGTGATGTGTTCAGACAGTTTGGATTCACGGTGGCTTTCTACAACATCATTGATAACAACAAAATATTCTTCAGTGGAATTAAGGACAAGATTCCTCCAGAGAAACAATCGGGGGTTGTATATGAGATTGCCTGCTCGAATTGTGAAAAAGTATATGTGGGACAAACCAAACAATACTTGGGAGAAAGATTAAAACAACATAAAAAGGATGCAGCAAATATACAAAGTGATAGAGAAAATAAAACAGCCTTGACTCAACACATAAAGGAGGAGGGACATAATTTCAATTTTAACAACGTGAAGATTTTAGACAGGGAACGGACTTATTCAAAAAGACTGATTAGTGAAATGATATTCATAAGAAAAAACAACTCTGTTAATTTTAGAGAAGACACAAATAATCTAAGTAAATGTTATGACTGCGCTGTTTCTAGAATAATGAGAACTAACTAATGAGTAAATTTAATTTGTCTATTCAGCTTACTTGTGTGTGTTTTGTTTGTTGCCTAATTGGCAGGGTTAATTGAGAAAGCATGAGACCATATGTTTGTTAGTTTGTAAAATGTTTCTGCGACATATAATACTCTGTGCGTTTTTACTGATTGACATTTACCAAAGATTGACTGATTAATTGTCTTATTCACGTATAACGAATGATGGTGACTTTTGTTCTTGATGTTGAGAAATCTCATGCTTCAATGTTGATCCAGTATTATGTTTATTGATTTTAAGATCTTTCATATATAACGAGGTAATTGGTAAGATTAGTTCGTGTATTCGATTTTACTAAAATAAATTTAAATTTCTAGTCTTGAAAAAGGAACCAGCGGTTCCGAAACGTCGACAAGTTATATAAAAATCTGAATTTTATTTGTCCAATTTCCTGCGAAACATATCAGAGTATATACACCATGGACGAGAATACAGCGGAATTCTTTATATCTGTCAGGTCATCGGGAACTATATTTAAAATTTTTGGTGCGAAGAAGGAGTAACTCCTTTGTCCTATACTTTTTTTGCATCTAGGTGTTTGATATATGCGATTTTTTCCCCTTGTTTCATATTCATGTTCCAATGTACAAACAGGTATCTTCTTCGAAAAAATATCCACAAGAATTTTCAAGGCGTATATTTGTCTTATATCTTGCACTTCTGAGATCTGAAACAGTTGTTTGCTAGAAAAAGAACGTTTCTTTTGATGGATTATTTTGAAGACCCATTTCTGGAAAACCTCTAGGGGCTTTATGTGGTTGTGATAAGCACCACCCCATCTGACAATCCCATAGCTGATTTGGGATTCAATCAGAGCATGGTAGAATATTTTAAGATATTTACTTGACTGGAAATGTTCTCGCAAGTGCTTGAATTTGTAAAGTAGGCCCCTTATCTTGTTCACAACATTCTTTATGTGTTAATCCCATCTCAATTGTGGATCGATAGTTATTCCCAAGTATTTCACACTTTTCGTTTGAGCTATGTATGTCTCATTATCGATTACCAGATCTCCCAAATTTGGAAGACTGGGTACAGAGGAGCCAAATAACATATATCGCGTTTTTTCGATGTTGAGGGTAAGCTTATTGTTCTTAAATCATTTTATTGTTTCAGAAAAATTTTGTTCCACTTTTTCTTTCAGTTCTTCTCATGTATTTCCCTCGTATTGAATAACCCCGTCGTCAGCAAAGCAAATCGCATCTTCAGATTTCCCCATTCTAAGTAGGCTGTTGACTGTTGATGTAAATGAGGAACAACACAGGACCCAATACAGTACCCTGTGAAACTCCATATGTCATTATCTCCTCCTCGCTCATAGACTTTCCAAGCATCACCACCTGTTTTCTATTTGACAAATAGCTTTTGAGCAACCTGTATATAGGACCTCTGAATCCGTATATTTTCAACTCTTTCAGCAATCTAATATGACACACAGTATCAATAAAAACACATAGTGATGGAACATTTTTATCCAAGCATTCATATAATCTACCTATCAGTTGTCTTATAGCATCTTCTGTGGATTTCCCATCTAAAAATCCAAATTGTTTTTCGTCAATTATATTGTATTTTATAAGGTATTTAACTATACGTACTTTTATAGACTTTTCAACTAGCTAAGGTCGTTATTAAGGAGATGGGTCGATAATTATTAATCTGGAAACGGTCGCCGCTCTTGAAAATTGGCTCAACAATAGCTAGTTTAAATGCATTAGGGAAACATCCTTTCTCAAAAAATTCATTTATTAGATGCGCCAAAGGGATAGATATTTGTGATTTGATCGCAGATTTTCTGAATTTGAGTTGTTGTATAATGTCCTGAATTTCTATAGGGTCAGCAGGCACCATGTAAAAGGAATTGCACGGTGGAATATCCCCTTCCTCATATTCTTCAGGGGAATCGATTTTATCAGCGTATAATTTGCCTATACTACTGAAAATTCTATTGAATATATCTGCCATTTCCTTTTCTTCCCGATTATTGACTCCTTCATGTTTAATTTGATTTATTTCTGCAGAGTGCTGATTGGAACTTCCGCAAATATTTTTCATGCATTCCCATACACCTTTTGACTCATTTTTACTGTTTTGTACTATTTTCTGGAAGTAGTTTTTTTTGTTATTTTTTATAAGTTTTTGAACTTCATTCTTAGATTTGACGTACTTTGATTTAAAAATTTCATTATTTGGATCTTTTTTCAATTGAACATAGGGGTCATTTTTGTTTTTGATTGCTTGAAGTAAAGAAGATGTTATCCACTTTTTTCGGTTTATATCTTTTTTTCAGCTTTACCATTGAGTATAAATATAACAAGAGGCGTAACGTCCTTATACAATTTGAAGCCAAATTTTTTGACCGTCAAGTGGCGGTACATAACATCTGAAATAGGAACTACAATCTGGCTGCTCAGTCATGCCCATTTTGGTAGCTATTCCTTTACAGCAATCTGTAGTAATATTTACTACCCTCGGGTACTACGATACAAAAGCAGGGTCGGATTTGTTGCGGTTCGTTACGAACGCCGAAGAACGGACGCAGAGGAGTTTGTCAGGACCTAGTAAACCAAGAAACTATCCCTATTGCTTGTCAGAAGTACCAAACAAATCAAGGAATTGAGACTTATTTAATTTTTAAAGTAATACCATTTGAAGTTTGAATTTATATATCAGAAAAAAAATTATCAATTTTCACAAAGTAAATTGCTTTCATTCTTGTTCGTGATTGATCAATCAATGATAGACATATTCTATATGTGAAAATAGAAGTTTGAAAACCTCATGAGAACTTATATTCAAGAAGGCTCTGTTTTTGAAAAGAGACTTTGAGTTACATCAATTGTTTTTGCTTCCTCAAACTATTAGTTTTTGCGAGTGAAATTCCCACATTCGTTCACGAGGATTTAACTACTACGAATAATTCAAGTGAAGCCAGTGACCGGTAATACTGAAATAGACAAACTGATTTTTTTCTTTCAGGTTTCAATTTTTAGAATACGAAATCTATACTCGTTTAGTTCACTGTTTCTGACAAACTCTCTGTATGAATGTATTTTAAAAGTTTCAATTCTACACAACACGTAATTACCATGATGAATAATATTTATGGATAATTTTGCAAACCACAAACCCTTAACCTTTCGCGGCTGGCGAGCGGACTCTGACTCCGCATCTATCTTGAACACTCAGTAATTTTGAAACCACCCACTTGATTGTTTGGCCACCTTGTATACCTTCTCACAGTAATAATATCTGAGTTAGGATAAAATATCAGTAGAATTGTGACAATGGTCAGAAATTTATGAGCAAAAATCCGAGTTCCAACTGGAAACATTGAATTTTTTTAATTTCACATTCGTGTTGGAATAGGCGCTCATTCAGCAACCTCTTTTAGAATATATTATTATTTGAACGTAAAAGATAATTTCTTTGTTTCCCTCTTGAATGAAATTGATGTGGATGAAATGTTCATTATATTTTCGTGGTTGAAGCGCCAGCCCCGGCGCTAATAGGTTGTAATTCTGCGGGCCCTCATATTTTGTACTGTCTTCACCGCTTTTTCGTCGGTTGATTGGATTTTGGATTATTTGAATATAATATTGTGAAGACACATGACAAAAGGAAAAGTTTTCAACCGAATATAATGAACACTAGTGAAATTCTCAAAAACATAGTAGGTTTAGACCTGATGAAGAAGAAAACTTGCAGAAGAGTGAATAATTTTATTGCTCTATGACCCAATAAAGTCAACTTTGCGATAAGGAGAATATTGGAACACAAATTTTACCTGTTTTTCAAGTGCGTTACTTGGTTTTTTCAAACGCACAGTCAAAGTTTTTTGAAACCGACCCTACATGTATTTTTCGACTATTAAAATTCCGTTTTTTATAATATTGAGGAATGTTGCGATTCGCCTACTTTTATAAATCGAAATAGAATATTTCAGGATCCACGGTAATTTGTTCAACATCTTGTTGAGTGCTTCCTTAAAATCCGACAAATATTACCTCTCTTTTTACTCGACGAAACTTGAAAGCAGGCAGTCAATGAAATACAAGGGAAAGCGAACCAGCAATTTTATGGCAAACGTTTTGCCGAGGTATTTAGTATTCGGGTTCCGAATTTTAGTCGACGAAGGTCTGAAATCACTTTTTTGCGGAAAGAGCTGCATTTTTGATTTAATGATTGTCACTAGAGTAGGAACTCATGGTCAAAAATGCAGGTTCCCAAATTTTCAGGAACCTTGGAAATTTCGAAAAAGTTACGTTTTCTCGGAAACTAGAAGGTTTATCGAAAAAAGTTTCAAACAAAAGTTGTAGAGCGGAAAATTATGGCTTCTCGCATTCTCGTGGTGTTGATATTGACTAATGAGAGGTGCATTTATGTAATGACGTCAGTTGCTAACTTCATTACGTTCGGATAGCCGAAGACGCTCCAAGAGAGCTTGTGGTTTTACCGAGGGTTTTATTATTCCCTTTTATGATGTATATGTTTATGAACTGCAGGGCGAAATGCCAGCACCCTTACCCAATGCTATACTATGCGAGTTCAAGAATGAAGACAGCTTTCGTTAAGCAGCATTTTCTTTCAAATCTGCCCGAAAACTGCACTTATATTTATTTCTCTTGTGATTTTACACCTAATTTTTTTAATTGGATGTTACCGGGTAATCAGAATATAAAATTTCGTCGAAATATCTGTCATTTGGAATTTTGAAAATAAAGGAAATGAAAGAAAAATTGTTGATGGCTCACCCTCAAGAATTTTTCAGAAATATGTTGCACAATGTATAAAACTCATACAATCACGGAAGTTCAATCTAATTTTTTTTTTAAATATAGATAAAAGTGAGTCCAAGAAGCTCATTGTACAAGATGAAATTTTTTCTAATTTTCACCAAGCTTAACACTGTAATAAAAAAAATAGTAATTTTTGGAAAAATTCAAAAGAAATATTCTGCTCTAAACAGATCTCCAAACCTCACACCATTGAACTATTGTTTGTCGGGCTGCTTCAAGAACGAGGTATACAAAGTTAAAGTTGACACTCGGGATGCTCTAATTCGACGCATTAGAAATGCGGCATTTCTTTTTAAAGAAAATCACGAATCAATCAGAAAAGTATCGAGAGCCCTTCGCAGACGAATGTGTTTCGAGGTTAATGGCGGGATTTTCGTGCAATTATTAAAATAATGCTATAAATGAAACTATTTTAATATAGAAAATGTTGTTTTTTATAATGACGCTGTAGTTTGAGAACAAATGAAAATCGGATAACATCATATGAGTTTTTTATATTATTTCGAGCTATAGAATACACACCTGAAGTTTGGTCCGTTCCTCCCGACTCACCCTGTATAATATATTAATACTCAATGGATATATCGAGAATTTGAATTGAAATAGATTAGGTAAAATCTTCTCACGACTATTCATAAACGACGACCTTTATTGCGATAGTATACTGAATATCCTATGACGGTCCTGATTACCAACAGCTTGGAGTTCAGCTGGGGTATGAAATCGAACCTAATAGTTCATCTACTCACCACCAGATGTTAGGGGCTGAAATTTGCTTTCCTTGAAACACACAAGCGCCTCTATGAAGCAAAGAAGGAACTTCATCTG
Organism: Hippodamia convergens; assembly: GCA_038502775.1. Lineage (NCBI taxonomy): Eukaryota > Metazoa > Arthropoda > Insecta > Coleoptera > Coccinellidae > Hippodamia > Hippodamia convergens. The sequence goes on from CM076607.1 coordinate 113,333,223, forward strand.
AAAGTAGCTTCAATTCCTTGAACTGGGTTGCTTCTCTAGTTATATTAATACTCAATGGCTTTACAGAATATGTGTTATCATTTATATGTTCCATTAAAGTTTCTACGAAAGATAAAGTCATACTATCAACATCAATGACCACGATTCGTTATCTAAATCTTCCCTTAGTTTCACATAATTTATATATTTTTTATCCTTCTTTTCTGTTTTTTGCTGTGTCAACGCTTTATTATTCGATAGCTTAGTTAGCATGATTGGAAAATGATCTGTAATCAGATATTGTAAAATGTAACCCTGTATGTGTTCCAATTCATTTTCGAGTTTGTCTTTTTTGAGGAATATATGATCCAAACAACTTCTACTCTCGGTCTAGTGACCTTATTTATTATTGACATGAACCCAAAGGTGTACAAAATATTCTTATATTCATCAATAATTTCGTCATCAGTCAACAAATCAATATTTATATCTCCAACTATCATATGTGTTTTAATATGTTGCCTACTCTCCAAATAATCGAAAAGATCTGTATTAAAGGCACGTACACACGAATGGGGTGATCTATATATACAGCTGTTAGTGTTAGACCATTTCCACCAATATTTATTTCTACGGACTTGCTCTCACCCAGATCTATTATATTGTGTGTATATTCTATATCTTTTCTGCCGTTAGCTATAACACCATCATTTTTGTGCAGTTTTCCGTGGCTGTAAATTGATCGATATCCATTCATGTAATAGAATTCCGTGTTATTTATTAAGAACGTTTCTGATAGTACTATAATATCAAAGTTTACTGAAAGATAGTCTAGGAAGGTTAATAACTCAACGAAATTTTTAGCAATGCTTCTGACGTTCATATGGAATACTTTAAGTTCTCCTGGGTTACCATAATGTTTGAAATTGTCGACATTTTTTACTGTTTTTGTGTCATATTTACCCTGCTGATATTCCTTTATATATGGATTCATGATGACTTGAAAAATCAACCAAAAACAAAAAACAACTAATTTTAAACTTGGATACTCAACTCAAAGTCTCGCAATACCATTCCTCAGTTTCATGCCTGCTTTAGAGTCCTTTCTTGGTGATGTTTTCTTCTTGGAGACCTTATGTGTTCTTGGAACTCTCGGTGACACCCGGGTGTTAAGAGATTCAGAATTTGAAGCCGCTGCAATTGTCCTGCTCGTATTCACGTTATCCTCCACGGTTTCCCAATTAGTTTCGCTATTGTCCTGAACTTCTTGATTTTGTAGATGTTTTCTAGGTTTCTTAGAGTATTCAGAGGTTGATGAAGTTGAGGGGGTCTTCAACCGTATACTCTTTTGATCCAATTACGAGGCGGTTACCATGTATATAGGACTTTAGAGATGTGTTCGTTCTGGCCTGGTGACAGTGGCGTAACTTACACCCCCGCAGACCCCGCGGTGCGGGGGGGCCCAGGCTTTGGGGGGGCCCGGCCGTGATGATGGCCTGGTCTTCAAGAGAAAATTCAAATAATTTTATCGTTAAAGAATATGAACATTAGAGAGTTATCGAAACGCAAATAGAGGCCTAACTTAAATAAAGTTCCCCTTATTTTGACATATACTCATGCGCATTCGCAAAAGATTTTAAGGTGGCCTGTAATAAAATACGGTCCTCCTGTATTTAACTTAAATAAAGGACAGTAGTATTTAAATAAAAGATCTCTTATTTTGACAGTTCTCCGAATATTCTAGGTTAAACACCTTCTCACAACTGTCAAAATAAAGGAAACGTCATAATAAAGTTGACAAGAAATAAATCGTTTCGATAACTCAAGTATCCGACCAAGGTTAAGGGATCTTTTATTACAGGATCTTTTAATAAAGTTAGGCCTATATTTGCGTTTCGATAACTCTCTATTACCTCAGTTCTGACCTTAATGGTGCCTATACACGATCCGGCGGCTTGCAGTCCCAGGACTGTCGATTTGAACTGACATCCAAAACTTGTAGCGCACTATACACGATACAGTTAAATCGTAAGACCTGATCTGAAAATCGAATACTGACAGTCCGCGGACTGCAGTCCATCCTAAATTTGACCATACACGTTCAGTTCAGATCTGCAGATTCTACTAGCTGAATCTCCAATTTTGTCTGTGAGATATCAAATAGTTAGGAAGTTCTGAACTGTCGATGAGATCTGAAGGAATCGCTCTACAAACGGTAGTTTCTCAAGCGATTTCGCAAAACTGCCGGCTAGGACTTATCGATTATCTGTGCATTTGTAGTAATAACAAAAGTGTGGATCTACATTTCTGCAGTCCCGGACTGCAGTTCGCCGGTGCGTGTATAGATACTTTAACTTCCGAATGAACTCTTTTAGAATTAAATTCAGAAAAGATCATCAATACGACAGTTAGCTGATCTCTTGTTTTCACAAAATTTTTCGATTGCAACTAGTTTCCCAGATCTCTGTGCTGCTTTAATGTTATTTTTATTATAACCTGTTACTGTAACAAGGGCAGAGCGATGCTTTTGAAAGTTAAAGTTAATAAAGAATTATTTGAGAAGTACAATGACCCAAAAAAAACTTAGCGGACCCAGTTTGTTGAGAATTGGGAATAAACGAGCCAGGAATATGGACCTTCACGAAGTAATAAATGTATTCGCAACAAAGAAATCAACCACTCAAGTTATTTACCCATTTACTTCAAGTAACACAGTATTTTCTGGGATTGATAACTACATTTGAAATAAAGATGCAATTATGTATATTATTTACTACAAATTTTGAATAATATTTCAATAAATAAAGTATATAAAGTATTACTTCAAGTAATATTTCGGAGTAATATTGGTGTTGTTACAACTAAACCACATACTTTTCTTAAATAAAGTTTTTTCCAATAACTACGAATGCCCGTACGAGGGGGCCCGAAAACTAATTCTGCGGGGGGGCCCGGTCGAAATTCGTTACGCTACTGCCTGGTGAAGTTTTTCTTTTGATATTTTAAAATCTCTGCGCTGTTCCTCGGTCAAATCATTGGATAATCTGACAGGTGTTCCCTTCAAATGTTTAGCTCTCGAGAATATGGATCTCTTCTTCAGATTCGAAATCAATTCCAACTTGATAAGAGAATTTTCTGTTTTTCCCAATCTGTAGCAATCATCAATGTCAGTTTCCGTCAACTCAATCTCCAACAAACGATGGAGTTCCTCACAGACAAACTTCGGTGTGGGTTTATCTACTGGTTTGTTCAATCCGTAGATAATTATATTATTTCTTCTATTTTTCGATCCGCGTATTCAATATTACTCCTCAGTGTAAGGTTTTCACTTTCCAATTGCTCTATCCTATTTTTGAGCGAATGTACCTCCAGCAACAGTCTTGCTTCAGTTGCCGAGATCGAGCTCTTTACTTCATTCTTGCTTCTGATTATTTCCTCGTACAACTGTTTCAAAGTAAAATCCGATGTTGAATCCGTAATTTCTTTTCATTTCGTCATCACAACTTAGATAAAATCGTGTATGTATGCAACTCTTTAGGAATATCCCGTCAGTTTATCGTTTCCTCTGCGAATTCTGAATTAACATGCCGAGTCAATTCGGAAAAACGTAAATTACTAATCTATTTAAAGTACTCAATATTCGATTCCTGAACACACAAGAAGTGACTGATGATTAATAGACTTCAATAATGCATCTCACAGGATCAAAATTCACTATTCGTTCACTTAGTTTTGTAAATTATCGCAGAGCGGCGTTCGATGTTTTCAATGGATAGTTGGTTCAAACCTTTTTTTTTTTTGGAAGATTGCACTCGCGAGGGGAGATACCAGCGGGTGTTTTTGTCGACCTATCCAAAGCCTTCGATTGCGTCGATCATAGACGCCTGCTGATGAAACTAGAGAGATTTGGAATGAGGGGTTTGCCACTCAAGCTCTTCGAAAGCTACTTGAGTAACAGGAGGCAGGTTGTTGTGGTGGACTCTCAGGGTGAGCGGTGCACTTCGTCCGAGGCCTCTGTTCTGGAGGGTATCTTTCAGGGTAAAATTTTAGGGCCAATACTGTTCGTTATCTATATAGATGATTTGCCCACAGCTATTCTATAGGAGGACCTTGTGGTAGATGTACGAGAACAGCCGGATACTTTTTTGTTTGCTGATGATACAAATGTCATAGTGACTGGTAAGAATATCGAGTCCCTCTCAGTCAACATTAGAGAAACGATGGTGAAAATACAAAATTGGTGCATGGATAACAAGTTGAATCTGAATGCGAACAAAACTAGTGTGATGATCTTGCACTCATGAATGATCGTACCTTAGGCTGGAAGTTACATTGCGATTCTTTGATTTCTAGACTGAATTCTGTGGTTTATGCATTGAAAGCCATGAGAAATTAAGTGGATGTGAATACCTTGAAAACGGTCTACTACCCAAATTTCCAGTCCTTGATGACTTATGGTCTTATCTTTTGGGGAGGTGGCTCACAGGAAGATCGTGTATTTGTTGTACAGAAGAAATCATTTCGGACAATGTTTCGAATGAAATACAGGCAATCGTGTAGGAGTGTTTTCAAAACACAGAACATTCTAACCATTCCCGGTCTGTTTATATACAGAATATTGCTTTTTCTCTACAAGAATGGTCACTACTTCCTAGATTTAAAAAATATGAATCACACCAGAAGAAAAATTGCATATTTTTTCCCACCCACAGGTTATCACTTACTGAACGCAATCCTAGGTACACTGCAATAAAACTCTTTAATCTTCTTCCCAAAGACCTAAGGGACATACAATACTTTATTTCGCAAGTCCCTTCATCGACTCATCATGAATACTGAACCTTATTCAGTTTTTGAATTTCAACAAGCTTGGGGCGTCTGTAATTTTTTTTATAATTGAGTTTTGTTGACTTGTTTTCTCTTTGTTGTCCTCTGATGATAATTTGGAGATTAAATATATATTATTATTTAATATTATATTTCTTCTTGCTACAACATTTTTCATATCGATCAAAAGTTTCTTCATATTTCTTTTCTGATGTAGATGGCACCAGATCCGTTATTATGCGCTTCGTTTTCTATATCAGAAGGAAGTTCATCACTTCAGCTCATTTTGAAACTTAATATTCAGATACATAAAATGAAAATTTAAGGAAGCGGCATTCATATCTGTTGTTATTGCTACATGTGTGTAGCCATAGCAACGCATATAGACGACTTGCTCCATGCATAGACAAACTGAACGTTTTATCTATGGCTTCATATTGAATATTTAATTGAGAGTACGAATTAATTGATCATTTCAGAATATTTCTCGAAAGGATAAAAACTAGCAGTTGAAGACGAGTCCTGCGACCTCGGTGTTCAATTTTGACATTCGTGCTTTAATGATATCTGTATCGAACTCGTTACGTAAGTAACTATTTTTTTTGCACGATAGAACAAAGTTAGTTACCGCGTGGATCATTTTTACTGGTTGCTAAGGTAAACTGAACGGTAAGTGAATCACTTACCGTTCAGAGGCGTAGCGAGGGGGGGGGGCATCATGCCCCGGGCTCTACTCATATATAGGGGCACCAAATGGTTCGCAAAACAAAAAAAAATGCGGGATTAATAAGGAGTTGTGCAGCTTAACAAGACTCAATCGTCGTGACAAATTTTGGAACAATCGAAAACATAATAAATATATATTTGTTTTCCTTCCATTCGACGTTACGATGGAAAAAAACTTTATTTCATTTCTGATCTGAAATTGATTGTGTACAAGGTCCCATAGTGAATTTTAGAAAAGCGTTTCATGATCTCGAATCATCAGCGAACTATCCGAAATTCGGGAGGTCACTCTGTGAAAAATTGATACAATGTGGGATAAGACGCAGCAAAATACCCAGGGAATTATTTGGAGATTTTGGTTTTTCCGCAGGAAGTGAGATTTCTGGAGATGAAGTGCATTCTTGATCGTCTCCAACAAGAAATATTTTCACGATTAAGTGAGTTATATCAGATTTGGATTTTTACTAGATATTAAAAATTCAAAACAAGGATAATGTTGACAACGACCTTGAAGAAATTTGTAACAATTTGCGTGAATGTTATAATATTGATTTCAAAGAAATAGAATTCTTCAAAAAGAAAAAAGAAACAAATTGAACCTTGAACTTCTTTGGAATTTCTGAATATTATAATCTCGTATGGAGAAGATGTTTTCCCAAATTCGAAAGTTTCACTTCAAATACTGCTGACTCTCTCAGGTTCAATTGCTAGCTGCAACAATCAATTAAAATAACTTCTGACATATAGAGGATCAAGAATGGGACAAAATGGCCTAAGTGACCTGGCATGTTCAAGTGTGGAAAGAGAAAATTTTGAAATGATAAACTTTGATGACATAATTATTGATGAATTTGACTCATCAAAAGCAAGGAAAATTCATACATAGTAATAAGTTATATTGATGTACTACTCGTATATTCTTATTATTATTGAATTTTTATCTCCTTGAAGATAATGATTATTCACTTTTTTATAGTTTCAAAACTGCTTTTCTTTTAATATTTCTTTATAAATATATGAAACCAATGATGAGTATATATTGAAATATTCCTAGATGATCATATACATTTCAAAATCTCTTCTTGTTTTTTCCACTACATTTTGTGTCCGAAATTTGAAGCCTTGCTCGAGCCTATGACTTTATTCATCTAACTTCATTCATTTGGTAATTTACGAGTATATTTCACATATATAATTATATTTCTTTATGAATTTATAAGTGGGGGGGGGGCACATTAAAAAAGTTTTTTGCCCCGGGTGCGAGTTAAGCTCGCTACGCCACTGTTACCGTTCAGCGCACGGTAAGTGAAAATGACTGAATATTCTTTGAAATAATTAAATAACAAACAATTTGAATTCAGCTCATTTAATATTGAAAAAAGTACAATTTTTACAATTGCTGATGGAAATACCACTGGATTGAGTAGTAGCCGAATTCACAGAAACCTCTGCTGAATTCAACATTTCATGTTGTAACTCGCTACGTTCCGTAGTATGCAAAATTTTTTCAGCTAAGTCTAGTTTATTTTCCAGGGAATTTTCAACGTAACTTCCAGCCACAGTCGAAGACCGCCATCCACCGTGTCGTTTTAGTCCTAATACATCTACTCCCTTATTAGCTAAAAATGAGCATACATTAATAATCTCAGCGTGCCGTCAAATGAGATGAAAGAAGGCGCGAATTCGTTTTCAAAACGTTCAACTTGGAATACGCAGCATAATATTGGATCATATGATAATATCATATTCGTCCAAAAAAATTGATAAATTCAAAATTTACATTCATGGATATGTCTATGAATGATGTTTTATTCATTTCATCTCTCATTTAATTTGAAAGAAATCTACCGATTTTATTCTACTCCATATGAATTCGATTGGAAAATCATAAGGAAAATTTAAATTTAACCATAATTTTATTCTTTAAAACTTCATCTTCACGAGATTTTAAATTACGAATTCTTTTAAATTGTTATAGATATATAGAACATGTCAATGAGAATTCCTCCTGATTTTGTTTATATCATGAAAGGAGAAACAAGGTTCTCATTATGTCTCTTCAGAAACTAGAGTAGGAAAGCCAAACACGATAATATTTTGAAATCCTTCAATGAGAAAGTTCAACTAACTAAAATATAGAAAATTTAAAAAATGAAGCTTTAATTCAATTCTTGAAGGACATATGTATTCCCTGAATACCGATACCTACTGCCTTCAACCTTTCTCTTGCGTTTCTCACACACAGTTTTGTATCCTGAAATTAAGAATTGTAGTATCTTTATAGGCTTTACAAAAGTATTTTACCTCTATAATTACTTATGACCCCTCACAATAGCATAATCCACTTCTCTGCTTTCCAGGGCCGTCTTTAACCTCTTGGAGGACCTGGGCACATTAGGATAATGGGGCCCCTGACCACATACAAAATACAAATACATGGGAATTCCTTACCGCTGAGTAGGCTTATTCACGACACACAAAGACACGGTATGCTAATGCCGTAATATAATTTAATTAAAATCTCGAGGGATTTTTGCCGATTTTCGGTATTCGAAAGGGAGAAGGGTGGCACAAAATTCGGCCTCCGCCCATTGGGGGGCCTCTATATATCTATTATTCATGATAACATTTCCCTGAAGTTTTTCAGAGGAAAATAATGAAAAAAAATCATAAAAATAATTTATATATTGAATAATAAAAATTTCTAAACAAAATAGTGTAAGTTCTGATATAAATAAAACTAGAAACTAAACCATTTCCAATTGTAATTCAGAAATCGTCAATTGACATTCAGAAAACATCACTTGTATTTCAGATTAGTCATTTGTATTTCAGAAAACATGAAATGTTATTCAGATTTGTCAATTGAAATTCAGAAAATATCGAATGAAATTCAATTGAGTGATCTGAAATGCATTTGATGTTTTCTGAAATTCAATTGACTTATCTGAAATTCAATTGACGCTTTCTGAAATTAAAGTCACTAATCTGAAATAAACTTGACGATTTCTGAATTACTCTTGGAAATGCTGTAGAATTTGAAAAAATTTATATAACAAAATTGTATTCACCTTTTTTATTGTGCAAACATATCAATCAACTTGTCGATAACCAAGCTTCTGGCCACCTCTTGTCAATAGCTGAGTAAGCTTAAAAGTGCGACACGTTTAAGGAGAGTCCCGAAAAGCTTGGCGGTATCATTGAGTATAAATATATTAATACTCAATGGCGGTATATTAAAAAACCCTTGAAAACAGGGTAGCACATGGAGTAATTGAGTGATAATTACAATTTCGAATTGAAATACTGGAAAACTCATATGTTTTTTTTTTGTTTAATTTTGGAGTATTTCTCTATTTTTCAGGAATGATAATTGTACCTTCTCTGTATGAGTTTTGTTCATTATATCATGAGAAAAATCTCGCGAACCGGCAAGTTCAATAGAATGAAACTATTGGGGCGTCATTTGATGTTTTTAGTTTGGCTTGGAGGCCCCTTTGGTGCCGAACCTCCCCGCACCGCGAGTTCTGCGGGTCCCTCTGATACGCCACTGATTTCTTGTTTTGTAGCGCTGTCTGAAATTATGTAGTTAAATGGGGATTTCCTTGGAAGCTTCCCAATGAATACACAAGAATGTGATCAACAACCTGATTCGAACAGATGTTTTATGGCTAACCACCCCAACAAATAACACAAGCTAATAATTGCTCTTATCTAGTGTATGCCAGTATGATCAAAGATCATAAAAATTGCAACCTCCCAGAACTTGTTGATAAAAGACTGGGAATTCCAATCCATTTGGAATCATTGTGAATGATCACTTCCGCCTTTTTACCTGAACCAAATTTTAGTACGCGAAAGGGAATCTTGAAAGAAGGAACCGTTTAGGTCTTTTCGAAAAAATCAATTCTATAACAATATAGGGAAATTTTCTATGAAATGGGAAATTTCCAAACGTCATTGACGAAATCTTCGATCCTTTCGGTTCGGAACAATTGATCTGAGCGGGGCCCCTATGCATCTCGGGGCCCTGGGCACTTGCCCAAAGTGCCCTAGGCGAAAGAGGGGCCTGCTGTTTTCTTGTCTTCTCCAAGCCTCAAACTCTTCAGTACTTCTAAAATGAAAATTATTTTCTTTGACCAATATATTATGAAATGTCTTCAAATGAATTTCATAATTTTCGTAACTAGAGATTTAGTCTCTACTATCAACAGGATAAAGACAACACAATATATTTTGATTCTTGTTCATTTGGATGTTTTCATTATGGATTTTTCGAAGGTGCCTATTCTTTACTGAAACACAGCTGAACTCCTTTTGGTAAATTCCATATATCAGAGAATTTGATCTGCAAAAAATTTTAGCATTTACTAAAAACTCATATGAACTATATACATAATAAATATTTGAATACACACAAAAACTGCTATCAGGTACTCACATCACAATCGATACCATATCTCACAATAATTTCGAATAGCTTGCATCGTTCACTAAAAATGATTAGTAAAATAAAGGAAACTAGCAATAAGAATTGCTTTTTCAGAAGTCTCGTTAAAAATTTGCAATGAAATTCCTCAAATATTCTCAGTTGTATCAAAATGATGGAAGTGAGAAGAGAAGGGAGAGAAGGGCGAAGAGCGCCCAAAACCAGTTGACCGTTGACGTTCGGACCGAAAGGCGATTTCACACGAATGCTCGTACTTCTGATTGGACGGCACGCTGAGATGATTAATGTATGCTCTAAAAATGTGGCCGAAGTGTGTCTAAAAGAGTGGCCAGTATAGGCATTTAGATTTTCTAAATTCAAAAAGGTTGCAATTTTTGACGGCCAACTTCCAATTGTCCCTTTGCCTATTACTTGATTACTGCATTTTCCGTTTTGATATCTCAAAAATAAATGCTCGATCTTCGCATTTTGTGGACGCAGACGGAAATATTTTCTATATATTTCCAGGTAATTGATATCATTATCTCGATCGATGACTGTGAATGTTGGGTTTTGTGTTGGGAATTTTCACGATTAAACATGATTCCCGATCTTCTATGTCCCTGACGCTCATGTTGTACAACTCTACTCTTCTACACGCCCCTGATATACCTAATATCATTCCCACCTGAAAGGACATAATTAGTTCATAAAGCACTATTATATTGACAATCTACTTAGTTTTCATCACCAAGACAACGCCTTATATAATATTCCTACACAGCATTGATAAAGCCACGAATAAATGAATTTCTCAGATAATTATTTTGTACATGGAGTAAAAATTGTGTCTATAGTGCAAAAAAGTATCTCGAACGTTAAGGACTACCGATCTCAAACAATAATTGGAGTCTTCGCTGCGATCCTCCTCCAAACTATTGTCTTCGATCGGTAAAATGCCCTTGCCGTTCTTTATACTTAATATACTATTCAGCGGCAATAATGACTTCGTATTGACAGTTGTTCCGAACAGAAATGAAACCAAGTTTTCAATAGCATAATAATAAAGACACAATGCGTAGAGACATATTATTCTTCGATTCAGCCGACTTAATACTCAATAATTCAAATTTCAAATACAAACTCTATTTTTCATGATAACTGAAAGAATCTGAGGACGATGTATGATATATTTCTGAAACGGAAAAAATTGGTGATTCTTTCTAAGCCATTTCATACTATTATTTCCATAAGAAAAATCACAACTTTATGTTATAGCTCAGCAAGAAAACCTCTTGGGAAAAAAACAAAGTACGCTACTGGATTGATATGAAAAGCATGCTTAATATCTTCTTTTCAACATTCTAGCACAAACAGAAACGGAGATAATGGCCAAAGTTGAAATCACCGAAATTTCAATTTCGGCCTTTAACTCGAGAACAAAAGACCACCGTAACGTGTCATTTATTTTACTTTATGTCTCACGATTAAAAAGTTGGGTCCGTCAAGTTGGCCCGGTAGTTGTGGCATTTTTACAAAATTTTTTGTATATTGCTAATGCTAGGTAAGTGCTGGCGAGTGCTGAAAAAAAAAAACTGGAAAATCTTCGATGGTACCTACTCGTGAAAATGAAAATTCAATTTTCCGGGCCAACTTGTATGCAGCCCGGAAAAACCAGCATTTTTCATCGAGAGCTTGAAAAAACTTAATGCTAGCTAAGTGCTGGCGAGTGCTGAAGAAAAAATTTGAAAATCTCACTCAGGAGTGGAAAAATTTGTAATTGAATTTTCCGGGCCAACTTTATGCAGCCCAGAAAACCCAGCATTTTTCAACGGAATTTCGCAAAAAGTTAATGCTAGCCAAGTGCTGGCGAGTGCTGAAAAAAAAATGTTGAAAAACTCACTCAGGAGTGGAACAATTTGCAATTGAATTTTCCGGGACAACTTCATGCAGCATGGAAAACCCAGCAATTTTTCAAAGAAATTCTGAAAAAAGTTAATGCTAGCCAAGTGCTGGAGAGTGCTGAAGAAAAAATTTTAAAATCTCACTCAGAAGTGGAAAAATTTGCAATTGAATTTTCCCGACCAACTTGATGCTGCCCGAAAAAATCAGAATTTTTCATTTAAATCTTGAAGGAAGTTTATATAAGTGAAGTGATGGTGAGTGCTGAAAAAAAATTGAAAAAGTCTGCCATGAGAACAAAAACTTTTAGGGGTGAATTTTGCGTAGCCATTTCGCGGGACAACCTATGACTGCCCTAAAAAATCGTTTTTTTTTCATAAGCTAGTTCGATTCTAGCGAGTACTAGTTGGATTCTAGGAAGTAATTACTTGAAAAAATAAAAATTTTCGACAACAGAAAAATGAATTTCGATAAAATTTTCCGGTTCAACTCATAAGTCTCCCGGAAATAACAGCATTCTGTATTGATATTCTAAAAATGATATTCTGAAAAGAATATGTTTCTAGTGGGTAACTGGGGAAAGCTGTAGGAAAAATGAATAAAATGAAAAACGTTAACGATAAAATTTATCAGAAAAAATCTGAATGAATCCAATACAGATGAATTTCGAGGAAAGAAAAACTGAAAGGAAATTTTTCATTTTTGAAACAAGAATTCAAAATAGTAATCATCGAAATGAATACCATTTTCAATTCCCAGGCTCAGAGATCTTTTATCATGAGGTTGGAGAAATGATATTAGATTTTGTCACTGAGATGAGAGATATACCGGTTTCGGCCTTGTTTGGCCTCATCAGTATCCCATACATCTCAGGGAAAAAATCTGCATGAAAAACTTCGATATTTGAAGCAATTGGTTGTGAAGTTATGAGTGAAATATTACAAAGTACTAAGGTGGTGACATCCAATCGCGTCAAAATGAAGTTTCACATCTCCAATCAAATGCTAAGAAAGAAATCTATACTTCCTCTTTTACTGAATGTTTACTATTTTGAATTCATCTATGTTTCAAAAATGTTCTCGATGGGGCCTGCGTAAAGGCAAAGAATTTTTTTTTTCTTAGAAATTTTTCATATTTCATGTTAGAAAATATCGTCTGAAAAAGTGAGAAAATTGAATTTGTAATCCTTGAGGGAGAATATGATGAAACGGACAATTATCCGTGAATCCTAGTTGAAAATTATAGTTGTTTTTCGATGATTTCGTTAGATGAGAATGAATTGAAGAGAAAAGTTTCATTTTGATAAATTTATTCGTGAAAAAACATAAATATTTTTCTATACATATATTTATATACAATATTGTAGTTGGATTACAAAAATTAAATTTCAATAATAAAAACATAAAAATCTATTCCTTCAATAGGTGAACATCAATAGCGCGGTTGTCAGTCTAGTATCCTCATTTATACGAATTTTGTTTTTCACCAGTTATCTCAATTATACCTTTCAGAGTGTGTATATTTTTCTTGCAGAGAAATGCAATTTGAAATATCTGAGAGTTTGCATTGTTGATCACCTCCTTTTATATCTCTCCATTCCAAACATAAAAAACAATCATTTGTTCTATATTTTATCTCCTTAGATTTCTGCTTACTACTTCCACAGAATATCTATTTGGTGGAAAGTGAAGTTTGGAGTTTTTTTCGAAGTCATCTTTACAACTGATCGGTAATGAAGCTGATTTGATGACTTCTTCATAGTCTGGTGCGTGCTATACCTTGTTGTGAATCATGAAGTCTTTCTTATATCATTTTACAAGCCATTTTTGAAATTATAATTTGAGAATCTTCAAGGATAAGATCATCTTCGAATGATGAATGATTAATCATCTCGTATATTCCAATATGGTTTCCAATTATTATCGAGTTCGCTCTTGGTTCGAGGAAATCCACATCTGATCAAATGTTTCAAACGTTGATAATATTCATCCCTGCGTGCATTTTCTTTGATGATACTTTAAATTGTGGATATGTCAGAGAATCGATCAATTTCTCAGGTCCTGGTATTGCGGAAGAAAGACATAATCTTGCACCAACACCAACAGGCTCTCGATTCTGGTCAATGTTTCTTCTGCCTGTAATATTTGTGACCTCACTGGATTCATTGACTTCATAAATTTCCCTATTGGAAATATTTTCTGACGATACTTCAATGTCAATTTTATCCATGAATTGTTCAATTCAAATTGGCAAGATGCCCGACAACTAGTTAGCAATACGAGAGTTGAATCTCTTGACAAAGAATGAGTTAATAGAGATTATTATAACTAACAAAGTACATGCTGATGTAAAAGTCAGTGAGTCTACGCAAAAACTTATTGAACATGAAATTTTGGATACTATTAGAGAACCTGATATCACGAAAGTGAAGCAGGTCGATATAACCTACAAGTTACTATCTGCTGAAAAGGGACTTGAGTGTGCAAATTCAGAAAGAGAATATCAAAAGCGATTAATTGCTGACATGGAGAGGTCCATCACTAATCAACAGGTAACAATATCATCCGAAGAATATTTAATTGAAATGATGAAGATGAATGGAAACTACATAGACAAGAATTGCAAGGTTGCCACTGCTCCAGACAATACGATAAGTCAAAGTAAAGAACAAGAAACCATGAAACATGTAATAGAATTGAAACAAAAAGTATCAGGAAATGTTAATACAGGGTGCGGCACGGAGGATGGATGGTTTTAAAAAAATAATAAAAGCGTTAATTTTTACTCAAAAACACATTTATTGACGGAATCAGATTCTCAAGGAAATAGCATTTGAGACAGTCAAGTGTGGAAAATCACATCAGGCATGTGGTGGCCGAAATCGGTGAAGCAGTGCTGGAGGCGCTCTTGGAAGTTCGCGTAGACACTCTCCAACATCGCTCTCTCAACTTGGGCAACTTCCACGCGAATAGCCCTTTTCAATTCGTTATGGGGACACCTCAAGGCTAGAGTATACGAGACCAAGCCCCGAACTCTGGACGAATTGAAAAGGGCTATTCGCGTGGAAGTTGCCCAAGTTGAGAGAGCGATGTTGGAGAGTGTCTACGCGAACTTCCAAGAGCGCCTCCAGCACTGCATCACCGATTTCGGCCACCACATGCCTGATGTGATTTTCCACACTTGACTGTCTCGAATGCAATTTCCTTGAGAATCTGATTCCATCAATAAATGTGTTTTTGAGTAAAAATTAACGCTTTTATTATTTTTTTAAAACCATCCATCCTCCGTGCCGCACCCTGTACAAGCGGTAACACGTGGAACGACATCGTTCAGAAGGATAGCGATAAGCAACCAGATGACATGCAGGATAAACATAAACAAATGATACGCAATAAGACCTTTCAATTTTAATTTTCGTTATTGAAGAACTAAACTTGCATCCTGTTGCAATGTTTGGGATCCTTCATATGAATGTTCAGTGTATTCGTAATAAAATAGAGCAAATAGAAGCTTTATCTGTAAATCATGATATCATTTTGCTGAGTGAACATTGGATGTGTATGAAGGAGATTGATATTATAAAGTTACATGATGATACCATTGTCTCTTTCTATTCCCGCAGGTATCGTGGTCATGGTGGTGTGGCAGCTGCTGTAAAAATTCTCTTGTGGGAAAATTTGTACCTAGGAATGATATAAACCTGAAATCACTGGAAATCGAGATTGAGATTTGTGCGATCCAGTCAACTCAATTAAAAACTATTATATATTATTAAATAGTTATCGCTCTTTATCGTCCTCCACTGGGTAATTTGATATTTTTCTTGATGTTTTTACAAGAATTAGTAAATGGTGGTCACTGTCGTATTTTCATTGTGGGGGATATTAATGTTAATTTTCTTATAGAAAGCACTAATAAATCTGCAATCATTTATCTTTTCTCCACATATAGGTTACGTGGTATTGTGTCATCCTCTACTAGAGGTAGCGCATGTCTGGATAACATTTTTACGAATGTTGATGAATGTATGGGGTGAGTGATTGACCTAGGGTTCTCACTTCACTTAGATGAAATGACTAAATATATTTGTGACTTGTGATCTGAGAGGGCCAGTAAGTTGACTGTATGTGGGCCATTTACTAGAGTTGGCTTTGATACTTTGACACTCTTGGTGGGGAATATATGTTGCGATATATACGTCCTTAGAAAGTGTTTTCGAAATGCTGCTTCAGTCGGAGGCATAGAGGCAAGATTAAATGAGGTTTTGGTTAACAATTCTTCAGACATCTCATACCACAATACATTTGATTGCTCGAAATCATTTTTATAAAGGGCTGCCATGCATTTCTTCCCTGCCTCGTCTATCCTATCGGCAGAAGCATTAGATTTGCTTAAATTTCTGCTGTCTTCTGCAGGTTTGTGTTGATTTAAAACGTCTTTAGAAATTTCATTTTTCCTCTACTGAAAAATGATGACGTAGTGTCGCAGCCATTAAAAGCATAAAGGAATAATATGTTGTTTTCCGAAACAGGTTAAAATTTGTACTGCAAAGGAGAAAAAAAAACATTGTATTGCTAGCCTTTGCAAGGCCGTATTAAAAAAGATGTTAGTACACATAGGGGCTGAAACAATCAAAATTACAAGAAGGTCAGTGTCCTCCCCAACATTATCCATACAAGCATGAGACTGCTGAGCAGATTCAACAGCACTAGCTACGAGGTAATGATCATGATTATTCGATCTATTTAAAATTTTGTGTGGATATATAAGCTAAGTAGACCTTCATTAATGATATATTTTCAAATATCAATGACTTTCGCTTTCACCGGAAGTGGAATCAACTTTCTTATTTCAAATGGAACACCCTGTATATTATGAGTTTTTTGGATAGATCTTCGAATGTCACATTCATTTTATGTATTATTCCCTAAAGCCGTTTTCGAGTTATTCACTGTTTTGTGAAAAAAAATACAAATTGCGGCTCGTAGAACACTCAAAATTCAATGAAAGCGTAACGCACAATCTCAGATCTGTTTTTTGAATTGGGTTCTCGAAAAGATATCCGCCGTCACTCTGTAGAGAAAATAACGTTTTGATATACTTGGAGGTAAAATGAGAGTGTCAAAGTTCGAATTCGAAAAAAGCCAAAAACTCGATTGTTTCAAATGGAAACCGTATTTTTTTCACTCACATATGAATTTGTGGGGTAAATATGGGTGGAGTCTATTCAGGGTTCCCTATATGTACCAAATGTACTATTTTAATATGATCTTTGTTCGCCATTTCATAAAAATCTTTGACTTTATTAAGAATATTTTTCCTTGCTTCTGCTGTTGATATTCATCAAAACTTGTTTCATTATTCAAAAGAACGACCAATAGTTTTTTTACTGCTCATAATGAAAATAACGAGTTATTTTTCGTAAAATATGACATACATATCGAAAGCTTAAATTCTAATGCAAAACTTATAAAACAAGTCATGAAGCTTTCCGAACTTTTATTGAGATATATTAGAATAGAAAATTCAATCATAACACATTTTGAAAATTTCGTCCGCCTACTTCCAAACATTTTTTGCACCTTCTCAATATTTCT
This sequence comes from Hippodamia convergens, assembly GCA_038502775.1. Taxonomy (NCBI): domain Eukaryota; kingdom Metazoa; phylum Arthropoda; class Insecta; order Coleoptera; family Coccinellidae; genus Hippodamia; species Hippodamia convergens. The sequence goes on from CM076607.1 coordinate 113,350,683, forward strand.
AGGTTGGTGGATTTCCTTATTCATTCTGGAACAGAATTCTGCCAATACATTGCACGATAAATTCTTCAGTTGGACCAAACCTGGATTATTTTGAATGAAGTCATACAGATTCTTATGAAAGGGCGAACATTAGATCATAATTGATACCTTACATATTATAATATGCTCGTAGCTAACAGTTATTTCTGAATATCTCGAAAATGGTACATTTTAGATATAGGGAACCCTGAAAAGACTACTTATTTTTTTTCTCACAAATTGAAATAGGAGTGAAGAAAGTACGGTTTTCATTTTGGAAAATCGAATTTCTGCCTTTTTTGGAATTCAAACTTTGACACTCTAACAGTTTTTCCTGAATATCTCGGAAATGGTACATTTTAGATATAGGGAACTCCCAATAAACTCTACATATTTTTACCTCACAAATTGATATGCGAGTGAAAAAAAATATGGTTTCCATTTGAAAAAACCGAGTTTTTGGTTTTTTTTTTTGAATTTCAACTTTGACACTCTCATTTTACTTCCCATTATATCAAAACGTTATGTTTTCTACGGAGTTATGTTCAATATCTTGTCAGTAGCACATTTCAAGAACCAGATCTGAGATTGTGCGTTGCGCTTTTATTGAATTCTCTACAAACCTCAATTTGTAAATTTTTTCGAAAAACGGTGAATAACTCGAAAACGGCATTAGATGGCTATAGGGAGTGATACATAAAATTAATGTGGCATTCGAAGAACTATCCGAAAAAGTCATGATATACAAGGTGTTCCATTTGAAATAAGAAAGTTGATACCACTTCCGGTGAAAGCGGAAGTCATTGATATTCAAAAATATATCATGAATAAAGGTCTTCTTGGCTTATATCTTCACACAGAATTTGGAAATGATCGAATTATTATTTCTCTATAAACTTCTAATGGGCACTCCCGGTTGGACACCCTGTATATTTTCTCATGAATTAGAGAGCTAAAATAATACAATAAATGTTAGAACAAAAAGTAGCTGATGTAAAAAAAAAACAGCGGAGTACCATAACATTCTTCGTATGATACTATAGTATTATACGATACTATCATCACTTGTATCATACGATACCATAGAGCCAGGGGAAAAAAACCTCAGCCGAAAAAACCTGTCTTCCCGTAAAAAAAAAATAAAATAGTTGTATCTGAATATTTTATATCACGATTATCGAAACGGCTCTTCGGAGGAAGGAATTTATACTTCATCAAATTGATCTAAAATTTTCAACCCATTGCAAAAATGTGTATGCCTATAATACCATCTTGAAATTTATAAATCGAACAATTAGTAATTAGGTGTTCAACTATTTCCTCTGATTCACCACATTCACAATCAGGACTATTAACTTGCAAAGCATTCTATTGGTACGACCATGACCTGCTCTTATTCGATCAAGAAGGGACCATATTCTCCTGGGAAGGTTAAAACCAGTAACTTTATTCGATGGATCAGATATTAGATCTTTATTAGATAAAGAACATGCATCCCATTCGGATTTCCAGATTTCCTTGTAGCTGAAGTTCGAATCCAGAAAGTTATTCGACCAAATAGGTTTACGGGCTTCAGTCTTGGAATTCTATTTTCTGGAACGAAGGAAAGTATCGGAAATAATCCGGAAATAAATTGAATTCATTCCAAGAATTCCAAGTTGCAGACTGTCTTCGAATATGGGGAGAAACAATATATAGCACTGGTAGCCATTGGACAGGTGTAGATCAGATGCTTCCAGTAATTATTCTCATTGATAAATTGAGCTGTGCGTCGATTTTTTGAACAGTAGGATGAGCTACTGCGCAATTTAACATTGTGGTTCAGAGCGCTGGGGTTACTTTTTTATCACAATATGATGGTCTACAACTCTTATTCTTTGACATTTCGTTCTAAAGTTTGTAGTTTCATAGGTATTTTACGCTTTATCGTGAAAAAATATAGTTTTTCGAAAAGTCTGAAAATTTGTGTATTTTGACGTTGGATTTCTATGGAACTACTTGTTCAAAATATAATTTTTAGAAGCAGAATATAATGCTTGACCATTTTGAATATCACAAAGTTTTTGATAAAGTGCTAAGTTTCCGACCTATTCGAGTAAAACCTAAAATAGTCCGAAAATTTCGAGGTTTTTCGAACGTCACAACATACGCTCCACTGGGAAATTGGGGCAAAGCTCAAACTACCCTTATTAGAGGCCTAACAGTCTAAGATCCTAGGGCCCCAGACGTTACTTATTTTTGAAGTAACGAATTTTTCAGTAATTCGTAATTCGTTACTTCAAAAATAAGTAACGTTACTTATTTTTGAAGTAACGAATTTTTCAGTAATTCGTAATTCGTTACTTCAAAAATAAGTAACGTCTGGTGGCCTTGGGATCTTACTCTATAAAGGAATGATTAAAATAGTTTCCCGAACTCCACCAATTATTTCCAGGCACACCATTTTTTGAAGCTAATTTGCTTGGCCTATGGTTGCTATAGACCTTTATTTGCGAAAGTCCTTGAACGTATTATTAAGCTACAGTAAACCTCTTATTTTAAAAACAACTATCTTTTTAACAGCTCCCAATTCGGTTTCAGAGGTGGCCTCTCCACAACATCTGCCATCACGGAGCTCATGATGGTTATTAATCAGGGTTATAGTGAGGGTTCATACATAGGTGGACTCTTTTGTGACTTGAGTAGAGCTTTCGATTGTGTCTCCAGGGAACTTCCTTTTTATAAATTACAGAAATACAAGATAGATCAGGATGCAATTGCCCTTATCGGTTCCTACTTATCTGTTAGATTACAGTGTGTCGATCGCGATGGTGATTTGTCTGATTTGCTGAGTGTTGCTTGTGTGCCTCAGGGATCGGTCCTAGGACCGCTTCTCTTTCTTATTTACATAAATGATTTCATTATCTGTGATCCAAGGGCTGATTTTATTTTTTTCGCCGATGACGCAATTGCGTTGAGAAAGGCTCAGTCTAGTGAACTTCTAAATGAGAACATGAGAGACTTCTTTACTGTTGTCTCGGAATGGTTTAGTAGTTATCAGCTAAGTTTAAAAGAAACTAAAACTGAAATAATGTATTTTTCGATGAGAGATTTGGAGGATATGAATCCACCTGAACGTTCTTGGACGTACTGATGGAGGGGAAATTATCTGGGAGTGCTCATATCGATAAGGTTTGTTGTTATATATCGTCTAGTGTTTATGCGTTGAGGTCATTGGTTGGTGTTGTGCTCATATCTGTGTATCGTGCTTTCATAGAGTCCAGATTAACATCTGGTATCCTGTGCTGGGGTCATGATGCGAATGTGAAACGACTGTTTGGATTGCAAAGAAAGACTGTTAGAGTTATAGGTAGATTAAATTACAGAGATGAATGCAAACATATCTTTGAAAGTAGAAAAATACTTACAATCCCTTGTCTGTTCATTTATCAATGTTTATTGTATGTAAGACCACATATGGGTGAATATAGGACACACTAGGTCCACTAGGATATACATGCATATATATAATACACGTCGCTTAGATCAAATCTACACTGATTTTCATAGAGTTGATGAAATGAAGTGTGGGATTACATATTATGGGCCTAAGTTTTTCAACAAGCTGCCAGTCACGGTGAGGGCGATGCCTATGAAGAATTTAAAGAAGTTTGAAAAGATACTTGTTCAGTAAATGTTTCTTTACTATGGATGAATTTTTTTGTAATGATTTTGTTAATTTTCCATGATTGTTTTTTCTTGTTATTGACGTATGCAAACATTTGTAGAATGTACCAGCATGAATAAATATTATCAATATTAATTATCAATTAAAATATTTACTAAAGTTTCAACTGAATTTTCTGTTGCTGCAACAGAATCTTTTGTTGCTGCAATTGATTCGTCTATTTGCTTCATCTTGACCTTTGGATTTGATTCACGGCTTTTTCCCTCGGGCATTTTTCTACTATAGGAATCACCTTGTTCACTCATTCAGGACTACAAATGAAATAGTATAACCGACTGCGCCTTTAGACTGTGACAAGAGACTTTATTAATGTCTACCTATTCTCTTTGACAACTACTGTGATCTCAACACTAGTAACTACATAAAATATAAATAATACAACATATACCTTTGCATAAAAATATCCTTATCCTTTCGCTTACCAAAAATGATTGCATTTGTTTTCCGAGGGTGCATTTTGAGCGACAGATTGATGGAGATCTGCTTCAAATTGCTCAAATCATAATTCAACGCCGATATAGCCTGCATGAACTCCTCCAAGAAAGGTACAATTGAACATCATCGGCGTAGTAGTGCTGCGTACATGATAGAAAGGCAGTCGGAAACCCGGATATAAAAACGGTGATAAGTAGAGGGGAGGACACTGAGCCTTGTGGTATACCAGTGGGCACACTCAGAAACGGCGACTGTTTTCTTTTCAAGACAACGGTCTGAGACCTTCCCATTAAAAAAGCTATTATTATATTCAGTGCCATCTCCGATAAACCAATAAAACGTAACATGGCCCTTAAGACATCGTGACGCACAGTATCAAACGTTCTAGAGTAATCAAGTAACATCAGTATTGTCAGCTTACCCTCATCAGTGCCGTCAAAATATCATCTGTTATTGAAGGAAGGGCAGAGCTACATTCCTAACCTCGTCTGAAACCTGACTGGCATTCTGGTAAAATATTATTATCTTTCATATATTTCCGAAGTTGACCCTCGAGTACTCTCTCTAGCACCTTTGAAAGAATTGGTAAGATGCTTATCGGTCTCAAATCATTGAGACTTGACGGATCGGATTTTTTAGGAAACGGGATAACACGAGCTATCTTCCATTGTGCCGGAAATACTGAATTTGTAATATAATTTCGTGTTCAAGTTAATGTTCCATCAAGTCACAATAGTATATTCTAAAACAAGTTGCAGAATGAGCTCCTATTCCAACACGAATGCGAAGTTCGAAAACGAGCGACGAAGGAGCGAGTTTTCGATAGCATGAGTGTTGGAATTGCCTTCTGCAACGAGTATTAGACGGTATTTTCTCTATTTCAGTCAATGTTTGTGAAAACCTCTCGAAATTCAAATGAAAATTCAGATTAGTGACTTTTGCATTGTATCTTGGCAGTTGGTGTGACATACGAAATTTGACAGATCACGGAATTTGAATTGATTTGATTTGAAAATTGAGTGGATCGGAGGTCAGTACTGACAACCACAAAACGAAAAATATAACTGAAAACAATGTTGTAATGAGTTTCATTACAGCACTACTTTTAGTACTGTAATGAACTCATTACGATACTGAAATAGAGAAACACTTTTTCAACACACTAGAATAATTAATTGCAGTAGGCGCTCGATAATCCGGCACCCGCTTTTTTTCCTTCATGCCGGATTATCGAATTGGTACAAGAAAAGAAAACTACCTTCATATGATTTTCATCACTATCCAACTTTGGCCAAATTTGACCGCTATTTTGTCAAGGGACGCTATGAAACAAGAGAAAACAAATACGTGACATCACTGACGAGCGGGAGAAACTACTCCTACTGATCGGTAGTCCGGCGTTCAGCTGTATAAAATGCCGGATTATAGAGCGGGTTACCTTAGTCCCAAAGTGCCGGACTACCGAGCGTGCCGGATTGGCGAGCGCCGGATTATCGAGAGCCTACTCTATATGAGTTATGTAGGGCAACAAGTATGGAGGAACATGTGACAAGTTTCACCATATTTGCAGAAGGAATGCCAGTCATCCTGATTAATTTGTGGAAAAATACATGTCTTTGAGAAGAGCCTTTTTTTGTTCCTCACAAAAATTGAAGGTGTAACAGCTAACCTGTGGGAATTTAGAGAAATCAATGCAGGGGAAATGTCAGTTCTCTGAAAGGCCTCATCCGATACCCTTAGAAACCATTACAAATTGCAGAAAACTTGTAAGGCTGTAATGCATCAGCGTCTTCCAGCACTTTCAACAGCTGTGCCGATAGGGTAGCGACTGGTTCCAATAAACCAACATTGTTAACGATAACTTCAAACCGAGCTTCAAACTAGAATGAAACGTTCGCAATCTTCTTTAATTTCAAAATCAATGTGAATTCGGCTCGTAATAGTTATGAATGAATATATTACAACTTTGAATCTGAAAGTGAATTATAAGCCATAAGTCACTTGTGTGTTATGGATTATAACATACTAGTGTGTAATTTGTCAATAATGATATTGATGAGGACTCTCATAATTTTTATGTGTTGGATAGAATCTTTTTGTGTGGGCTGCTTAACGTTGCCACGCAAAATGGCTTCGCAAAATTAACTCCTTATTTTTCTTGCCCATGGCAGCACTTGTCTGATATCAACTTCCTTCGAGATTTCAATCAAAAATTCTGATTTTTTCGAGCAGCATCAAGTTGTTTTGGAATATTCAACCCCCCACTTTTTCATCCATAGGTATCTGAGATTTTCGATTTTTTTTTCTTAGCACTCGCCAGCACTTGGCTAGCATTAGATTCTTCCAAAATTACGGTGGAAAGTGGTGGGTTTTCCGGGCTCCATAAAGTTGGCCCGGAAAATTTAATTGCAAATTTTTCCACTACTGAGTGAGATTTTCAAATTTGTTTTTCATCACACGCCAGCGTTTAGCTAGCATTAGGTTTTTTCATTTTTACGAGTACCATCGCAGATTTTCCAGTTGTTTTTCAACACTCGCCAGCCCTTCACCAGCATTAGCAATAAACAAAAAAAGTTTCTAAAATTGCCACACCGGGTCAACTTAACGGATCCATGTTATACTCTTTAATTAATCTTGCATTCTTAGCTTTCGGCTCTCGGTTTGAGCCTTCTTCAGGGAAACTGAAAAATTATTTGACCTATAAAAAGCCTTCTACGCATGGTACAATAAAACTCACAGTCAATGCGGAGTTCAGGATTAATTTCACTCAGTATCATAGTTGATACTTTAAAAATATAAAATACTACAGGAAAAACAATACATCATCCAAAACGAAAGCACGAAAGGAAAACCAATAAAACACCTATCTTCGATCGCCGCAAATCTATAATTCAACTTTCTCCTTTCTCGTTCTGAAATCGGCGTTCTTCGGAAAGGGCAATTTATTAAATATATGAGTACTTAGTGAGTTTATATTTGTTCTTCTTTTTCAATAGACAATATTCACAACCAGTCGGTCTCATGTTCTAATTCCTATCTCGCGCCCTCTGCTATAGATTGATGAGTACAATAGATGTTTTTCATCTCTTCAGTGTCTGTTATTTTCATTTCTGTTAATTTCTACCTTCTCATGAAAAATTCGTTTATTCTGCTTCGATTCATGTCGTAAGATTTCTGCATTATCAAAATTCATGACATGAGAAGTTGTTTTCACTTAATTTAAATGGATTAATGGACTGTATTTTTGTTAAGTAAAACCAACAACTAATTACTGATTTATTGCTCTTGACTCTTCATATCGTTCATCTTGATTCGAATTGAATTCGCTTATGCGTATTACGCTAGGTTAGATGACGTTCTTCTTCTTCTCGCTGCTTGGGACGCGATTGGGACGCCACCTATGGAGTATTGCGGTTGTGTTGAAGCAGCAGGAGCGTGAACATACTCCCCGCCTTGAAAGTCCCTACTTTCAAACAGCTGTGGGAAGAGGGCAGATCTTCTGGAAACCTCTTCTTATTATTCCATTGGATGTCTTTATCGACGCCACCCGAGCTACTCCATCTGATCCTGTATGCAGCTCGCATATTCTTCCAAGTAGCCACTGGCTAGGTGAAGTGTGCTCTCCCTTTATGAGTACTAAGGAACCTTCGGTTAGGACGCCGTCGCTCGACTTCCATTTGCTACGTCGCTGAAGTTCTGCTACATAATCGGATTTCCATCGATTCCAAAAATGCTGGATCATTTGCTGTAAGAGCTGATATCTGTTCAATCTATTGGTGTTGATGTCGCTGACGTCATGATCCGGAATGGAAATCAGTGGTCTACCAATGATGAAGTGAGCCAGGGTTAAAGGTCCAAAATCGTTTGGGTCGGAGCTTAGTGGACAAAGAGGACGCGAATTCAAAATTGCCTCTATTTGAGAGAGAATTGTGGCGAACTCTTCGAAAAGCAACAGTGTATTGGATATTACTAGTCTTAAATGGTGTTTGACACTTTTGACTGCAGCTTCCCACAAACCACCAAAATGAGGTGAGTAAGGGGGTATAAAACTCCACTCTATGGCCTGAGCGGAGGCAGCGTCAATCAACTTGTCATGTTTAGTTCTGAAAAATCTACTTAATTCACGCTGTGCGCCGACAAAATTTGAACCGTTGTCTGATAGGATTTTGGATGGTTTACCTCTTCGAGAGACAAAACGGTGAAGTGCTTGTAAAAAGGCTTTTGAGGACAAGCTGGAGATCAGTTCTAAATGAACTGCCTTGGTTGATAGGCAAATGAATAACCCAACATAACATTTAACTGAACGACAGCCTCGACCTTTTCTGTACTTTACCATAAATGGACCCGCGTAGTCTACACCTACAATAGTGAAAGGGCTGGAGGGGCAGACTCTGTCTCTAGGTAAGTTTGCCATAATTGGCTGAACGGTTTTTTCCGCGAATTTGAAGCATGTGATGCATTTCTTAACAATGCTGCGAGCTAGGTTTCTACCAGCTATTGGCCAATATGTTTCTCTCAATGATCCCAGGAGTAACTGGGGACCTCCGTGGAGGAGACGCTCGTGTTCGTGAGAGAACAAAAGTTTCGTGAAATGATGTTTGGAATGAATTAATATGGGTGCTTCTTGCTGAATGAGTAATCGGAATGCTTCAGCCTTCCACCAACTCTCAAAATACCCTTGGTATCTATGAATGGGGCTAGACCAGAAAGCACATTGCTCGATTTGATAGGTTTATTAGCCTTTACATTTTGTAATTCTGCGCGTGTAGAGATGTTTTGTATTATTGATCTGATTTCGGCAATCAACCTGATTACCTGAATACCAGTCATTGTTATTGATTTCGAACATCTTGCATTAATAGTTATTATTGCAACACCTGTTGTATTAGCACACTTACCCAATTGATATAAATTGTTATTGTTGTTATACAGAGGGCATTCAATTAAAGAAAACTGAAGATTAAACATCTCAATCATTTTCCACCGGTTTCCCATTACATGACGATCCTGCCATCCTAGTAAAAAATATCAGTATTGAATAATTCTGAACAATATCCGTAAAGTGTTTAGTCGGATGAATAAAGTGATGGCAAAGTGAAAAATTCGAAGAACTTACAATGGGAGGTTCAAATTCTAAGGACCCCACCCAGACGGTAAAAGAAAATGGAGCGATCAATTCGAACTTCATTGTGCAAGAGAGTGAGTACAACATCTCAAAGGACATGAAAATCGTGTTGTATTTGATTTTGGCTGTGTTGGTGCTCAACTTGATTTTCAAGGCATATAAAATGCACAAAAGAAATTTGATGAGGAGGTTCAGGCGAGAGGCTACTGCATCAAGGGCGTCTGTGGCAGCAATCTAGTGATAGGAGGCAGCGACGAAAACATATATATATATATATAATCAAAATCCCAATAATACCTTTCGGTGTTTGGGTCTCAAAATAACATATTCTAAAATTACAACTGAAATTTGATGATTTTCTTCCATTCTTCTCTATTTGCCGCCAACGTTCTAGCTTCGGTGATGTTTTTCCCTCTTCTCAAAATTTCCTTTGTAACCATATCGTCCCAAGTCAGTCCAGGTCTTCCCCTTTTACTCCTTTTTTCCACTCTCGCCTCCCATATCTGTCTTGTAGGTCTATCCTCTTCCATTCGCATTAAGTGCCCCCACCACCCCATCTGCCTTTCTCCAACATAATCCTCCATTGACTCTATCTCCAATTCTTTCCTAACATCATCATTTTTTTTTCTATCCAATCGTGTTATACCCCTCACACTTCGAAGATACTTCATTTCCATTGCCTCCAATTTGCTTCTACTTCTTTGTGTAGTAACCCAGGTTTCACAGCCGTAAGTTAATACCGGTCTGAATATGCTCTTGTACACCGTCATCTTGGTTTTCTCCTTTATTCCCCTTTTCCTCAAAAATTTCCGATTAAGCGCAAAAAATAATCTATTTCCTTTTTCTATTCTATTTTCAATATCCCTCTCTTGACTACCACTGCTATCTATATCAACTCCCAGATATGTGAAACTACTGACTTTTTCTATTTGCTCACCATCTATTTTTAGTTGCACATCCTCATCCTCCTCCATTTCCGCAATCACCATAACCTTAGTCTTCTTTTTGTTTATTTCCATTTCATACTTTTTCAGTGTTTCGTTCCAAACATCCACATTCCTCTGTATTGCACTTTTCGAACCTGCCATTAACACAATATCGTCCGCGAAGGCAAATGTTGATGACTCTACCTTCCTCAATTTTCTGTGTCCGACTATCAGAGTTCTCATTTCTTCCTTTGTTTCCTTTATGATCTCATCCAGAAATATTATAAAAAATTCTAAGGACCCCACCCAGACGGTAAAAGAAAATGGAGCGATCAATTCGAACTTCATTGTGCAAGAGAGTGAGTACAACATCTCAAAGGACATGAAAATCGTGTTGTATTTGATTTTGGCTGTGTTGGTGCTCAACTTGATTTTCAAGGCATATAAAATGCACAAAAGAAATTTGATGAGGAGGTTCAGGCGAGAGGCTACTGCATCAAGGGCGTCTGTGGCAGCAATCTAGTGATAGGAGGCAGCGACGAAAACATTCCGGTAGTGAAGTGAAATGCTGTTGTGTGCGTGGAAGAAAGGGTGAGCTCGTTTTGACTATTTATGATGACAATTGCGGTTTATTTTTAATTAACAGTTGATAGAAATTTTATGCAGGCTCAAAAAAGGGAAACTGTATTAGGCAACCTTTCAATAATAATTACTGAATTGAAAAAACAATCTAAAAGAATACTAAAGAAAAACGTTCCGAAAAGCAATTTAATTAGAGTTGAGGTTCGAGATAATTTGGTAGCTCTCTTCAACGAGTTTACAAAAAGCGTAGCTAGTTCTTGGCAATATTTAGATAATACAGATAGGCAATCAATAAAAACTGATTTTCACTATATCCGAGACAAGGTTATTCGTTCTTTTCAAACTTTAGGTGTTAAATATCAAGTTCCAGTGTCTTGTGTAGAACAAATCGATATATTAGCGTTAGAAGAAGAGTCCCAAGACGAAGACGAAACAATCATGCCGATGACTACTACAGAATTTTTCAATTTGGCAAGTAAAATCATTCCAAATCAGTTCGACGGAAATGTTGATAATTTGAGATCTTTTTTAGATTCGTTAGAACTCCTTCAGGAGAATAGCGCGGATCACCAGGATAGAGCCGTGTCTTTTGTAAAAACTAGACTAGCCGGAAAGGCGCGTAATTTAATTTCTGACGGAGATGGTCTAAATGACATTGCGAGGAAGTTAAAAAATGCATTAAAAGGTGAAAGTTCGAACCTTCTAACATCCAAATTATTGAACTTAAGGCAAAACCATAAGGACACTTCCACTTATGCAGCAGAGGTTGAGCAGTTGGCTCAGAAATTACAAAATGCTTTCATAAGTGAGGGTGTTCCTAATGAAGTAGCCGAAAAATATGCAGTTCAAACTACTTCCAGGGCACTTAGTCAAAATTCAAATACCGAAAGAGCTCGTATAGTGATAGAAGCTGGCAATTTCAGCAATGTCCAGGAAATCATGACAAAATTTTTAAACGTTAACACTCAACCGTCGCCTGCAAACAACGTATTCTATATGAATAACAATAATAATTCACGCAACAGACATCCATTCAATAATAACCGGCGTGGTTCAGGAAGAAATTTTCAAAATTCATACAATGGTTTCAGAAATTCACACAATTTCAATGCCGGGAGAGGTCAATATCGATTCGCTGGAAATAGGTATAACAATAATAGTAGACCTAATGGCAGAGGTAATGGAGCCCACAGACTTCGTGCCGATTCGCCGATTTGAATCGCCGATTCGAATCGCCGATTTGGATCGCCGATTCGAATCGGCGATTCAAATCGGCGAATCGGCACGAAGTCCGTGGGCTCCATAAGGATTGTGGGGAAATCAATGTGGAAAACTTCAAATCTTCGTAAGATCTTCCTGTGGGGATATTGCCTCTCGTAAATGACTATCTTGTTTAGTAATGAATGGTTTTACTAAATTCAATAATACGAAATATGTTTCTTCGTCCACTCTCAAGTAATTGAGAAAATCTTTTGGTTCCAACTTCATTTCATTTAATAAATTAATATGAGAATATTTTTCTCGTTTCAGAAGCCATTCTTTCACCCATATCGATCTTTTTTTATTATTTTTGTTCAACACAATAATAGCAGCCGCCACTTCTAAAAGATGTTTCCTCTTCATTACGTACTCACCGAAGAACGACTGAAAACTAACTGCAGGGATTTCCCGAAGTGTGTGAGCAAAACGGTACGGCGGTCAGAATCGGCGATCCAAATCGTCGATTCGAATCGGCGATTCAAATCGGCGAATCGGCACGAAGTCTGTGGGCTCCATTACGGACAAACCAATGCCAATGTCAGATTTTTAGAATTGTCAAACCAGGGAAACCAATCGGACCCCCAACCGGTTCGATTGGGGGAGACAGAGCAATAAATATTTATCAGCTAGATTTATCTCTTTCGAATTTTGTAGCCGTTGAAACTAAGATAACTCGAGAAAAGGTCACTTTGTTGGTAGACACCGGGGCTGATGTTTCTATATTAAAAGTAGGGAAAATTTTGTTGCAAAATTCTGTTGATAATTCTAAAATAATTGATATCAAAGGTGTAACTGAGGGATTGACAAAATCTTTGGGTATTATTAATACTGAAATATGGGTGAAAAATAATCAAACTATCGGACATAATTTTCACGTGGTAAGCGACGACTTTCCAATTCCGGGAGATGGAATTCTAGGCAGGGATTTCCTTATCAAATATAGTGCTAATTTAGATTATGGTCGGTGGACGTTGAATCTTCGATATTTCAATAAGAACTTTGTGATTCCTATTCTAAGCGGGGTTGAGGAAAACCAAATTCATATACCACCTCGTTGTGAAGTAATTCGGCAAATACCATCTCTTAAAAATATTTCGGAAAGTGTATTAGTATTGAATAAAGAACCTTTACCAGGAGTTTTCATTGCACGAACGGTCGTGTCTCCAGGAGAAGGTTTGGTAAAAATCGTGAACACAACTTTCGAAAGTGTTATTTTGAAAAACATTCAGCTAGAAGTAATAAGTCTAGATAAGTTCAACATTTATAACATTAATGCTGATCATAATGATAGGCATGAAAAACTAATGAATCAACTGAATAAGGAAATGCCGGATTTTATTCAATCAGAAGTTATTAGTTTATGTAAAGATTATTCAGATATTTTTGCATTGAAAGATGATATCTTGACAGTAAATAATTTTTACAAACAAAAATTAAAATTATCGGATCCTAAACCAGTATACACAAAAAATTATAGGCTACCAATGGCACAAAAGGGAGACATTACAAATCATGTGCAAAATTTGCTTAAACACAAAATTATAGAACCTTCGGTGTCAGAATACAATAACCCCATTTTATTAGTACCAAAAAAAGGACCAAATGGTCAAAAATCCTCAAGGCTTGTTTTAGACTTTCGAAACGTAAATAAAAAACTAATTGCTGATAAATTTCCTCTTCCACGTATAGACGACATTTTGGATCAGTTAGGTCGAGCAAAATGGTTTTCTGTTATTGATTTATATTCAGGATTTCATCAAATTGAACTAGACGTAGACTCCCGTGACATAACTTCATTCAGTACTGAATCAGGTTCCTATAGGTTTACACGCCTACCCTTTGGTTTATCTGTGAGTCCTAATAGTTTTCAAAGGATGATGACAATCGCTTTTGCAGGCCTAACTCCAGAAAAAGCTTTCCTCTACATGGACGATCTCATTGTAATAGGATGCTCTGAGAATCATCATTTGAAAAACTTGAAAGAAGTTTTTGAAACTTGTAGAAAATTCAACTTAAAGTTGAATCCAGAAAAATGCAATTTTTTCAGGAACGAAGTAACTTTTTTAGGCCACAAAATTACAGACAAAGGCATTTTGCCGGACGACTCAAAGTTCGAGGTAATTAACAAATATCCAACTCCAACTAATGCAGATGAAGTTAAAAGATTTGTTGCATTTTGCAATTATTATAGAAGGTTTATTCCTCGTTTCGCGGAAATAACTCAACCATTAAATCAATTAACAAGAAAAGGTAGTAAATTTATCTGGTCCAAATCATGTCAAGATTCTTTTGTTGAACTGAAAAAAGCTCTCATCAACCCACAAATATTGAAATATCCAGATTTTTCCAAACAATTCATTTTGACCACAGATAGCTCAGATTTAGCATGCGGAGCCGTTCTTTCTCAAATGATTGGCGGACAAGAATTTCCAATTTCTTACGGATCCAAAGCCTTTACTAAAGGAGAATCACATAAACCGACGATTCTGAAAGAGCTTACAGCAATTCATTGGGCTGTCAAACATTTTCGTTGCTATTTGTATGGACAAAAATTTTTGATAAAAACTGACCATAAACCGTTAGTCTATTTGTTTTCGATGAAAGACCCAAGTTCTAAATTAACACGTATGAGATTAGATTTGGAAGAGTTCAACTTTGAAATTGAATATATCAAAGGCAGGCAGAACGTTTGTGCAGACGCATTGTCTAGGATAAACATTGATAACCTTAAAGAAATTAATCATAACACTTCTCAAATTCTTGCGGTGACTAGGTCAATGTCGAAGTCATCGAACAATACACCAAGCGAAAGAAATGCTGAAGCGGCTCAAATAACAAACCAAGTAAAAGTTTATAATTCAATAAATAATTATGATTCATTGAACTTGCCCTATTTAAGATTCAAGGTTAAAAATATAGGAAAAAGCACTCTCGAAAATTATGAAATTGATATGTTAATATATGATAAGAGAAAAGTGAGTACTCATGTAAAAATTTCAATCACTAATGGCGATATCCTCGCTTTAGAGCAGATATTGTCTAAGCTTGATCAGCTGGCTGGTGAAAGAGATTATAAAACATTAAGAATGAAAATGAATGATCCCATATTTACTAGATTTAGCATAAATGAATTCAAGAGAGTGGGGCAAAACATTTTACGAAACATATGCATAGTTTTACTTGAACCACGAATGGTAATTGTTGATAAAGATGAAAGACTTAAATTAGTTGAAAAGTATCACAATGATCCTATGTATGGTGGTCATTGTGGACAAAAGCGGTTGCTAAAGAAATTGAAATCGTTTTACTATTGGAAAGGAATGTCGAGGGATGTTGCTCAATACACTAGGCAATGTCATAACTGTCAAATTAATAAAATTAACAGAAGGCATAATCAACCCTTCGTGATAACACCAACTCCTCAGAATGCTTTCGATATAGTATGTATCGATACCGTTGGACCATTTCCTAAAACATCGCTAGGAAATCGATATGCGGTAACTATACAGTGCGAATTGTCGAAATATGTAGTCATATCGCCAATACCCAATAAAGAAGCTCCTACGGTAGCGAGAGCAATCCTAGAAGATTTCATTCTTATATATGGACCCATGAAAGAAATTAGAACGGATATGGGTACAGAATACAAGAATGAAGTTTTCTCGAATCTTGCGGAACTGCTCAAGATACAACACAAAATCTCAACAGCGTATCACAGTCAGACTATAGGAGGATGTGAAAGGAATCATAGGGTCTTAAATGATTTCATTAAAATGTATATCAATGAAAGCCAGTCTGACTGGGATACGTGGACTAAATATTTTACATTTTGTTACAATACAACCCCAATGACGTATCACAATTATACACCTTATGAGTTAGTTTTTGCAAGAAGGGCTAACCTAAGCTCGGATATATTCTGTGATAATCGAGTAGATCCTCTTTATAGTATTGAAGCATATGACCAAGAAATACGTTTTAGGTTACAGTTCGCGCAGAATAGAGCTAGAAATTATCTTGAAAGTGCCAAAATAAAGCGTAAGGAGTTGCATGATAAAGATGCTTCTCAATTGCATATTGATGAAGGAGATCTTATTCTTATAACAAATGAAGCCAGACAGAAATTTGACCCTTGGTGGAAAGGTCCCTATACAGTTGTCTCTGCAAGTGGGCCTAATTGCATAATTGTCGACCAAAATGGAAGACGCAGTACTGTGCACAAAAATAGAATTAAGAAATATATGAGATGAAGTTGTAGTAGTAGTAGTAGTAGTTTTGTAATAATTTCCATTCATTTATATCTAGGATTATTAGCAGTAGGATGGTAGCTACCTGTAGATAAGAAAACATGTAACTTAGCAGTAAGACTTTTATATCTTCGTTGATTCTGCCCTGATGTAAATTTATGGTAATTTTGGGTTCAAGTAGATATTCCGAATGAAAGTTTAAATTTCAGAATTGTTAAGAATCTTCTCATTTTAGGGACCGATCTTCATAAGTGGCCATAGTGAAGATCGTTCCTCAGGAAGGGAAGGTGTAGAGATGTTTTGTATTATTGATCTGATTTCGGCAATCAACCTGATTACCTGAATACCAGTCATTGTTATTGATTTCGAACATCTTGCATTAATAGTTATTATTGCAACACCTGTTGTATTAGCACACTTACCCAATTGATATAAATTGTTATTGTTGTTATACAGAGGGCATTCAATTAAAGAAAACTGAAGATTAAACATCTCAATCATTTTCCACCGGTTTCCCATTACACGCGAAACGAATCCTGTTGACAAACTTTGATTAAAGAGCTTAATGCAACGTTCAGCTCGAATACCTTTAGAGGGCCAGTGTGTCGTTTGATTTTCTTGGAACAGTTATGTTTAAATCGGAGGATGTAAGCCACTACCCTCTGCATCTTCAGGAATTTTAAAAAGCGCTCGAAAGGAAAGCTTGATTGACCTGAAGTTGTACCCGTTAGAACGTTAGCTTTCAAATCAGGTAAGTCGCTATGGCTATATTGATTAAATTGATTCGATGGCCAGAACTCCGCGTTTTCGAATAGCCAGGTGGGGCCATGCCACCAAAGAAAAGAATCTAGAATTTCCCTAGGATATAGTCCTCTGGATACAAAATCAGCAGGATTGTCGTGGCCCCTTTTGTGAGAGACTGAATATCTGCTACCCTATTGCCGGTGAAGGTTTCCAACACATTTGCACTGGTGCGTATCCAGGCTAAGGCAATGGTTGAGTCTGACCACAGTGTCAAGGACTCGAAGTTAATTTTGACTGAGGATCTAACTTTCTGTGCTAATCTAGCTACCAAAAGAGCTGCGCATAGTTCTAGTCGCGGTATAGACGTTGATTTTAGTGGTGCAACCTTTGATGTCGCGCACAGCAACTGTACGTGAATGTCACCTTGAGGGTCGGTACTCCTGAGGTAAACACACGCCCCGTACCCCTTTTCGGAGGCGTCCGCGAAACCATGCAGTTGTATGCTTGTGGCACCCTTGCAGGTTTCTTGTCTACACAACCGAAGTTCATTTAGAATTGGTAGTTCACTCTCGATCCTTGCCCATGTTTCGAGCGTTGCGCCAGATATTGGCTCATCCCACGTTTTTCCATCCGCCCATAGTTTTTGGAGTAACATTTTCGCAAGGATGATACATGGGCTCAATAAACCCAATGGATCAAAGATCTTTGCAATGGTCGATAGTATGCGTCTTTTCGTTATTTTTTCCTTGTCGGAGCTGAGATTGATATTGAACAATAGCACGTCGTTTTCACAAGACCATGTCAAACCTAAAGTTTTTATGTTTTCATTATTATTGAATTCGAATTTATCGCGTTCGATGCGTCCTGAATTTACATCCGCAAGGCAATTAACGTTATTTGAACACCATTTCCTGAGTGGGAAACCGCCGGAATTCAAAATTTGGGAAATATATTTGCTGATGAAGCGGACTTCATCTATTGTGGTCGCTCCCGTTAACAGATCGTACACGTAAAAGTTGTGCCTTATGATTTCGGCCATTTCAGGATGAGTTTCTTCAACTTCCTGGGCTAAGCTTACTAAGCATCGCGTCGCGAGGTAGCTTGCCGAAGTTTGTCCGTATGTTACAGTATTTAATACGTAAGTTTGTAGGTTGTCATTCGGATCATCCCGCCATACTATCTTTTGTAATGGACGATGTTCTGGTGCTATTAGGACTTGTCTGTACATCTTTGCGATGTCAGCTGAGATGACATAGTTATGTTTCCTAAACCTGAGGATTATTGTTAGTAAGTCATCCTGTAAGACTGGACCGGCAGCTTGTATATTATCTAATGATAATCCGCTGCTCGACGGTGCAGATGCGTCAAAAACGACTCGCAATTTCGTTGTCATGCTTTCTTCCTTCAAGACACTATGGTGTGGCATGAAGTACTCAAAACTGATATTGTCGCGACCGTCCTCAATGCTCATGTGGTTGAGATCTCTGTACTCCTGCATAAAGTTTTTATAGAGGTTGTATAAGGAGGGGTTCCGTTGTAGTTTTCGCTCTAGCGCAAGAAATCGTCGCTCGGCCTGAGTTCTCGAGTCGCCGAGAACCGAAGGACCTTCTTTTAAAGGCATGGTAACAACGAATCGACCATCCGAATTCCTACAGGTTGTCGAAATGAAATTAGACTCGCAAAATTGTTCAATATCTGATAGTCGTGGAGGACCTTGAAACTCCTCTATCTCCCAAAATTTTGATAAACTGTCTAATAATTCTTTATTAACGCTAAGGTTGCAAGAAGTTTTGGAAGTTTCTTTGAATCCAATTTGTCCGGAAACCACTCAACTGAAAGAGGTTTCATATAGAATAGGCATTTTCTCACCCAACGATATTTTATTCTCGCCTAAAATTGACCAGAATAAATCGGCTCCAATGAGTAAATCGATGCGTCCTGGCTTATAAAATTGTGGATCTGCTAAAGTTATTTCGTTTGGAATAGCCCATGATCGCGTATCGTACGAAAAGCCCGGCATGATCCCCGTGATTTGTTCCAAAACGTAACAATTGCATTCAACTTCGAATTTTCTGTATATGGCTCTTATGGTTATTTTGCCTTTCCTATTTACGCTTGAGTTCGTATTCGACATTCCATAAATGGTGAGGTCTGTTAACTCGGTAGGAATATTTAGCTTCTCAATTAAATGTTCTGTTATAAATGAGGTCTGTGAGCCGCAATCTAACAGTGCCCGAACCCTATGGTGTTTACCAAACTTGTCCGCTACAAGCACAGAAACGGTTGATAATATGACTTGTTGCGGCATTGGTATTGTTACGCCACTGCTCAGAGCAGTCGACGTCCCTGCCTCAATGCGAACGTCGCTTTTTTGGTCTGACGAATGCGAGTCATTTTTCTCGTGCAATATGGTATTGTGCCAAGCTTTGCATTCTCTGCACGGGCCGAGCTTGCATCTTTTCGTCGAATGACCCGCTCTCAAACAGTTGTAGCACAGATTCGCTTTTTTAACAAAACTTCTCTTCAGCGGTAAATCTAAATTGATGAATTCTTGACACTTGTAAATAGGATGATCTTGCTTGCAATAAACGCATGAATAGTTCGCAGAAGTCATACATCTGGTATTACTCTGCTTAGAATGCTTGTTCCCGGTTGAATTTGTCTTAGAATCTTGCTTATTGATGTGTAAAATCGATTTAGATTCTATTGTACCCATAAAATTCGCTCTTCTCTGCAGAAACGAAAGAAAGTCGTCCAATTTCGGTAAATCATCACGTTTTGCTGTTTCTCTTTCCCATTCCAAACTAGAAGATGAATCTAATTTATTCGTTAGCCAGAAAATCAATAATGGATTCCAATTTGTTATATTTTGACCTAATTGTTCTATAGCTCCCAAGTGTTTGTTTATGTCGTCAGCTAAATTTTGAACGTTATCTGATGTCGGTTTCTGAATGTTGTCTACCGAATATATGGCCTTAATGTGCTCGTATATCAATTTCTTTTTGTTATTGAAACTATTCTGCAATATGTTCCAAGCAACTTCATAATTACTGGAGGTGTTTTTTATTTTCGAAATTGCGACTGCTGCCATTCCGCTCAATGCACCTCGTAAGTAATGAAATTTTTGAATATCGTCCAAACTAGCATTGTCATGAATTTAACTTGTGTATATATCCCTGAACTCCAGCCAGTCCTCACATTTTCCGTCAAATTTAGGTAACGAAATATCTGGAAGTTTTACTGAAATTGAAGCTGAGTTGTTGATCGAACCGTTTAATGAATTATTTGATTGCACCTCCACGGCATCGTTGAATTTTTGTAAAATTCGTTTAGCCGAAGCAGTAATATCGTAATATTTATTCTCAAATATTTCTCCCTCGCGTAGTTGCTCTTCGATCTTTGCTTCGCTACATTGAAACTCTATCTGATCTTGATACTCATGGAAGTCAAGCAATAGTTTTTCCGCGTTAGCCCATCTATTGGTTAGTTTTATGATATCTAAATCGTTCAACTGTTCCTTTTCGCTTATTTCCTTCACGAAGTTAGTGAAAATGGTCAAACTGTTACTAACGATGCCCCTTTTTTCATCAAGGGTTTGAGTTTCTCCATTCTGTATTGAAAACTGTCCGAATTCTCTCAAAAATAGTACAATTTCAAATAAGCAGAGGAATGATAAAATAGGAACGACTCACCCCGTGATGATTCTCGTCTGTAGTTGACCAATTTGCCTATGGTTCACCTTCTGCGTGATATTGTCGACACGTGGCACTTTGGATCGAATTATTGTTTTTTCACAATTTTTAATCGTCACTGGATATGGATTATTGTGAATCCGCTCGATGGACCAATGTTTTCACTAAATTTAAATGGATAAATGGACTGTATTTTTGTTAAGTAAAACCAACAACTAATTACTGAATGATTTATTGCTCGTGACTCTACATATCGTTCATCTTGATTCGAATTGAATTCGCTTATGCGTATTACGCTAGGTTAGATGACGTTCTTCTTCTTCTCGCTGCTTGGGACGCGATTGGGACGCCACCTATGGAGTATTGCGGTTGTGTTGAAGCAGCAGGAGCGTGAACAGCAGTCTCTACGGTATGCCTGGATAAGCCAGTTTTTTTCATTTCGAAGGTTTATTTCAAAGCATTTAAGAGCACAAAAGAGATATAACCTTCGAAATAAAAAATCTGGCTTATCCCGCCATAACGCAGAGACTGGCAATGTCATGAATTTTGATAATTCAGATATCTTAACCCGTTGTGTCCCACTGGTACTATACTTCTAGGTACCTTAGCTGATGTGGCTCTGAATGAAATTTCATATATTATGTGGAAATAGTCTTTCTGTATCCTTCTTCCGTTTTGCTCATTGATGGTACATGTGTGATTATGCTTTCTTATCATGTTATTTTCATTTGTTTCAATTACTCAGGTTGAATATGTTTTATGTTTTATTCGTGATAACCAGTACAACATGTTATAGAAACTGTTGAAGAAGTATTCCAGAAGTTTTATTTCGATGGATATATTCAAATTATACGATCTTTAACCCTTTACAACCCATTGTTCGTCCTTGATATAATGTGTTTCAACTCACCTCATATCCTGTTTCAAATGTATGGGGTAGTATGCGTCAAATCCTGTAGTTCTGATTTCTTGCAGCCTTGTTCATGATGTTGGCCTAATGAATAATCCGAGTATATGACCTTGATCGTTGAACGCAACTTTGTTAAAAACTATGGAAATTTTTGTTTCATCAAATTTTGGCGAATATCATCCAGAAGCACAGGTTATTGGGAAACTTCTTGAAAGCGTTTTCAAAAAAGACTAGCTACAATATGATACCAGAATTGTCTATGTAAGCCCTATAGTTTTCTATATACACTTTTTCAAAATTTATCATGTTTTTCGAATTTTGCTATTTTTCACCATTATATCGCTTCCACTCTGATTATAGTATCGAAGCCCTGTACTTTTATGTTAAAAATGGAATGATAAGTGCGAAATATGATTTTTTCGTTATGCAACAAATAAGGAAGTAAAAAAGATGAGTACACTAAAAGTTACTGAGTTTATTTTTCTGGAAATTGATTGACATCAATAACTTATTTTTGCATTCTTGAAAGGTGCTGGTTAAGGTTCGTCTATATGTGTATCGACGCATTGGCATGGCATGCCCCTTTCAGTGGATGGTGATGAATCGTGGACACAATAGTTTCCGAGTTAAGCTCCCGTGGTTGGGAGTCACACTGAATTTTTCTTCTTGGAGGTGGATATCCACGCTAAAAGGCCTCAAACCCAAAATGATAAAAGTACAGGGCGTAGATAGTATAATTAGTAATAAAGCCTACATAATTGTGAAATTCGAAAAGAATGATAGATGTATATGTATATTATGATGTATCTGAAAACCTATTTGGAATAAGTTTTTTCAACAACCATTCTTTCAGGGTGATAATTGAAAAAATTATTTTTTACGCTTTTTTAATTTTTCGATAAAGTTTCGTTCACCGCTAGAGGTCACCTACTAGGATTTTTCATAAGGCCAAAATCATAAATATAAGTCTGCTAAAAATCAGAACTACTGGATTTGACGAGGGGAAATGAAGAAGAATGACTTTTCACTTTAAAGTATCTATCGAAATTTCACTCTTAGGTTCTCGTTCTTTGAGGCATCTATAAGCCAAAGAAATTAACTATCGAAAGGATTGGATCTCATGGGATTCAAGTTTTAGTATTTTTGCACTATATATAGTGTCGAGGGAACATTTTGCTATATATAGCAAAATGTCCCCTGGGTCTCCCCTACTAAAGATGCTGTACCCTGGGGTAAGTTCGGTGCTGTCTCTCTAATTTTGTCCAACTTTTATGTTTCAACAACATAGGGTCATTCAGCATTATGTGTAGTCTAATGTAAAACTTGTATGAGACCTGACAAATTGACCACATATAAATATAGATGAAAATAGTTTAACGACGTTCATAATCCGTTGAAGAAAATTACTATATAATAATATGGCTGTTAGGCACTTTCCAGATATGAAAAAGAAAAGTGCCATCTAGCGGAGAAACATCTGCACCTCACTGCTGCAATGCGTTCAGTGCGTTAGAGGGCGTTTTTCACTTCCCGAAGTTCTGTACGAGACTCCAAATTGGGGTACTACAAGTTAGTGATGGGAAAAACGGAATGCACGTTGGGATCTATTTCATGAAGAGTTTCTGTAGGAGTGAGGTGCAGATGTCTCTCCGCTAGATGGAACTTTTCTTTTTCATATCTGGAAAGTGCCTAACAGCATTGAATATAGGTCTGCGGCTCATTTTGATTGTCATCGACGGGGACGTTAAGCAGTACTGATGACGAGTAACAACCCAGAAACTAGTCTATTGCTACGTTGGGTCGATGGCAGCACTTTCCTGCAGTTTACTTCATGATCTAGTTTTATTAGTCCATATTATTAGTTAAAAATATAGAGATATCTAATCTCTAGGAAATAATGATCACATATTTTTTGAGGTACCTATTAATCGAAGCTACTCTTGTTGATGCCTGAAGAAAAATTAAGCTCTTCATTTAATAATTATTTATTTCTTTATCTGAATACGGCATAGAAGTGATTCGTGGTCATTCCAGCATTTGATAAATTTATCGCGAATTTAAGTACTTTTTCACTAATTAATTTCGTTATCGAAGAGCAAAAATGTAGCAGATTACTCTCTGCAACTAAGGAATGTATGATAACATTTTTTGAGTCTTATTGTCCTCTCAGTTTCTTTCATGCCATAGACGCATGCTGTAGATGTTCCAATCCACCCCCTAGAAATTCAGGCTCGTATAAACGACAGGCTCTCTCTACGAGTTTCTGTTGTGGGATGGACTCCTTGTGTAGATTTCAGTCATTGTGTGTTAGTTTTCTACAAACCTTGTATTCTAGTTTCCCATTAGACTTTCTGGTTACTCAGACGTCTTAAAACATAAGCCACCACATTTTTCAATTTCCATTGTGAATTTAATAATTTAGGTTCGTATTTTGTACACCTGTTGCTGGAGGATTCTCATTTCGACTGCTAATAGTATTTCGAAGTTTATGAATTGTTATAAAATATTTGCCGCTATCAATTAGGCTACCGATATCAGAATGCTACTGAGATTCAGAAAACAACAGACATAAAAAGAAAGAGAAGAAACACCCTTCACTGTTGTTTTTAGTGACACATTTATATTTGAAAATGTATCTCTTGATTCAGAAATTCCAAAAATAATTCAGTTGGCGTGAAACCGTATTTATTTCCATTGACAATATTATTCTGAGAATTTGACTTCAATTCAATTTTTATATGAGGATATAATGGAAAAAAAAAATTTTTGTATCATCTTCAATAATCAGTTATTCTAAGGAAAGGTACATTCTTGAATAACTTTACATCCTTTTCGTTTCAACACGATGAATCCAACATACTGACGCTGGCAATGACCAGACCAAATCTTCGGCGACAAGACTTTTTGGGCCACCACAGACTATACTTTTCTGATTTCTATTACTATCCAAACAAATATACGGTGTGGACAATCCCTTTTTTTTTACAAAAACACAATGAAATAATGAGGCAAAAAAGAATCACTTTTTTCATCTTCATTCATCGAAAAAAATCTGATATTTTAACTTGAGATGAATTACCTACTCGAATATTTTTGTTATCAAAGGCTCTTATATGTAGGTACGTCTAATCTCCTTTTGTATCAATTCTCAAATATTGGATCACGTTATATGTATTCAGGCCATAAATCCCTTTCACATCAAATTTTTTATCAAAACTTGAAGAATCGGCATAAAACTGGAATGCATCTCTTTATTTGTAGAAAATCTAACGATGCAGTGAAATTTTAGTACCAACCTGGTTCAACAATCTCGAATATTAATTTTGAATTCTTATGCTTAAGAAAGGGAAAAAATTGTATTAATCAAGATGATAAGGCTGGAGATATTGTTACCTCGAGATATGGAAAATTTTGACTGGTTTCGAATAGTCGGATGTACTTTTATTACTTACTCATAGCCCTCCATTTTATAGTTGAATTTATACCCTTAACTTAAATTCCTTTAGTACCTGAACTCGTACACTGAGCTTCTGAGCTGAATAAATCACATGATGATTTTCTTAACTGTCTGAATCTTCATCCCTGTTCTCAAACTATGATAGGAAGTGCAGCTATTATTCGAGTTATACAGGGTAAGTCAAAAATGTGTTCCGAGATTTCTGGAGGTGCTAGTATATTGAAAACTAAGTATAGGTTCACAGATGTTCTAGGGGCCGAAAAGGCATTTCAAGGAAGATATATGGTAACAATATTTTTTTAATTAAATACATTTCTTACTTTTATTTTAATAGAAACTTTGTTGGGGCATACTCATTGTAGGTAATGTAATTATTGTTTATTAACGCGAATTAAGGTTATAATAGACAAAATATTCCATGACTTGCTAAAATATCGTTATCAATCAATCTAAATATGAAGGAATCTGCTGTGACCACAAAAACTCAAATATCTCAAGAACGCTTCAATTTAATCTATTTTGGATGTAGGTATACAGGGTGTTTCATTAGTAAATGACCATACGCTAACCTAAGCTCCAGAAAACTCGGTACACATTTTTGAATCACCCTGTACAATATCTTCTAGTTTCAACAGCGAATATTCACGGATATCAGAGCCACATATTGTAAAATATATTTTCAGACATGAGTAAATTTCAAAATTTATATAACTAATTTTTCATTTTTTGAATATGTTCCTTCGAGTTAGGGGATGTTACAACGTAACATCGATGTATTTTGATGTTAGTTCTCTCTGATTGTTTTCAGACTCCTATTTTTTTTTCTGTTGACAATAAATTATGTTGTGTTGAAAATGACTCCAGAATGGATTAATGAACAATATAAGTTGATATATTATTTGTGTGTATCTACTTTCTTCTTACCTCGAACTGTAGTAACAGCTCGAAGATTACCTATTTGCTTTTAATGAACCAATACAAAATTAATTCAGCAGAAATTGTTAAAAATTGAAATACCTTCATTAGTGATTTCATTTTGTGATCGTAACTTGTTAACTTACCAATTATATCTTTAATTATAGGACACAAAAATATCAATATGTTTCAAATTCATTAATAACTCATTAAACATATTATGATGTATTGGTTCTATATTCACATATATTTTAATTATCGGGGATACTGTAATAATTGAACAAGATGAATGCCATAGATAACAACCTTCGACTTACTCAGCCACTTTCCATATTCAAATCAAGTCAACATTAATTGTTATGAATTGTATTTGCGTGTATTTAGGTCACAACCATCATTTTGAAGAACATAAATTGTGTCAGTTGAATCGATTTTTTACAAGAAATAATATATTCTCACTGTCGGAATGTGAAATTTTATTGTATGTGAACTATTAGCTAGGTATCTTGGAATTGAATGAGAAATCTGAATTCTTCATTATTTCATGAACCACAGGCACAACTAGATTCGGTATTCATTTTATTTTTTTTTCTCAATATTTCATGATATGTTCCGATTTGAAAATCATCAAATATTATTAACTATAACTGCCTCATCATTTCCGGTTTATTCGTTTTTACTAGCGAATGACCAGTGGCCCGAAACACAAATCATACAAGTGTAGCTACAAGTTACAAGTGGTCCTATTGGGATATTTCCCGAAAGGGATCTTGACACTGCTAGTAACGTACGTGTTTCCAGAACGGCAATTCTCATATCACGAGTATACATTAACCTAGCTTGGAAGGTAGTTAAAACATTGTCTACACTTGTTGAAAATTCCGTATCATAATTGTACAAAAGTAAACTTTGTTCTGCAGAAAACGTTTACGTATATAGAGATTTTTCCTTGATTACTGGTGTCGTACGGGTTATTTTGAGTTCTACTTGTAGCTACAGGTACATTCTACACTTGTTACACTTGTACTGTTGATGTTACGCGGCATCGGCGGCCATAGCCATTTACCAGAATTTTTCGGAGTTGACTGAAATATATCCCTACACCATCTGTTGATTGTCTTTGTTAGTTGACTAGTCAATTGTTGACATTGAAATAATTGGATTTTTCTTGACTGCAGATTCGAACACAAGACGTTTCATTCTAGAGAATGAAAGTTTTTTAGGATACTGGGTACGCACAGGAATACTCAGGTGCATATTCTTCATAGAACAATATCTTACTACGGAGAACGATGACTCATCCCTGAATAAGATATTGCTCATAATTTAACTACTCTTATTTTCTTTTTCATCATTATTTCACAAAATACCATTCTTTTGAAATAGTCTTCTGGAAAAATTTTTGAGAGGTTCGCACCCTACAACATCTTTAACCATTTCTTTTCAAAATATTCCGAACAGTTAGAGCGCCCAAATCGCCTTGTTCGGCAATTTCTCGTCTAGAACAAGGTGCACTGATTTCAACCGCAGCACCCACATTCACTTCATTCATCAAACGACTTTCACTGACGGTCCTCGGTGGTCTATCAGTCCTGCAATGACGGCATGTTTGTAAACATCCAAGCATGGGTGTAAGAATTGTCTTCTGTAAATAGTATTAGACGATATTTTTCAAACTTCAGTCAAGTTTTGTGACATAATCTCGAAATTCAATGAAAATTCAGATTATACATCCCAGTGACTTTTTTATTGTACCTTGGCAGGTGGTGAGACTGTTACGGAAATTGACACATTATGGAATTCGAATTGACGTGTGTTGAAAATTGATAGGATCGAAAGTCAACGTTAGCAACCACGAAACGAAAAATATAATTGAAAACAATGGTATAATGAGTTCATTACAGCTGTACTTTCATTACTGCAATTAACTCATTACGATACTGAAATAGAGAAACTTCAATTTCGGCATCACATATCAAATACTTGAATATCCAAATGTCAATATCTATCTCACATTCACATAAATGGGGGTAATTACCCCCCTCCAGGAAAATATTTACTTTCGAAAAATAAACTTTGCAATCATTATATAGGAATATATCATGACAATTTCCTTATCCTCAAATTTTTCACTCCCCCCCAAAAAAAATTTCTAGCGACGCCCTTGACAGTATCTCTTATTTAAATTGTGATTACGAAGGAATGAGAAATTCCTGTTTGGGTATAATGATTGAAAAATATCTTAATCCAACAAGTTCACTATTCTTTCGAAATAAATTTCATGATTTTTTTTCTTAATATTAGAATTGATTAGTTCCTATAGTTAATGGGAATTCACTTCCTTATTGTGAACGCTAACCGCATAATACCCAAGTCTCTCTTGATATCTCTAGCTTGAGCTCTCACATATATGTCTTCTATTCAGTTCTGTCGGAAATTGATATCGAAGTTTATGTCTTTAAAAAATTCGCCTACGCTTGCTGCATGCTTTTGAAGTCTCTCACTGGAAGAATTATCTAACCAGGTATATTTAACCAAATCACTTCCCTTCTCACCGATCATTATCGTTGGAGCATTCGTATTTCCTCTTACAACCTTGGGCATAATAGAAGCATCTATAACCCTCAAGTTTTTTATACCATGCACTCGGAGCTCTGGATCAACCACAGAAGTTGTATCACCTGCTGGTCCCATCTTGCAAGTACCCACTTGATGGTAAATAGTGTTAGTATACATTACAATGATGCATTCCCAGTATTCGTCGGTACCAAATTCGTAGTTTTCGCAACCTGGTAGAGGATTGGACACTAGCTTCGCACCGACAACACGAAAAGCATGAGTGCGTAACAAATTCAGACCTTGTTTAATACCCTCAATGATTCTCAGGATATCTATTCTTTCGTAGAATGTGTTTGCGTAGAAAAGAGGCGCGCCAAATATCGGATCCGACTGGTTGAGTTTTATGTAACCTCGGCTCTCAGGATTAAGTAGGATCGGTCTTAAAACTAATCCATCATAGAATGCTAGGGGTAGTACATTCGTCTCGTAGGCTAAAATCGGATCTTTCATGAAATTTTCGACATTTACTACATCTAGAGTCAGTTGGATATCGGGTCTGCTGTGAGACTTTTCATATTTAGTTTGAATGAAAGCGTTGAGTTGAACTGTCCCAGTGGCTGATAAAGGGCCGTCATGCTGATGTTTGAATTCATACACGTACTTTTCACGTTCTTCGTCTGTCACTGTTATAGCTGTCTTGTTAGTCAAGGCGAATATAACACCGTCTGGAGTTGGGTGATCCTGAAGATTTTGTCCCACACTGAGATCCTTTAACACTTCGATATTCATTTCATTCAGATGATCTGCTGGTCCAACACCACTCAACATAAGGATTTTCGGCGAGTTCAGTGATCCTGCTGACAAAATTACCTCCTTTTTGGCGAAACTCCTTACTATTTTATTTCTTTTGAGATATTCGACGCCGTATGCTACTTTCGTCTTGGGATCGATCAGAACTCTCAGTACATGAGCTCCTGTTTCTATTTTCAAATTTGTTCTTCCTTTTCGAATGGGTCTTATAAAAGCAACATTCGTACTCTGTCGGACACCATGCTTCACAGTATGTTGCAGTACCATAACACCAATTTGACCCTCACTATTTTGATCAATGACGTCTAATCCAAGCTCTTTGTAAGCCTCGAATCCTATCTTTACATTTTCGTCTTGATATGGAAATCTTTCTACTGTTAGATATCCTCCAGTACTGTGATAGATTTTATTATGCGCCTCTTCATCATGATTGTTCTCTGATTTCTTGAAATAGGGAAGTATTTCTTCATAGGACCAGCCATAGTTTCCTGCAGATGCCCATTCATCATAATCTTCAGGGTTACCTCTGATATAAATCATATAATTTATTGCAGAGGAACCACCCATAACTTTGCCACGAGGCCAAGAACATTGTTGATTTCTTCTTGCTAAGCAACTGTGGGTTTGTGGTTGAGTCATGTAGCCCCAATCGATGCTCGACTTCTGTAGTAAGGGAGCGAATGCAGGAACTGAGGTGACCTCAGGTTCTTCATTACCCGCTTCTAGAAGCAGGACCTGGAAAATAAAACCAAATGAATATATGAAAAGAGTCACTATAATAATAATAATAATAATAATAACTATATTCATTCCCTTCGGACATATAGCAAATATGTATGGGACAAGTCAACGTACAGAGATTAGGAAAATACATACTGAAGAAAAAATGCAAACAAAATATCATTTCAGCCACATACAGCAATACTGACATCATCAAAATATTCTTTGAGACTGTAGTATGCTTTTGAAGATAGTAGATTCCTTATAAATTTTTTGAAAGCAGAATACTCTAGCATTCGTAGATGATTATAAAGTTTTATCCCCTGATAATATGGGGAGCACTCGTATTTGGAGGTCCTGTGCAAAGAAATAGAGAGAATACACTGCTTCCTCGTGTTATAATTTGTACAATCAGACAATTTAAGGAAAGTACTGAAGTTTTCTTTTACATAAAGAAGACAATAATATATATAAATGCAAGGAACTGTCATAATTCTATAATGCACATACAATGGTCTACAAGAATCCAGAAATCTCAACCGAAACATCATTCTGAGAACTCGCTTCTGGGCAATTAAAATCCTGTTTACATTCGATGAACTACCCCATAATAATATGTTGTAATTCAAATGTGAGTGAAACAAACCATAATAGATATTTAGCACGGATTGCATGGGAAGTGAATCTCTAACTCTACTGATTGCATAGTAAGCTTTGTTTAGTTTATTACTCAAGTGTTCGATCTGAGTGTTCCAATTTAGCAAATCATCAACGTATATTACTAAAAATTTCACAAATGGCTTCGAAGTGAAAATATGGTCATTATGTGTGAAAGTTGATAGGGAAATCTGAGATCTCAACTTGAAGAACACCCACTCAGTTTTGTCGAGGTTAACAATCAGGGCATTCTGACGACACCAATCAGTGAAACTCTGCATCAAGAAGGTACACTTTCTCAACAATTCCTCATGTTTTCGAGCAGAAATAGCAAATGAGGTGTCATCGGCAAACATAGCAATCAAATCTGCCATTATATGATCGGGAACATCATTTACAAATAGAATGAAGATGAGTGGTCCGAGAATTGATCCCTGCGGAACACCCAAAAGTACACTGAACAGATCCGAACAGCACTCACCGATTTTTACAGTCATAGTTCTGTCCGTTAAGAATGAGCGCATCCAATCCAGGAAACTCCTCTGAAACCCAAATTGTATAATTTGTTCATTACAAATTCAATGATGAGGCAATCGAAGGCGCGGGAAAGGTCAAAGAAAAGGCCGGCAACACACAAACCACTATCTAAGCATCGATAAACATAATTCACAAATGAAAGTGCGGCTGTCTGCGTTGAATGTCCTTTACGAAAACCATGTTGACTAGATTTTATTAGTTTATGCTTATCAAGGAAGTTAACAATTCGATTATAAACTAATTTTTCAATTACCTTGGAGAAAACACAAAGCAAAGAAACAGGTCTATAATTATTAATATCTGTGGTATCATTCTTTTTGAAAATCGGAATAACCGTGGACAACTTGAGTGAAGAAGGAAATACTCCACTGGTAACTGAATGGTTTAGGATATGAGCGAGGTGGGGAGATATAGGTTCAGCTATCATCTTTAATAGTTTCGTTGGTATAAGCTCTGCATCACTACATTTACGATCTTTCAATGAAATGATGACACTTGATACCTCCTCCTTTGACACTGGGAAGAAATAAAAGGAACTCTTATTCAACCTTGATGTAGTGCACGTCTGCGATATATTAGAACCGTAATGGTTTTCAAGGCTTCTCAAGGCACAAGTCGAAAAGAAATGACCGAAAAGAGATGATATTTGCCTAGGATCATCACAAATCGAACCATTCATGCTTAATGCCAGGGATGTCTTACAGTTGACTTTTTTAGCGGTGTTTTTATTCACAATGTTCCGAACGGTCTTATTTACATTAGTTGATTGTCTCAGTATATATATATATATATATATATATATATATATATATATATATATATATATATATATATATATATATATATATATATATATATATATATATGTATGGCAAAGTGTCACTTCGGGGACATTTTGTTTCGCTAAGTGTAACTTCGGGGACAAAATGGAACATCGGGGACTGTCCTCAAAGTGCAACTATATGTCTAAGTATCAGATTGGGGACATTTGCATTTCGGGGACAGTAAAGCTACTTTCAGGGACAGTTAACGTACTTTCGGGGACAGTGAAAAGAAGTTCGGGGACATGAAAAAAATTGGGGACAGTATACAGGGTGTACCAAGTTCGATGGCCCATTAGGCGTTTCTGGCGAACTGGACCTATTTGAAATCTGAAAATTGGGATTATATTATTGTATGACAGGATCTACCGATCTAAAATATTTTTGGAGCCTGACCATTTTCAGTTATACAGGGACTGAAAAAAAAATTTCCAAAAAATTTTTTTGTTTTTTTTTTGTTTTCGAATTTTATAGAGTATGCAATTCTGAATACATTCGTACTCAAATCGTTGCATTCGTCGAGATGAGTGTATTCGGTATTATGTTTGTTATTCCTAACCTAGATATCGTAAGCACAAACTGTTTTCACGTTTCTGAAGGCGAAGAATGTGGAAATATTGTACATTTTCAGAATTTTGAAAAACCCGTCACAGGGTTCTAAAATTGGGATCAAGATTGACCCATAACTTTCGTTTTTCAAATTAGAACCCCATTTTTTTATGATTGCATGGATTGTGCGAAGAATAATGATGATAATGTTCAAACATGTTAATGCTCCTAAAATTAATAATTCTTGAGTTATTCAGGATTTCCTGATTTCATGTCGTACGTACCGTCAAATTCATAGAATCTGTTTCATATCAACAATGACCGTGGTCATAAGATAAATTACTCAAATAACTCACTAGTGACTTCCTCTTTTCTGAATTCATTTATCATTGTTGATCTAAAACAGATTTCATGAATAGAAACAGAAAATCCTGGATAACTCAAGAATTAGTGATTTTAGGAGCATCAACATATTAGAACATTATCCTCATTTTTCTTCGCAGCATCCAACGCAATCATAAAAAAATAGGGTTCTAATTTGAAAAACGAAAGTTATGAGCCAATTTTGACCTCAATTTTTGAACCAACATTTGGAACACGGGTTATTCAAAATTCTGACATTGTACAATATCTCCACAGTCTTCGCCTTCAAAAATGTGAAAACAGTTTGTGCTTACGATATCTAGGTTAGGAATAACAAACATAATACCGAATACACTTATCCCCCTTTTTTCTTCAGTTTTTTCTCGATATTTTGACGAATGCAACGATTTGAGTACGAATGTATTCAGAATTGCATACTCTATCAAATTCGAAAACAAAAAAACAGAAAAAAAAAATTTTTGAAAATTTTTTGTTCACTCCCTGTATAACTAAAAGTGGTCGTTCTCCAAGAATATTTTAGAGCGGTAGATAATGTCAAACAATAATATAATCCCAATTTTCAGATTTCAAATAGGTCCAGTTCTCTAGAAACGCCTAATAGGCCGTCGAACTTGGTACACCCTGTATACATTGTGACACAGACTCATGGTACACCTCCATTTTCTCCTTTGTTTCTGTAGTTATATTTTTGAAATTTGGAACATTGAATAAACTCACTATAGGGCACTTTTTGAAATATTCAGAAGAAAAATCCATTTTCTAGTTTTTCCGGAAATGACATCAACTTTCGATTTTCGAATGGGACACCCGGTATATTTTGACATTTTTGAAATCTCTATAATTTTCTCAATCTAATGATACCTCATAATTGATATTTGATCAGTCAGAACGCCCATTTTATTTTTCGATCTAGAGAGCCATGAACTAAAATTATTCCAAAAAAATCAAAATAATGCTACACTTCGATTTAAAAAGTATCGTGGTTCGAAATACATGCCAAAAAAGTAAACCAAAACTTTTTTTCACTCGAAACACCGTTTTGCCAAATGGTAGCATAAAGGTACTCTGACGTCATTCGAAAGTACCATCGGTGGGGTATTCATCCATATCAACTATTTTTCTATATAACCAATACGAACACGATAATGGAGTCAAGACATGTTTAAGTATCTTCTCGGTTCAATCCAAAGTGGATGTCATTTCCGGAAAAAACGGTAATTGGATTTTTTTCTAAATATGTCAAAAAGTGCCCTATAGTTAATATATTCAATGTTCCAAATTTCAGAAATGTAGCTACAGAAACAAGGAAGAATATGGGGGTGTACCATGAGTCTGTGTCACCCTGTATAGAGCCAGTTCTCAAGTTCGAATGAATCAATTCTATTTAATTTAATATATTCATTGGTAACGGCGGACGTAGATTTCGCTTGAAAATATATTACAATTC
Source organism: Hippodamia convergens (assembly GCA_038502775.1). Classification (NCBI taxonomy): domain Eukaryota; kingdom Metazoa; phylum Arthropoda; class Insecta; order Coleoptera; family Coccinellidae; genus Hippodamia; species Hippodamia convergens. The sequence continues at coordinate 113,385,205 of CM076607.1, forward strand.
GAATTCATGTAGTCTGAAACAAAAATGCAAAATCTTGAATTTGTATTACAATTTCTTCTCCGAAAATATTCAAATGAAATACTTGAAAAAATAACCCTGTATAGATAAAGATACCATTATTTGTATCCCTAATGTTTAAATATATCACTCATGTTCGAATTGGATATCGTGCTCCAATGATAAACTCAGAAAAAATAGAATCAGGAACTTCATATTTAAACAGATATGGTCTTTGTATTTCATTCTCAACAAGACTGCATTCTTCCGTTAAGCCACTTAACATCTGCTAGGCACAAATGGTTAAGCTGGTTATCACAATCTTCTCCGGTCATTAGATGCCGATTGACCCTGGGTTTTAACTAGAAATAATTTCGACTTATACAAATTTTGTGTTCTCATCTTGTAGAAATTCTAGATACTTTCATATGGGATCCAAAGATTGAATGAATTTATATTTTACTATTGATCATGATGAATACTCAAATTCATAAAAAACGAATGATTCCTAAACAAAATGTTTTAATAACTAAATACGGTCTACATGTTCCATGTTGTATTGGTATACCTGTCAAACAAAATTAATTTAAAATAGCTTTGTTTGTAAATCTGTGAATTTGGAAATCTTCATAGATGTTATAGATCAAACCGCGTTTATCAAGCGATGATTTTGATGAAGAAAAGTGAAAGTACGGGAGAAGTACTTTTCATTTGAAATTGGCCGTGCAGTGAATTCAGAACCAGATTGATGCGTTGGTAACTGAAATCTTGAATAATTTTTGCTTCGAATAATTGCATATAGAATGGGGACTAGCATTTCACAATGTACGCCAGATTTTTACTAAACCTTCAGGTAAAAATACTTTTATTTCATACAATGAATAAGCTGTTTCGGCAATGTGGTTTTATTTTATTTTGTTTTTAGAGCAGGTTTACGTCATGTAACATGTCATTTCAATAATTTCTTATGAAAACATATAATCAAATTATTGAATATAATTCAACGAATTATATTTCTAATACGAATATAACGTACCTACTAAGCCTAATTTATAGCTAGTGAGGAATATTCTAATCAAAAGTAATCATTCAAATAATCAGTGATTCATCTCTATACAACGCATTATCAGTACACAATAACCTAATGGTACACAACCGGTGCAATAAAAAATATTGAAATTAAATAATGATTAAATGTATAACATAACCATTATGAAAATTGCAATAATATGCTCTCGATATTTTCTACTGATATTGATGCAACGAATTATTTATTCTAACTCATCAATCATCAATCATGATGATTTAATGAATTATTTCAATTATAATACTTTACATTCTTGCAAATAATCTATATTGGGAATTATATTCGGGAGACCTTCAGCAGAATGTTGTGCAGAAACTCTAATCGACAAAACCCTCGCTTGAAGACAAAGAAAAAATTCATTCTAAACTGAAAGTTCATTAATGTAGGAATTAATTTCTCCGAAATATTTTTTCTACATCACGACTCGAACCACTTTCACTTCATCATCAACAATGCAAGATATTTTTCTATTCATTGGAAAGAACTAGGAACGTGTTCAGTAGAATACCCGGGATCAGGTAAAGTTTGACAATAATTACTTCCTCCGTTACTTTCGAACCGAATATCAATATAAACATCGTAAGACCTTCGGTAAAACCATAAGGTCTCTTATCGCGTCTTCGGTCATCCAAACGTGATGGAACAATTATTGAAATATTTTATTGGAAGTTTGTACATATTTCTGACAGTTTTTTTAGGGCTGTTCGTTTGGGACAGATCTCCTTGAATAGTCCAATAAACGAAGGTCTGGAATAACTTTTTTCCGGAAAGAGCTACATTTTTGATATGATGATTGTCAGTAGAGTACTCATGGTCAAAAATGCAGCTTCCTAAATTTTCAGGAACCTTGGAGAATTCGTGAAAATGTCGAAAAATTCACGTTTTCTCGAAATCCAGAAGATTTATCATTGTTTTTGGTTCTTACACATTCAGAGGTCATATGCCCATTTTTCGAATAAATTCAAAATTTTTCTTGTTGTTGAATTAAAAAATTAATTCGACTAATTGGTTTCTGAAAACTATCTTTTTAGTATGACTTTTGTAAGTAAAAATTTGGATACCGATTAAATATCCAATGAATTTATCCAATACATAATACTTCAGTACCGGATACTGAAATGTATTCAAGTTGCACAACACTACCCCGAACTGCTACGAGCTGTTAGAACTGGGACTTTTCGCCTTCAATCAAACTGACCATAACTGGCTCCTCTTTCACTCGGTAAATCCCAGAAAGAGTCATATATGATGGATTTTGCAGAGAAATTTTCTATACAAATATTATAAGAAACCACTGTTTTCAATAGAAAACAATGTTACCGGGTAATCAGATGTTACAATTTTTTCATCGACATATTTGGAATTTTAGAAAATAAAGAAAATGAAAGAAAATTCGTTGATGGCACACCCTCAAGAATTTTTCAGAAATATGATGCACAATGTACACTACTCGTTTTTTTTTAATATAATTTTTTCTTGTTAAGAAAAAAGTGAAAAGTGAGTCCAAGTCATAGTACAAGATGGAATTTTTTTCGAATTTTACCCAGGTTAACACTGTAATAAAAAAATTCAAAAGAAATGTTCTGCTCTGAACTGACCTTTTTGGACTTGAAATAGTTCTGCATTCAAGCGACGACATGCGATAGTATAGGCAGTAACAAAAATGATTCGATTTCGCATCAATGCCTAATGCAAATGGATATAAATATTTCAACGGATTGATTAAGAAAAAAGGTCGCCTAGTGATTTTGATGTGGAAATATCGTTAAATTTGTAGAAGTTTTTCAATTGGAGGAGTTCAATCCCCTCCTAAATTTACCGAAAAGGTCGTTATTTCTCTAGCACCAGATTAAGATTATCATGCTACATTACTACAGAAAATAATAAAAAATGTGTTTTGCATTGTGATATGTATATACCTTATCATGTTCATCGACAGCATTTTTATTTTGAGTTTGGGTCCTATCCTTCATTTGATTTGAATACACATAATGCAGCATTATAAGAACGATGTGAAAGTGGGATAATTTCGATATGCATTTTCGGCAATAATCTCACTTTATTTCTGTGCATTGATTTTGTAAATTCCTAAATGACTCATTTTGATAACAGGGAATCGTTCAAATGTAAAATCGTCAACATGGAGGCAATATCCAAAAATATTGTAGGAATTATATGTCAATGAAATATTGAAATAAGGTGACCTGGATAGCTTTATATATAAATAAAGTATAAAATTTATCCTATAATTACATACATATTATGGCACCTTAAGTCAGTCGATTCCAAACTTAATGTTACCACGACATTTTCACGAATTTTCCGAGGTTCCTGAAAATTTAGGAATCTGCTATTTTGATCATGAGTTCCTACTGTAGTGACAATCATTATATCAAAAATGCAGCTTTTTTCGGAAAAAAGTGATTTCAGACCTTCGTTAACTGAACTAAAAAATATATAATGGGAAAAATGCTGAAAGAGATTTTGACCATTTTTCGGTGTATCCAGTATAATCCGAAAATGTGGAGTAGCGAGGATTGGTTCAGGTATATACAGGGTGTTTGGTAATTCGACGTGATCCTTCAAAGGGGATTTGACGTCATTTGCAGGGAATTGAGTCGAGTGGAGCCTAGTCTGAAAATCTTACGAAAATATGATGATTTTTCAACTTTTTTTTTAATCACCTGCTTCATTATCGAAAATAATTAATGTTCTGAAAACTGCTTAACTCTAAGTTTTCAATGAATATTTTTTCAAAGCTGAGATTGTCATCTTTTCTTGCGAAAAAGTGTGTGCTAAAAATTCAGATAACCCGAGAAAAAAAGGTCATAAACTGTTTTTGTCATAAAAACTGATGAAAGAGCTGAGAATAATAAGCTAAAAATTTTATGAACTGTGTACAAATATAGAGAAAAACTTCCTTGGTTCATCAGATTTAGATATATAAGAAAAGTACATTAGATATATTTAGATTTGAGCAAAATGTGGGTTTTTCTAGAAGGTTGAATACGATGCTCTCATTTTCTTCAATGCTTGTTTTAATGAATAACGCATAACTAAAATATTTATACCAATTCGTCGTGGTATGACAAGTGTAAAAAATCCTTTGAAACGTTTCGAATCATTTCAGGTTGAACATATAATTCTGGGGCTGATCGTATAATGGGGAGAGTATAAATAATATTATTGTTTACCAAAGTACTACTTCGGGGACAGTATAAACCGGTATAAACGTATTTATATAAGATACAAAAGTGTAACTTTGAGGACAGTATATAGCTTTATACAATTCATATACTGCTTTAAACTATTCATATAAGTATCACATTGAGGACAGTATAAGTATATCGTATATACAATATATGTCCCCGAAGTGATACTTTGACGAACATATATATATATATATATATATATATATATTCTTATGAAAAAGAGAGCTAAAATAATACATTAAATGTTGAAACAAAAAGTACCTAAGCTGTAGAATCATACGATACTATCAACACTAGTATCATATGATACTATACAGCCAGGGGAAAAACCTCAGCCGAAAAAACCTGCCTCCCCGTAAACAAAATAACATAAAATATCAAATATCAGGAAAATCTTGAAAGACATCAGTGTGAGCATCTTCATGTTATCCGTCGATGGGCTCGGATACACAGATTCTTTCCAAAACGACTCGTAATTCTTAATCTGAAATGAAAAAAGACAAAAGCAGAAAAGAAACCGATTATTCAGAATAAATCGAATGCATTTTGGAAATGCATTTGCTACTTTAAAAAACATCAACATTAAGATTTCTTGGCCAAATAATGTTCGGAGGTTTATAAATATTTATGACAGAAATGTCACAAAATTTGAAAAAAATGAAAAAAAAAAAAACTCCATCAATTTCCCCTTTCCGAATCTGTTGAATGTTACGAAACTGATGATTTTTCAACATAACATGCTAAACCTGTAAAAAATCAATTAATACATAACCTTTCAACTGTCCTCTTTCACGAGGATTTTTTTTCTGTTGCCGTGTGGGTTTCTTACAGAAGAATCTCTTTGATACCATGTTCATCAGCTAATTCGGAGACGTAATCACACTTTGCTTTCGAAATTCCTTCGATATTCAAATTCAAAATCCACAAATTGTTGCTCTCTGGTCGTGAGGGTCTTTTCAAACCAGATACGACCTTCCAGGTGATGATTTTTCGGCACTTCAGATGTTTGAAGACCGCTACGGGACCCCAATGAAAGGCAATCATCTCCAATAGATAAACCAAACATGTTATAACACAAGAAAACAGAATATTTTTCAGGAGCAAAAACTAAGAGACATTACGAGAATTGTCATTCTGACAGTAAATTCTCATGATAGTTCAGCTTTGAATCCTTCAACATTTTAGTATATTTCTTTTTTTCAACTTTATACAACTCAATTGGATTGTTTGTTTGAGTGTTAGAAGCCAACCAGTGCAGTTTCCTTAATTCATTTTTTGTTTGTTTTATTTCCGGCGTTATCCACTTTACAGCATCATTTTTGAAATAGATACGTTTTGAAGGACAAAACTCCTCAACAGAAGAACTTAGAATATTGTAAAAATGATAAAAGCCTTTGTCTACATCAGATGTCTTATATATTTCGCTGAAACATTCACTAGTAATTGAATCACGAAGTGAAATCATATTTGATATAGAGAAATCTCGTAAAATCCTGGATTGAACCTGTTTATAGTTCTTATCTTTTACATCGTGTATTAAATAATCAACACAAATAGCCCTATGATCACTAATATGGGGTTCAAATACATAAGTTTTGCAGAGATCAGAATTCACATTCGTGAGAATATAATCGATTAATGAAGATGAAGTGTTTCCTCTATTGTAAGTATAAACTCTAGTTGGTTCAGAAAATATCAATTTCAATCCGAATGAAATCATAATATCATCTATAAGTCTTTTAGTACAGCAATTAGGACCAAGATAATCAACATTGAAATCTCCGCACACAAAGACACATTCTGCCGCGGTTAAAGCTCGAATTAGTATAGAAGATAGCTGAGTAATAAATGTTTCCAAGTTTCCAAGGGGTGATCTATATACACTAAGAACACATACATTTTGATTCTGAAAGCTGAGCCTCACAGCACCAACTTCACAGTTCATTTCTGTGCAAAGAGAAGCAACTTTCAAACTTTTAAACATTAAACCTGATTTGATGAAAATCATAGATCCTCCATGTATACCAACAGAGCGACAGAAATATGCAGCCACCTTATAACCTGGCAAGTTGATAGATGCAATGCTGTCCTCACTACACCAATGTTCCACGACACTGATAATGTCGGGCGCTTTTTCACTTAACAACACTTCCAATAAGTTTAATTTATTTGAAATGCTCTGCACATTCAAATGCATGATCTTTAGGATATTTCCACTAGATTGACTTGGTTTACTCTGGATTTCCTGAGGTATCTTTTGGTTGATCGTAGATTTTTCTCCTCTGAAAAAACCGGGACACAGTCGCTCCTTTTGGCCAAATATCTTTTCTCCATATGTTTTTGAGATTTTCTTGACTAATTGATACCTTCATAGACTTATATATCTCAGGATGTTTGGAAACAAGTGACTCACAGGTAACCTCTGGAAATTTATCTATCAGAAATTGTTTCAATTCTTCAGGTTCAGTCTTCGGTAACGTGCAATGATACGAATTTAGGTACACCCTGAATATCTTCGTTATCCTTGTTTTGTCCAACAACAAATTTTCGATCACGTCTGCGTTTAACTTTGATCGGGCACATTTGAAGTTTTATATTGGGCCATATCATAGGTTTCTGAATCCTCATTATTTCCATTTGCAACAACAATGGATTTCGGAATATTATCACTGTTCTTTGATTTGTTTACTTTTCTCCGATTTGACACATTATTCGTACTTCGAACTGATTGTGCAGTCGCTGAGGCATATGTTCGCTGATTCTGCGACAATGTTTGTTTACTGACGCTGCTCGACAAGATATCTGTTACTGAATTATTGGAATCCACTTGACCTTGTTTTTCTGTATATTGACCCGAAGATTTCATACCGTTGTCCATATTTTTTTACGCAATTGTGTCTTCTAATGATTTTATGAACTTTTTTTGTAATCCATTTGAATATTCCATCTCTTGCAACAATTTATCCAACAGCTCTTTTTCACGTTTCAAGCACTCATTTTCTTTCTCCATCGACATTTTGCCGTTTGTAGATATACTGTACTTACAGTTATCACAAATCCAACGCTCACATACGTGTTCATTGTTCACCATCTTGAAATTGAATCTAGAAATATAATGTCGATATATATTGCTTTCCCACAAATGAAGTCAATAAGCTCAATAAAATAACTGACATTTGGTGGCATCCGACAGAACCGAAAAATGTAATTTTCTGGATAATTGTACACAAAACACAAAATCGGCATACAATAAAAATGTTCTCCCAATCACAGATATAACGGTACTTCACCCAGAAGAGAAATACAGATAAAAAAAATAGTAAGAAGGAAATTCTACATAACTTGCTAGTTGAGACGTGTTGCCAAACGACGTTAGATTTCTGATTGTGAGTCCATATCATGGTGACAGTGACAATGAAACAGTTTCGTGAATACATAATTTTCTTATAAACCACGTTTGTTCTCTGTAACTAATACTAGAGATTGGCAAGATTCTTCCTGAAGATAATTTCTCCACTCAGAGTCCATACACCATAAACGGTCAAAAATACTGATCACTTCATAGAAACCATGCGTGAAGAACAAATCTTGGACCAGGACATCATGGTTAGTTTCGACATCCAGAGGCTGTTTCACTGATGTCGCTACCAAACGAACCCTCGAAATCGTTAAGAATAAACTCAAGGAGGACACAAAATTAGCTGAGAGAACCACCGTGAGCGTTAGAGCAATCATGGAAATGCTTGAAATCTGTATCAACACCACTTACTCGCAAGTAGACAAAACCTTCTACCAACAACAATTTGGTCGGGCAATGCGCTCACCGTTATCTCCACCTCTTGCTGATAAATACATGGAAGATTTCGAGGGGAGAGCATTGGATTAATTCGTGTTCACGCCGAAACTATGGCGCAGATATGTAGACGACACCTTCGTAATCTGGCAACATGGGAGGGAAAACCTAGACAGTTTCCTAGAACATCTGAACAGCATAGAGGAATCGATTAAAGATTAAATTCACAATGGAAATCGAAGAAAAGAACCGACTACCCTTCCTCGATGTACTTGTTCACAAACAGAATGGAATTCCCAAGACCACAGTCTACAAAAAAGGGGCCAATATCTCCACTTCGAATCCAACCACAATCTGAACACCAAATTGGGAGTAGCCAGATACTTATAGGACAGAGCAACCAAGATATGCTCTAGTCCAGACGATCGTGATGAGGAGTTCAACAACATAACAGAAACCCTCAAGTGAATTGGCTACCCCAAGAAGATACTTCAGAAAGCCAGAGAACCAAGAGAAGCGGCAGCAGAGCAACAACCAACAAACAGTGAGCCGACCGAAACGATAACGTCTGTCATATCATATGTGGAGGGGTTATCCGAGAAAATAGGAAGAATTGGTAACAGATACAACGTGAGAACAGCATTCAAGACCAAAGATACAGTCGGGGGAAAACTCACGAAGGTGAAACCTGACAACGAGAGTCAGAGAACCGAAGATTGCGTCTATGAAATACGATGTGAATGCGGCAGGTCCTACATTGGGAAAAATAAACGCCACCTGAAAGTCAGAATCAAAGAGCACCAAAGACTAGCTCAACTGGGAGAAACAGATAAATCCAAGCTGGTCCAACACGCTTAGAACGAGGACCACAACGTCAAATGGGATTAAGCTTTTATAATATCTAAGGAAGAAGGATGGAGAAGAAGGAAATTGAAAGAAGCAGCTTTCATGGCAATAACTCATGACCCAATCAGCACGCCCTCTCTGGAAATAAAGAATGTCTGGGTGAACATGATAAGATCTGAATTGAGGAGGACGAACTCTACCCAAAGAAGCAATCAATCCTTACATGAACCAGACCTGACCTAACCTAACCTACTGCGGATACCAACTGCGCAGGTAGATGAAGTCAGCACAAAAAGTATAATTAATAGATAACTTAAATTGTACAATCATTTCCTGCTTCGGTAGGCTAGTAAGTGGTTAGAGTGAGTGGAATTTCGGAAATTGCACCTCGGATAACGGCGCGTTCGAATCCCCACACTGTAATTGCGAAATTGAAAAAGTATGGCAAAAGGAGTTTGGCAAAATCCGGTCCTTCTCAGGACCAACAACAACCTGAAGACGGCAGGCGAATGCTTGCCGAAACGTCGGTAACAACCAACCACATAGATAATGGAAACAGCCCAAATATTGTTTCAACAAATACACCATTATCAAGAATGTCTCGTTCACAATTAGGGATGATATAATTTGACAAAAAGCTTTTTAATTCTTGCCAAAATCTGTTAAATCTCCGAATTACAGAAAGATTATGGTGAGTAACCGCAACTTCTCGAATAGTAATTTTGGGAGTATCCAGTCATATACCTACAATTATTTTTATGGTCGCGAGTCAAGTATATGCGCGTCCGTATAAACATAAACATTTGTACGGTGACTACGATGCTCCGAACTAGCGATGAGAAAGAACTATATTATCTGGTGGACAGAGTGAATAATGTTGGTCTGAATTAAGGCCTCCAATCAACATCAGGAAAAAAAATATATCATTAATGTCAGGATACGGACAGATAATCAGGAAATAGAAAGAGTAAGAAGATTTAGATACCTGGGATGTTTTGCTGAATGACAAATGGGATCCTGATTAGGCAATTAAAATTAGAATAGAAATGGCCAGAAGTACCTTTTTCAAATTGAAGACATTGCTTTGCAACCAGGATCTGAGTCTGACTACTTCTACTTGATGGTGAGCCACCTGATGCTTTTTACCTACTGTCTACACCTACATTGTTTTACGGTTTCGAGGGATGTAGGCTGAAGGCACGGACCATGTCACGTTTGGTTTGTTTTGAGATGTGGTTATACCGACGAATGTTGTCGACATCATGGATCGAGCGGGTGATAAATGCTAGGGTACTGAAGAGAACGAATAGAGAACAAGAACTGTCAGCAATAATAAAAGGTAGAAACAGCAAATATAGTTTTCTACAGCTGATCATTGAGGGAAAAATCGAAGGACGATGAGACATCGGGCGTAAAAAGTTCTCTTGTCTGCGGAATCTACGTCAGTGGTTTGGTATAAGAGGCATATGCGATTATACTTTCAGCACAGCACAGAGAGAAATTCCATTCGATGGTCGCCAACCTCGGTTGAGGAGATGGTACTCAAAAAAGAAGATGACTATGACTACTCTGCATCTTTATTCTTGCGGTGTGTGGAAACCCAAGGAAAACCAAAGAATGGGACAAACATCAGTTCCTTGGTAAAGATGAAATTATTCATTCATAATATTCATTCATGAATGGAAAAACATTATGATAATTAATCTAGTGGGAGCTCACACCTCATACTGATAGAGTGCTAGAAAATAGAGATTTTTTTCATACATATTCGAGAATAAGAGACCCTTTTCTTGCATAGCGCCTGGTTACCGACCTTAGAAAAAACAAGATCAAGCCGATACGAAGCGGGAGCGATGGGCCCATCAGCATCGCGCACGTAGACGCGCCACCTTTTCCCGCCATAAACCGGCGTGCAGTTAACGCTTCCGGTTCGAACACGTCAGTGTCTGAAATTCAGCGTTCGAGGTATAACCTTAGACCGAGACTCCTCTGAAGATGCCTACCGAAATTGTAGGCGAAACGTTAGGTGAAATTATTCCTAATGGACCATGACCAATAAGCCCGGAATACTCTTTTCATACCATATTCGATTTGTTCAGGTTATCTCAATTGGCTACGAATTCGGAAGTTAGAGGAGGGTCAGTATTGTTGTTCAGAATGATCCATACATGAAGAAAAAATGAAAACTTGGTCCAAAACGATAAGCTTCAATTCAAGCATATGTTAGATTTGTAGCATGTCCCGCTAGAGCAGATTATTCTGTCTGGCGACAGCATCGTTCCTGCTCCTCAATCCATCGAGCATTATACCTTTGCCAGCAGCGTTCGTAGGAGTCCGAGAGTTGTTCTTCACCAACAACGGCTGTACCACCTGCGATCAAATACAGAAATTGGTCCTTCGAACCAAATTCAATTTGACATTTCCACTAATCCCTATCAGATAAAGTTTTCAGATACTCTCCCCCAAATGAACACTTTCTTTCCTTTGGTGTCGTAGCCAGCCAGTAACAAGAGCGCACCCAGGATTACATTTCGGGCAGGCTTCATCAAAATGCATCTTTGATGTATGATCGAAAGTCTCAATTTTTTTTTAACAAAAATTATTCTCGGGTGGGGGGGCTGCAGCCCGATGGTTCCCCCCCTGGGTGCGCCAATGGACAGTTGCGGATACAAAAAAAAACTCAAGGGGTGCGCGAGAAAATCTTCAACTATGTTTACTCCTATCGTTAAGAAAATACAATAATTGTCATTATGATTGTGAACGAGATATTCTTGATAATGGAATATTTGTTGGTACATTATTTGGGCTATTTCCATTATCTATACTGTTGGAATTTACCGACGTTTTGGCAAGCATTCGCCTGCCGTCATCAGGGTAGTGTTGGTCCTGAGAAGGACCGGTCTTTGCCAAACTTGTTCCGTTTGAACTTTTGCGCTCCATACTATCCAACTGAGTTGTGGGAATGCAAAAGCGAGCTGTCAGAGGTGCAAACTCCGCAACTCAACCCACTCTGACTAACAGTCTACTGAAGTAGGAAATTCTCATTTAACTCGAGTTGTTCTGACACTTGGACATAAATGTCATGAATAAATAATAAACATCAATGTCACAAGAAGGCTGATGACAGAATTGACAAGACTCAGTCTCACTTCAAGAAGAAGAAGAAGAAGTCATAAATCAACTGTACTTATCTCTTGTGTAGTTGGTTTGCACAGTAGGTTAGGCTACGTCAGGACTGGCTCATGTCAGGACTAATTGCTTCTTTGGGCCGCGTTCGTCCTCCTTAACTCAGATCTCATAGGAGGACGAACGCGGCCCAAAGAAGCAATTAGTCCTGACATGAGCCAGTCCTGACGTAGCCTAACCTACTGTGCAAACCAACTACACAAGAGATAAGTACAGTTGATTTATGACTTCTTCTTCTTCTTCTTGAAGTGAGACTGAGTCTTGTCAATTCTGTCATCAGCCTTCTTGTGACATTGATGTTTATTATTTATTCATGACATTTATGTCCAAGTGATCCTATGAGATCTGAGTTAAGGAGGACGAACGCGGCCCAAAGAAGCAATTAGTCCTGACATGAGCCAGTCCTGACGTAGCCTAACCTACTGTGCAAACCAACTACACAAGAGATAAGTACAGTTGATTTATGACTTCTTCTTCTTCTTCTTGAAGTGAGACTGAGTCTTGTCAATTCTGTCATCAGCCTTCTTGTGACATTGATGTTTATTATTTATTCATGACATTTATGTCCAAGTGTCAGAACAACTCGAGTTAAATGAGAATTTCCTACTTCAGAAGACTGTTAGTCAGAGTGGGTTGAGTTGCGGAGTTTGCACCTCTGACAGCTCGCTTTTGCATTCCCACAACTCAGTTGGATAGTATGGAGCGCAAAAGTCCAAACGGGACAAGTTTGGCAAAGACCGGTCCTTCTCAGGACCAACACTACCCTGATGACGGCAGGCGAATGCTTGCCAAAACGTCGGTAAATTCCAACAGTATAGATAATGGAAATAGCCCAAATAATGTACCAACAATTTTCATTATGTACCCGAGCCGCCTGCACCCCCTCTCTGTATTGGCCACTCGTCCTATCATTCCTTCGGCCTTTTTGTTTGTTTCTGCGCACACGTGCAGTTCGATCGGATATAAACAACACCGAACAAGAAAATGCTCAATTGAATAAGAATTTAAGGTAAACTTGACTTCATAACCTGTGATAGCTAATCCGCTGGGTTTTGATATAATATATATAGGGTGTTCCATGAGTCATTGGCCATAGCCTAATGGTGAATGCAAGATCTCCAGGCCTTTCAGAAAAATTGGTTGTTTTGTATCCCAAGAGCATCTTCATTAAAATCACATTCATCATATTATTTCATCCGTCTTTACATCTGCTGAATAGCTTTACTCACAGATTAATGAATTAGTTAGGATCAGTTGAATTATAAATTAAATTTTTAATATTTATATGTATTTCATGACGGCCTTCAGATACCTGAAGTGGATAAAATGTCAATCATAAGAAATCTGATTGGTGAATGTCAATGTGTGTTCCAACTGTTTTCTCCTCATGTCTTTACCGGTAGTTGATGTATGATTTTTTGACAAGTAGATAAGTATCATTCAGCTTTTTCAATAAGATCTATGTGAAAAAGGCATATAAAATTGCTGCTTCCTTTTGAAATGTTCAGTCTTTCTACAGTTGTGGAGATATTTCCCAGAATTGTTATTTTCTTGTAATATTGATGTCCACTGACTTTTCATTAAATACCTTTTGTCGTGTGAGTCCTTGTGATGATTTATTCTTAATTTTGTCACTCTATGGGTAACAAAAAGAGGATCCTGAAGGAAGTTAAGAGTAGAACCAAAACCGACCAGTCATTCCATACTTACTAACAGTTTCGTGACCGTCTATTATTCAAATGTCAGATGATATTTCATCTAACGAGAAATTCAATGAAAACTGGTGACGATGGCATGTATGTTCTGATTTAAACTGCTCGTCACTCGAAACGTTAATAGTGAAATTTATCATTAACTTTCACTTCCCATAATTTTTAGAATCCTGAATGCATTTTAAATTGCAGCCCAGATTTTGAAAGCTCTTTTCATCAACTATCGAATCATTTCTTACAGCTCCCTCAATATTGATCAGGATCAAAGATACAGGGTGAAACAAAATTTTGTGCATGTTTAACACACACCGGCATTTTGTCCGAAGACCACGTTGCTCTTATATCATGCGGTCATTTTATAAATAGCAACCATACCTCGGGATGTTTTTGAGTTTTTGCCAATAACTACAGGGGTTTCGGAAAAAAATATTTTTTTTGTTTGTTTTGAACTGACTAATTTTGTAAAAGTTTCACAAATGGAGGCTACGATGGATTTCAAAGAAGCCTTTTAGCAGTGCTTCGTATTGTAGGAGGTATGTATACCAAGTTACCCAAAAACAATCAATAATTTATTACTTTTGAACTTACAGTCGATGATAAAAATTTGAAACCTTATCGAACAGAACATTAATACAACTTATTAACAACAAAAAAACGCCATACATTATTAATATATATTAATATGATTTTGAAATTGGTTCCCTCACTCCAAACGTGTTCGATTGGATTCATGTCAGGCGATCGTGCAGGCCACTCCATTCGCTCTATATTTTCCACCCGAAGAAACTCTGCGATATTCCTAGCACGATGGGGATGTGCATTATCATCAATTAACATGAATCCATCGCCATAATTTTCAGCAAAAGGAACCACAACATCTCTTAAACACCTATCTCGATACCTTTCAGCATTCATACTCTCACCCACTAACACTACCAACTCCGTTCTTCCATTCTTCATTATCCCACCCCGAACAGTCACACCACCCCCTCCAAATGCCACTCTCGCCTCCATATGCTCTTCTCTATACCTTTCACCCGTTTCTCTCCACACCAAAATACGTGCATCCGAATTATACAAATTAATGGCGGTATTCTGCTTTCATCTGTAAGCGAATCTGTAACTTTTCATAAGTTCACAGGACAATAACGATTCTCAATGCTTTCTATAAATCTGTAGCTTACAGATGATCGGAAACATATCGAAAGGTATATTGTGAGGTTATGTTGAATGATTTGTTTTAGTCACAGAATATAAAATACTTTACTAAACTCAACTAGTTTTGTAATTCATGTTCCTACTTCGGTTGTTTATTTCTCTTTCTCGTTGTAACGAACACGAATTGAACATAAATATATCTAATAATCAATACTTACGAGCCAAAATGATTCTATTCTATGATCTTATTACGAAGTAGTTACGATCTCATTACGAAGTAGTTCAAAATTGACACTTCTAATACGAGAGTTACAGAAAAACTTCCAGAATGTCATAATTTACGAATCTGGAAGTCAGCCACATACAGATCCATAGATAAATTACAGATCAATCGTACGCTACAGATTCGTAGCTTACAGAGAAAAAGCAGAATACCGCCATAGATCGCGACTCATATACAAATAAACATCCGCTCCCCTCAGCTACTCAGTTGCGTCAAGTTGGTGACTCACTAGTGGAATTTCGATATGAAAATATTTTGGGAATTTTGAGCCCATTTTGTGACAATTTGTGCCGTACGTTACGAATTATGTGCCCATTCAGTTTTCGAGATATTTCGAGTTTTTACTATAAGTCACCAACTTGACGCTGTGACTCATATATGGAATTTTGAAAATTTTCTTTTTTCGATGAATTTTGCTCATTTTGTGCCAATTTGTGCCGTATATTATGAATTTTGTGCCCATTCAGTTTTCGAGATATTTCGAGTTTTCACTATGAGTCAAGCGTCGAGTTGGTGACTCACATTAGAATTTTGGAAATTTTCGTTTTTCGATAATTTGTGTCTATTTTGTGCCAATTTGTGCCATTAGTAACGAATTTTGTGCCCATTCAGTTTTCGAGATATTTCGAGTTTTCACTATGAGTCTAGCGTCGAGTTGGTGACTCACATATGGAATTTTGGAAAAAAAAAATTTTTCTATAATTTGTGTCTATTTGGTGCCAATTTGTTCCGTAAGTTATGAATTTTGTGCCCATTCAGTTTTCGAAATATTTCGAGTTTTCACTGAGTCAAGCATCAAGTTGGTGACTCACATATGGAATTTTGGAAATTTTCTTTTTTCGATGTATTGTTCCTATTTGGTGCCAATTTGTGCCGTATCTTTTAAATTTCGTGCCCACACAGTTTTCGAGATATTTCCAGTTTTCCATGTCAGTCATCAACTTTATGTGACTCACATGTGAACAGTTTTTTTTTTATTAATTGCGCTCAATTTGCGCCAATTTGGGCCGTATGTCATGAATTTTAACAAAAAATCGCATGTTAAACAATCATCAAGTGAAAGCCATGCTTAATCCAACAAAAACACACACCAACAGAGGACCAATAGCTACCCGTCTTTTGACAAACACGAGCGTCGTTGAAGACGTGCAGGAGGCGATCATATTTCATAGTATTGCGTATCAAAGATTTTAGAGTATAAAGATAGGAAACGACCCTATATCTCCAGTACTAAAAACCGACAACGATTTTCGATTAAGTCAACACACGACAGACTAGATGGCGCTGAAATCATGTTAACTAAATTTGTCGATACAGATTTCTGCATTCTACGAAGAGCACGAAATTTGAATGAAATCATACTTATTGAATTGAATTTCGACTTTGTCAGGCCCAGAATATAACATCCTGAGCGACAAAACAAAAACCAATGCTCTTTCTTGTTCTGCTCATATTAATAAAACACGCCGTTAAATTTTTTATATTTTTATTTGAGGTAAATACATTTCAAGAATATCGTACAGCAGTATCAGAACCATTTAAAATAAACTACCAATTCAAGAATAGTTATT
Organism: Hippodamia convergens; assembly: GCA_038502775.1. Lineage (NCBI taxonomy): Eukaryota > Metazoa > Arthropoda > Insecta > Coleoptera > Coccinellidae > Hippodamia > Hippodamia convergens. Next base: position 113,402,050 of record CM076607.1, read on the forward strand.
TATGATACAAGTGCAGAAAGCATTGATATTCTTACAAGAGTTCAAAATTCGAAAAAGAGCCACGATGTGGCGAGTTTTTGAATGAACGGAATTGACACATAATTAAAGAAAACCACAGATTAATCAGAACAACAATTATAGAGGTGTTCAGGATGTTATCCGATCCCATTCAACGACATACCTGCATCGCATACAGGATCTGGTATGAAGGCTTGGAATAGGAATAATTTCCTTTCAGTATTCAGTATTTCTTTATAAAACAATATTTAAATTGAATAATGAAAGAACAAAGAAGATATCAAAAAATAATAATGCGATGCAATACAATTTACTTATTGCTAATTTATTACTGGATATGAGAGGCTGACCTTTGAAGGAGTGACGGATCACTTTCATCCTATTAATTTTGCACCGCAAAGAGTTGATTGTAGCCTTCATCCTCTTGCTTTTCTTTGTCGTAGGGGACTATGACAAAGAAATAGCTGAAAAAAAGGAATATTAGGTCATTCAATAATTTGAATGAAAATTATCTCGAATTTACATTTACAAGCTGGAATGTATTCATGAAAATGGTTAAGTTTTAAAACTTATTGTGACTGAAGTCAGTGAGACATTTAAGAAACATTTAAAGATAAAACTATGAGGTTAATGGAGAGACTTACAATTATTATTTGTGCATTCACTAGGATTTGCCATATTACAACTCTCAATTGGTGGTGCAGCATCTGTTTTGGAAGCTCCCGATGTTGGAATTTCTGTAAAAGGAGAAGCTTTAATGAACGAATTCAATGTCAGACATATGTGTTTTTCATTCATTATATTAATATTTGGTTAAACTCACCGACAGAATTTATTGCAGCACTTTCAGAAATTGATTCATTTTCTTTCGAATAAGGCCCCTTCAGGAATGGAATGCTTCCTGGATGCAGCAATTTTCGAGGGTAATAGTACCTGATTTGTTCTGGAGAAAAATGCTCACTGCATACGGTGTAAAATTTATTGAGATCGATATCGCCTTGTCCTGAAAATTCTGCCCATTTCTGAGCACTGAAAATAAAAGGAATGAATAACACAGTTACAGGAGTCGTGTTTCATTACTTACATTTCCATTTACTTTGGTAATGAAACAGTTCTTCACCATACAACACGATCCAGAACCCATCTTGAATTCGAAGAATAATAAATAATAATATAAGTAAAAACCGAAAAAACACACGACAGCAAAAACCAAGCAAACTTCGAAACTAGTCAATCAACAAGAGCGGAATGGCCGATTGGCGGAATGGCGCCTTGCCAGCCACGTGATCGATCACGTGCTAAATTTTAGTCAACACAAGACTCTTCAGATGGCGCTGAAAACTGTAGTCGCTTCGTTTCCTATCTTTATACTCTTTAATCTTTGTTGCGTTTTATATTATCTCCATCACTGTGGATAACTCGCGTGTGCTGACACGCATAACTGTTATAGGTACATTCTTCTGATTTATTCGTGTTGGATTCATATAGGTATCAACGTAAACATTATTTGAATTGAACTTTGTAAGTGACCAGGTACCTCTTATTGAATATGAAGAAGATTTGAAAAGTCGAATATTCGAAACTTTATGTGAATCATTGAGAAATACAAATAACGTTCGTCAATGATTTTCTAAACGAGTATTTATATATGTATCTCCCACAAGAAAAACTAGAAATATTCCGAAAACTGAAGGAGCACACAATTCATAACATAAAAAAATTTCCAAATTAGTGACACACAGTGATAACTCGAAATATATCGAAAACTGAATGGGCACAAAATTCGTAACTTACGGCACAAATTGGCACAAAATAGACACAATTTATCGAAAAAAAAAATTTTCCAAAATACCATTTATGAGTCAAAGCGTCAAGTTGGTGACTCATAGTGAAAACTCGAAATATCTCGACAACTGAATGGGCACAAAATTCGTAATTTACGGCACAAATTGGCACAAAATGGGCACAAAATTCCTAAAATATTTTCGTATCAAAATTCCACATATGAGTCACAGCGTCAAGTTGGTGACTCATATTGAAATTTCGAAATATCTCGAAAATTGAATAGGCACAAAATTCGTATCATACGGCACAAATTGGCACAAAATGGGCACAAAATTCCCAAAATATTTTCATATCCAAATTCTACTAGTGAGTCACCAACTTGACGCATCTCAGCTACTCCCCAATTGCGATGAATTCTGGCCCAGTTCATTCTGGCGGTCCGATGTTGCGGAAATAGCTGTGGACAGGCAGCTCGTCTACGCGCTCGAAGGTTTCTTTCATGGAGATGCCGACGAATGGTTGAACAGGACACATTTATGTTCGTTATGTTTCTTATTTGAGTCGCATTCAAGGTTCTGCGTCGATTAATGGTCAGAAGGATGAGGTTATCATCCAAACGGCATATAATTCTATTCGTTCCTCAACCATGTCGATATCCTACATTACCAGTCTCCTCAAAATGACAAATGTGTCGATTTATTGTCATTACTGATGCATTAAAAATGGTACTCAAATGAATTTGGGTATAGTCTAACCGTCGTAGCCTAAAATAACAATTACCTCTGAGAAATTCTAGTGTGGATCACTGTAGTGACTGACCTGCTAATGTTTTCCATCTCGACCCGCTTTAAACGAGGCATTTTTTTATTTGATGAGAACAGAATTACACTGACGTTTTCACGAAATTTGGAATTTAATTAAACTTCTATGGATCCGAGCATTTTTTCAACAATACGTTGTTATGGAAACATAAATTCAAAGAAAACCGTTCACTAAGGTTCAAACTTTTATCATAGACATTTCAAAAGCAATAAATTTTTTATGGTTTTTGGGTAACGTGATATACATACCTTCTGGTAAAACTACCTGAAATAACACGAAGCACTGCTAAAAGGCTTCCCTGAAATTCCTTAAAGCCTCCATTTGTAAAACTGTTCCAGAATTAGTCAGTTCAAAACAAAAATGCAAAAAAATATTTTTTTTCGAAACCCCTTTAGTTATTGGCAAAAACTCAAAAACGAGGTATGGATGCTATTTATAAAATGACCGCATGAAATAAGAGCAACGTGGTCTTCGGACAAAATGGCGGGATGGAGAATTTTTGTTAAACATGCACAAGATTTTGTTTCAACCTGTATCTTTGATCCTGATCAATCTTGAAGGAGCTGTAAGAAATGATTCTATAGTCGATGAAGAGAGCTTTCAAAATCTGGGCTGCAATGTAAAATGCGTTCAGTATTTTAGAAATTATGAGAAGTGAAAGTTGATGCCAAATTTCACTATTACCGTTTCGAGTGACAAGCAGTTTATTTTGAGAGAGTTTCAACTTTATCGAAAATCTCATTGAAAACTATAATTGAAGGCATATCAGAAGGAGTTATTATCGTTAACTTCTTATAATAAAATTAGGAGGTCGAGAATATTGTGTGAAATGAACTACAACTTTTTAACTGTCAGAGATAGAGGAAGTCGTCACATTCTGGAACTCTTTTTTCAAGAAACTCATAATTACATCAACTGCATTCCTCTATCTTTTTTTGTTTTCGGCTGAAGTTTAGGATATTTCCGCATAATTCATTACTTCTCCGTTTCTGTTCATGCTATAATGTGAAAATAAAAACATTATAGGGACAGGTATTAAAAGAGTTTTCCGGAATTATTGGCCGTGGTCAATTATGAAAAATTTCACCTAACGTTTCGCCCAGTGGCGTAGCAGAGGGCACCGCAGACCCCGCGGGCAGAATGGGGGCCACGACAATAAGGGGGCTCCCCGGGCCAAAAGGAAAGCTTTGAATGGAGCCCAAATAACTATTGAAATTGTCAATTCGCGATATTTTTTTGATGATATAACGAACAAAACCTAAACAATGAAGGAACAGTTATTATTCTCGAAAAATAGAGAAATATTCCTGAATTATATTAAAAAACATAAAAGATATACAGTAATTAGATTCGACATATCACTAAATAATACCCTGTTTTACCCAATTTTCAAGAGTTATTTATATAGCGTCAAGCTATTCTGTGTTTCTCTTTGAACATCGCCACATGATCGTTTAATTGGGGATTATTTGACGTGTTGTTCTTCAGGCGGCTTGCGGCTTATCTGTTATTGCAGAAATTATTGTCAATTCTCCAATCAGGATATTTTTATGAAGAAGGGGAAAACATTATGAAATCTTATTATTTCCATTTTCTTTCTAGTTGTTGGTCAAACAAGTGTAACAAGTGTTTTAATACGAAACCACGTTGTGTTTTGAATATTCTGACTTTTTAAGTGCCTTTAATTTCAGGATTACAATTTCATTGAAGGTTAGTTACAGAATAAATTGCGTAGCTTATTTATCCGTTAAGAAATGTCTCTTGTATTTTTTTTATTATTCATTTATTTCAATATTAAAAAAAAAGAGTGGTTATTGAATGCACAAAGAAGAAGCGGCAGTTTGAATATCTTATAATTTTGCAGATATTAGAAATAATGTTAGAGCAGAAAAGAAAATATTTGAGTGGAGCTTGCAAAACAAAACTACAGAGAGAAAAAAATGCATTTTATAAGCAACGAAAGGTTTTTTAATATTTCAATAAGCGAATGTCTCAGTCACGTTCAATTATTCAGCACAGTGGCGTATCAGGCTTCACAAATGAGGCCCCAATAATTTCATTCTTTTCTGATGATATAATGAACAAAACTAAAACAATGCTTTCCGGGGCTCTCTTTAAAAATCGCCAAATGATCGTTTATTGGGCTTAAAATAATCAAGAATTATTTAAGGAATTCAATGTCACAAGCACGTCTATCAGACTTTCAAGCCTACTCCAACTCCGAACAAATTTTTCTGAGGTCGGTAACCAAGCGCTATGTAAGAAAGGGTTCTCTTCTTTTCTGTTTATGTCATTTTTGTGTTTATAAATTGCAATGGTCACAACCTTTTCCAGCCACAAATCGGGGTGTAGATGACACTTTCGGTTCGAACACGTTAGTGTCAGAAATTCAGCGTTTGAGGTATAATCCGACCGAAAATCCTCTGAAGATGCCTATCGAAGTTGTAGGCGAAACGTTGGGTGAAATTATTCCTAATGGATCACGTCCAATAAGCCCAGAAGACTCTTTCAATACCAGTATATCTGGTCGTCAAAACCTTAAACTATTTATTATAGAGACAGTTTTTTATGGCAATCCATAAAGGTGCTCTGATATTTTTCATTTCTGAGAGATATCATAAAATTGTGGTTTTTTTCATGGAAAAGGATAAGGACTCAGATAAAATGATCGTTTTTTTTTAGTTTTTAAAATATACAACACATTTCACAGAATGGCCCACGTTAAACAGTCCAGCCCAATATCCATCAGTGAGCTCTACATTGCAACATAACCAATATGTAGAACACACCTGTTTTTTGGAATTGTCAATTGAGCAGGGCTTGGGTTTGCAGCTTCATGCGGAGAGTGTGATAGGCAGATTGAAGTCCGCCGTTTACGCTCTTCGAGTTTTGAAAAAAGATGTGGGTTTGCCATTTCTGATGAATGTTTATTACTCTTATTTTCAATCTTTTATGACATAGGTATGGTTTAATTTCCTGGGGGAATAGTGTGTACGCTGAATCAATATTCAGAGTTCAGAAGATGGCGATACGCTGTATATTCGAATTAAGTTATGTGCAATCATGTAGAGTAACTTTCAAAAAGAAAAATTTGCTTACTTTGACAGGTCTATACATTTATAAATTATTACAATTTTTCTTCAACAATCCAGATAAGTTTTTGAAAATCAAAAGCTCACAAACCTATGACACTGGTCACAACTTGTATATGTATCCTTAGCATAAATTTTCGTCAACTGAGAAGGGATGCACATATATGGCGATCAAACTCTTTAATTCTCTGCCCAATGACATAAAACAAACATTATGTTTCAAAGATTACAAAAAAAAATTGTTCAATCTATTAATGGAATGGAAGCCATATAATGTGTCAGAATTTTTGAGACGTAGGGATTAGCTTGGTTTTTATTGTAAGCGGGCATTGCTGTATGGGTGTATTTTTTGACTTATTTTGAATTTCAAACAACAAAATTTCTAGCTCCTCCAAGGATGGAGGTTTGGTCGTTGGGCCAGCAACCCAGCACCAAATAAGTTCACAATGTTGCTGAATTTCTTATTCAACAAGCTTCGGAATAGGACTGGTAGTATTCAACGACGAACTAGTGAATGAACTAGGAATGAGAATGATTACTTGAAATGTACAGGGACTATTGAGCACCAGGGGATAATTATTGCTGGAGTTGTTTGTTAACGTAAGAGTTGGATTGGAGATTGAAAATGAAGTAGCAGGGCAGTTCGGAGAAATACCAAGGATTGAAAGGCTTGGTGAAGAGAACTGTGTATACGGCATTAAGCTGTTTCTTGATGATATGTATTGTATATTGCATATTGTTAAGCCCAGAATATACAATATACAAATACCGTTGTATATTATGATTGTGAGAATGATTTCTCGAAATAAATTAATATGATCATTATTATTTCCAAGTGCAATTTAGAAACCGTCAAGTATATTTCAGATTAGTCACTTCAATTTCAGAAAGCGTCAATTGAATTTCAGATTAGGCAATTGAATTTCAAAAAACATCAAATGTAATTCGGATAAGTCAATGGAAGTTCATGTGATATTTTCTGAAATTCATTTGACCTAAGACTTATCTGAATTTTATATGATGTTTTCTGAAATACAATTGACTAATCTAAAATTCAAGTGATGTTTTCTTAATGTCAATTGAATATTTCTGAATTACACTTGGTAATGGTGTAGAAACGGCTCACACCACAGGTTAATTTTTTGACGCTTTGCTATTGACTGGGATTATGATTATTGATCATACCCCAAATCGTGAAGTGCGTCAAATTAGTGACTCACTAGGGGAATTTTCATATGAAAATATTTTGGGTACTTTGTGCCCATTTTGTGTCAATTTGTGCCAACTGAAATAAGACAAGCAGGTGTGGAATTGAACTTATTCTGGCTCCAGTCGAACTCTAAGTCAGTGGTATTGTCGGAAATTTACAAAAAATCCAAAGCTAACTAAAATTTACTAATTAGGTCCTTAAAACTAGCGTATCATCACAGACTCTTAGAAAGTTTTATCAATAATAATAAAATATATACAGGGTGGCCATTTGAAAACGAAACAGACGAGATTACAGACGAAATAAATTTTTTCGATAGAAATGCTCGGACAGGTCGATTTCTGTTTCGAGGGGGACAGATTAAGATGTAGGTTACGGACGCATAGCGCTTCAACCCTTGCTACTACAACCCTCACCCCCAATTTTTGAATAGAGAAGATGGGGTGAGTGATACCTCATTTGAAAGGTATTTTCATACTGATTTCAGCACAGTAATTGTTTTTTCATTTTATGCATTAGTTCTCGAAATATTCATGCGTTAGTTAATTTTATCACTTAAATTAATTTTTTGCGAATAATTGACATTTCGTGCTTCCGAAACACCAACATTTCCGTACTTGTATTTGAAATTGCAAAACATCTACCACTGGGCAAATGAAGTCATACCGTACGTGTTAATGCTATACTAGGGTCAGATGTTCGACTAGCTGTTTTATTCACTGAAATTATTCTCCAACTGTACGGTATCAGAACGATTTGAAGTATTGATCTAAGAAATAAGACTTTTCAAAGTAAAGTAAATAATTTATCAAAAACTCACATCAATTAATTAAATATTCAGATTGTTCACTATTAGCTTCGATACAATGAAATAAGTTTTGTTCGAAACGATGGCGCACATTTTGCAGCAGCATTTCTGGAGTGATTTGACGACATTCGTTCACTATACGTCTTCTTAAATCTTCTATGGAATCGGGCTGTGTAGAGTAAATTTTACTCTTCAAGTGGCCCCAAAGAAAGAAATCTAGTGGTGACAGATCTGGCGATCTGGCTGGCCATTCAGTGGGACCCTTTCTTCTAATCCACCGATTTGGAGATCTTTGATCCAGATATTCTCGAACTGGTAAGGCGTAGTGTGGAGGAGCTCCATCCTGCTGAAACACAATCTGATCTTCCACATAATTTCCAGCATTGTTTTGAATAATTTTCGTCAAAATTGGATCAATGTGATTTTCCAATAAGTCCAAATACATATCTCCAGTAAGATTACCAGGTAAAAAGAACGGGCCGACAATGTTGTCACCAAATATTCCAGCCCAAACATTGAGTTTTTGTGGTTGTTGAGTATAAACTTCGTGGAACAATCTCGGATTAGCATCGGCCCAATAACGACAATTGTGTCGATTTACTGTGCCGTTTAGAAAAAACGAACACTCATCGGAGAAACAAACATTGTACAGATAATTGGGATTAGCAGTTACTCGTTCACTCATTGTATCACAAAATTCAACACGACGGTCAAAAACATCTTCGTTTAGTGCGTGTGAAAGATGGATTTTGTAAGGATGGAATTTATGATGCTTCAAAATATTTTCAATTCGAGTTCGTGTAAAACCAGATTCATGTGCTAGCTGCCTCGTACTCGTCATTGGATTCAGAGCAATCTGCCCAAGAACAGCTACTTCAGCTGCTTCATTTCTTTCCATGTTTCGTTTTTTATTAGCCACGGACCCGGTTTCTTGAAACTTTGACACTAATTCCAAAACATACTTCCAATTAACATGTTTATCTAAATGTTGTTGATTGAGGAATTCTGCGGTTCTATTCGCACATTGATTGTTTGCAAAAAAAAAGTGAAATTATTTCCACCCGCTCTGCAATTAAATGAACCATGTCGAACAATGAATTAGAACACATATAAGTCTCGATTCAAAACTAAGAATAATTCACATGTCAAAGAACCAGTAAGCCAACTTAATGATCTGTTCGTAATAAATAAAAAATTATCGATTCTCATTTTTTTGAAAAAGATATGAATTCAAAAGTCAACAAAATGAAAACATTATTGAAGCCAACTGAGAAAACACTTCATAATTAAGTCGGAAATCGTTTCACGAATTGGGACTGGAATATTTCTGTGGCATCATTAATGATTTGACTTTCTTACCTGGTAATCTGATTAGAGATTTGGACTTTTTGGAGATTTCTATCGATCAAGTGTTACCACATGTTATTGGAAATACTGCAAATTATATCGAAGATAATTTAGATTGAGTTTCAGCAAGATTGAGCTCCTTCGCAATACGCTTTGTTTGTTCGACATCTTGATTAAAGATTTCTATGTCAGTGGATTGGAGGAAGGAAGCCACAGTCATGGTTGTTTTGAAGCTCAAAATGTCGATTTTTCACAAAAAAACACTACAAGTGCCATGAAAACACCACTTCATTTTCAAATGCTTAGTTAAGAATATTTCGAGAACTAATGCATAAAATGAAGAAACAATTACTGTGCTGAAATCAGTATAAAAATACCTTTCAAATGAGGTATCACTCACCCCATCTTTCCTATTCAAAAATTGGGGGTGAGGGTTGTAGTAGCAAGGGTTGAAGCTCTATGCGTCCGTAGGTTACTTAAGTTAAGTTGTCCCCCTCGAAACAGAAATCGACCTGTCCGAGCATTTCTATCGAAAAAATTTATTTCGTCTGTAATCTCGTCTGTTTCGTTTTGAAATGGCCACCCGGTATAATGATAATAAGCCTTTATTTCCAAGAGGTATGAATTCCACCCAATTACAGGAACAGTGAAAATATCCCAAATTAAAAAAAAAATACAAATCAGCTTAAGAATTGATCGAAAAATGAAAATGCATCAATACAATCAACGCAAAAATTGTATAAAGAAATTGTTGAGCTATATATATATATATATATATATATATATATATATATATATATATATATATACATATATATTGCACATATAATTGACTGGAGACTGCAAGCTTCAATTGGTTCTTCCCGATCTCAAATAAAAAAGTGATCTTCCTCTACTTTCTAACCGTGGAATCAGAAATGGTATCCTCTCCAACAGTGCTGGGCAGTCAATTCTGTTATTCAACAATTTATATATAGTATTAAGAGCTAATATAGCTCTTCTAGTCTCTAAGGATTGACCATTGAATCTTTTGAGAAGAATTTTGTGGTCGCAACCTATTGGAGGGTAAACAGAATCCAACCTCCATACTAAAAATTTATAGAATCGCCGTTGAACCGCCTCCAACTGATAGACATGACATGACATCTACAAATAGGTCGCCAGATCAGGCTAGCGTATTCAAGCCTACTTCTAATTAATGAATTGAACAGGGACATGAAGGTCCTAGCATCCGAAAAGTATCCGCTGCTAGGCACAATGAATCCGTATACCCTGAAAGCAGAGGAAATCGTTGCTTCGACGTGATGGGGTACAAAAGAACATTTCTCATCGAACAAAACACCCAAATCCTTCGTCTGTGTCTCACGATTCTATTCATTACCGTCCATACTATAAGGATACCGAATTGAATACTTTCTTCTGGTATAGGATATCATATGACACTCATCAATATTCAAACTCAAGCAATTAAAACTACACCAACGACATAATTGATCAACTGCGTTCTGCAGTGTGATGCAGTCCAACATCGATTCAACTCTCAAAAATAATTTTAAATCATCTGCAAAAAGCAAACTCAAAACCTCCACCTCATCAAGCAAATCATTTATGAACAGAATAAACAAAAGCGGTCCCAAATTAGAACCCTGAGGAACTCCGGACTCCGCAAGAAATAGGAATGAAACAGAACTCCCAACTTTGACATACTGTAGCCTGTTGGACAAATATGATCTCATGAGCCTCAGCAGGCCATCCGAGAATCCAAATTTGATCCTCAGCTTCATAATAAGCAGCTCATGGTCTACGCGATCAAATGCCTTACTGAAATCTGTATAAATAACATCTAATTGTTCGGACTGATCTAGTGTCTCAACCAATTCTTGTGAGAAAACCGACAAGTTGGTCAAGCTTGAATGCTGTGGCATAAATCCGTGCTGCTCAAGATGTATCCTGTTCGCTATGTTTGAGAATATATTTTTATATAAAATGATCTCAATAGATTTAGAAAAATTTGACAGAATGGCTATGGGTCTATAGTTCGATATAAGGGATTTATCCTCTTTTTTCAGAACTGGGATGATTTTTGAAAGCTTCCAGACTGACGGATATTCTCCGGTATTCAATGACTGATTGAAAATATGCGAGAGTGGCGAAGTTAATACATTTATGCAATCTTTAACTAGGAAACTCGGCACACCATCAGGTCCGGCTGTGCTGTTGTTTTTCAATAAGTGTAAAACAGTTTGGAAAATTGTTAAAAATCAGCCTAGTAGGAATAATAAATAAAAATAAAAAAAGTAAAATTGTTTTGAACACCGATAGAGTGTATTGTACCGAACCAATTGAAGTGGCAAATGAATTTGCTCGATACTTTTCATGTATCGCTAACGCATGTAGTCTAACTCTAGACCAAGCATATGGAAATACGGAATCAGGATCCCATACAACATCCCCTTTACACTGTAAAACATTTTATTTTCACCCTCTAGATTGCCATGATGTTAGAAGTGCAATTAATGCCTTGAAAAATGTAAAAAGTTCTGGTATTGATTTTATATCTGTCAGAATAGTGAAATTAATTTCCGATCATATAATGAATCCCTTTGCCCATCTTATAAATGGTTCAGTCTGTTCTGGAATCTTTCCAGCTGTACTCAAGGATGCCACTGCTTAACCTATCTTCAAGAAAAATATTCCAGACAGTATTTCCAATTATCGACCTATTTCTTTGTTGATTGTTTTCTCTAAAATCTTCGAGAAAATAGTATTAAATCGAATGATGAAGTTTTTGGACAAATTCAACATAATTAGAGAGAGAACCGTGCTGGCTACACGGTTTTAGAACCGGACGATCGACCGAGACTGCTGTTCTGGACTTTGTACATTCGGTTCAGGTTTCGTTGGATAACGGATTGATGGTGGCAGGTTTGTTCTTCGATATTTCGCGAGCCTTCAATATCATTTCACCTGAATTCTTGTTGGGCAAGCTATTCAACCTTGGATTTCGTGGAGCATTCCTCGATTGGATTAAGGATTATGTATCAGACAGAAGAATACACGTGAGAATTGACGATGTTTCTTCAGGTGAGTAAAAGATTGATCTTGGTGTACCTCAGAGGTCAGTTCTATGTCAACTCCTATTTATACTCTTTATAAATTACCTTCCTCACCATATAAGAACAAAAATTATTATATTTGTAGATGATACATCGTTTCTGGTAACAGCTGAAAATCTGGAGGAACTCATGAAGGCTTTTGCTGACTGGTGTATGTGTAATGCACTAATTCTCAATCTAGATAAAACACAAGTTATCAAATTAAGATTGTAGAAGGACAACCCTTCAGTTCTGAAACTTTGTCATAATAGCTTGATTTCTGAAAAGTCTACAAAGTTCTTAGGAGTTTATATTGAGAAATGTTTGAGATGGTCTGAACAAGTATCACATGTAAGCAGGAAGCTCAGTTCTTCATTTTATGCCATTCGTCGAATAAGGGATACTCTCCCACTTGCTGCTGTTTTTAATGTTTATTATACCTTGCATATAATATTTTGATCTGGGGCTGCTCTATGGATTTCATAAGAGTTTTTATAGCTCAGAAGCACATCCTTCGTATGATACTTGGTCTTGGTCCGCGAATATCCTGTGGACCATCATTTGTGAGACATGATATACTTACAGCTCCTTGTATATACAATATACAAATGTGTTCATTAGGAAAAATGAAGGAAGTACTCCTACACTTTCCAGTTTTCATCAATATAGTACAAGAAATAATAAAACTTTTTCTTTACTTAGGTAATGTTTATGTTTAGACATAAAACTACTAAATTTAAAACATCATCTAAGATATAAGAGCATTATTCTGTAAAATCATCCACCTTCCTCAATAAAATCACTCAATATGACTGGCTTCTGCAAGAAGATGAAATCCCTACTTTTAAGTAAATGTTATTATAGTGTGAATGAATATCTCAATGATGATTGTATTCTATAATTTCAATTTGTGTTCTCCTCTTTGTAGATGTAAATTATATTGACTTGTCCTATACACTGTATTGTGTCTAAATGGATCAATAAACACTATCTATCTATCTATCAATATTATAAAAATTGTGCCCATTCGGTTGTCGAGATATTTCGAGTTTTCACTCATATATGGAATTTGGGTAATTTTTTTTTTCTATAAATTTTACTCATTTTGTAATAATTTGTGTATATTATGAATTTTGTGCCCATCCAGTTTTTGGGATATTTCGAGTTTTCACTGTTTCAAGCGTCAAGTTGGTGACTCACATATGGCATTTTGAAAACTTTCTTTTTTCGATATATGTGCTCATTTGGTGCCAATTTGTGCCGTATATTATGAATTTTGTGCCTATTATGTTTTCGAGATATTTCGAGTTTTCACTGAGACAAGCATCAAGTTGGTGGTGACTCACATAATGGAATTTTGGAAATTTCCTTTTTTTGATAAATTATTCTTATTTTGGTATGAAAAGAGTCTTCCGGGCTTATTGGCCGTGGTCTATTAGGAATAACTTCACCTAACATTTCGCCTACAACTTCGGTAGGCATCTTCAGAGGATTCTCGGTCTAAGGTTGTACCTCGAACGCTGAATTTCTGACACTGGCGCGTTCGAACCGGAAACGTCATCTGCGCGCCGGTTTATGGCGGGAAAAAGTGGCGCGTCTACGTGCGCGATGCTGATTGGCCCATCGCTCCCGCTTCGTGTCGGCTTGATCTTTGTTTTTTCTAAGGTCGGTAACCAGGCGCTATGCAAGAAAGGGGTCTCCTCTTTTCTATTTATGTTATTTTTGTGTTTATAAATTTCAATGGCTTCCATGTTCAGCCTGGGATAGTAACTTCTAATATTGGAAATAATCTCCGCTTTTGAGAAATCTATGTTGTGTCCATCTATTAGCGCATGTTCTGCTAGTGCGGATTTTTCTGTCTGATTCAGTCGACAGCACCGTTCGTGTTCCTTAATTCTAGAGTTAAGACTTCGCTTTGTTGTGCCAATATAGACTTTGCCGCAGTCACAAGGTATTCTGTAAATACCAGCTTGTGAAAGTGGGTCAACTTTGTCTTTGGTTGTTTTGATCATTTGCCCAAGTTTTTGTGTCGGCTTATAAATGGTCTCGATGTTGTGCCTTTTTAGTATTTTTCCAATTCTATCTGTGACCTTGGGGATGTATGGTAAGATGGCTCTCCCGTTAGGTGTGATTTGTGATGTGTTATCATCACGGGTGGAAGTTTTTGTTCTTATTGCCCTCTGAATTTCTTTGGTATTATAGCCATTGGCGATGAATGCATTCTGTAAATGTTCAAGTTCATCCTCCAGAAATTCCGGCTCGCATAATCGTCGGGCTCTTTCTACGAGTGTTTTGATAACTCCTCGTTTCTGTTTGGGATGATGATTAGACTCCTTATGTCAGTGTGGGTTGGTTTTCTATAAACCCTGTGTCCTAGTTTCCCATTAGGCTTTCTAGTTCCAAGACGTCTAGAAATGGTAGTGCACCATCCTTTTCAACTTCCATTGTGAATTGAATATTTGGGTGCCTACTGTTGAGATGGGTTAAGAAAGCTTGCAATTCTTCATCTCCGTGACCCCAAATGACGAAAGTATCGTCTACATAACGTAGCCACGTAGATGGTTTCTTCGATGTCGATTCGATGGCACTTTGTTGTGAGGGGTCACCTGTCCAATCTGTGCCCTAATCAACGATAGACCACTATCAAGGGAAGAAAGCTGAACAGTGCAAGCCTCCACCTGACGTGCTTGTTCCATGAGAATTCGATCATGTTCCGCGATCTTGGCGCTACAACTTGCGACCTGAATCGAGAGCTCATGCTGGCTAGCCTTAATGGATTCAATATCGTCCCTCATACAAGAGATATCTGAGGACAGATTTTCAAGCTTTGCCATGAGAAGGTGAAACTCTCTCATAGTTACAAGTTTTTGAAAAAGATTGACGCATTCTCTTCTTGATTGTTCATTCCTGAATATTTCCAGTACAAAGAAACATAATTTTAACATGGTTACAAGACCATGTTAGTTTTCTTCAGATATTTATATAGGCTCTGATAGTATGAACTGCATTTGAAATTGTACGTTGAAACATTCATAGTTGTTTTTGATAAAAGTGTTTTGTATCCTCCTCGGTATCCTCTCAGTCTTCATGACTTATCTGACCATGAGAAATTGATGGTAATTTTGAAAATTTCATGATGAAAGGTGACAAGAAAAGCAAAAAAGTGGAAATTTATTCCAAAAATATGTTACTATCGATATTTAGTTAAGGAGAAAAAATTTAAATATCGGAGAGACCCCTGCCTGTTCGAGATAGTGAAAAACTTGTTTATCCACTCAACTGGATTCGAATGCGAACTCAACGTTCAAGGAATGGGTTGTATTATGTTCTTATAAGACATCCTTAATTCTATTTATCAATGTCACTATTGACTTGCGTTATTCATTTAATGAACCCTATTCATGTTGATGCTTCCGAGGCCGTGAAAGTTCATTTCCCTAAATTTATTCAATTTTAGATAGCCTCATATCCACTCTGTTTCCTAATTGAAAGGTACTTACGAGTATGAATCCATGAAATTATTCAAGATGTTTGATGGGAGATAAGCATGTAATTGAAGCTGATATCCTATTGAGTATCATCTATTGTGACGCTAGTCGCGGACGGGGTTAAGTTGAAATATATTATATTCTAGCTGCGTGTCTTTGCACAGAATTTGTAACTAATGAAAAAATTAGATTATTTTATGGAGAATGTTAAGAATGAATGACTCAAGAAGGAGGCACGGCTGCCTTCAACTCACTATGCTGATGGCTACTACTCTTATAGGACCTACCATCAAATTCAATTATGGCTTGGGAACAGGCGAGACCGTGAGCAGTGGTGATGGCAGAGCAGCCTCCAAGACCACATACCCATTCAAACGACAGGAATCGTGTTGCACAAGAGGCACTCCTCAGAAGCTACTTCTGTGCTTGCAAACGAGGGTGTACCTCTGCTTATTCTTGTTAGAAAGCAAGAATGCGGTGTTCAAATATGAGCACAGTGCTGGCAGTGAATGCGATAAATATCGACGACTTCTCTAATCTGATGGCGAAGATGAAACCATCGTCCTCCTATCCCCATTTCAACAGAACAAGAAGAGCTTCCAAAAGATGAAGTGGAAAGGGAACAATTATTTTTTAGCATTTTGCATCCAACATGTTCTAACATTTTTTAACATTTTAACCTTTTTTTCAACACCTCCATAATCACACTCTTCGTGTTTCATACATATTGTAAATGTTTCATTATTCTTGTTATTTTTCATCATTATTGCATTACCTCTTTTGAATATCAATACTTCATGAGCTGGTGAAGTAAGAATGTTTATTGTGTTATTTTTCAAATTCATTGTAGTTTTCTCGCGCATGTGTATTGGTTAGGATGCCTAGTACCTGCGAAACACACACGTGTGCGAAGAGAGAAGAAGGAACGTTGATGCATGGATTTCAGTTCAGAGTGTTCCTTAAACTAATAAAAATAACAAAAACTTTCAAGACTTCTTTGTGTAGTGCCTATATAGGGATTTGTAAGAACTGGACTACTACATCAGGGTAGCTACCTGGCGAACTATCCCAAACGACGAGCAGGGTAGGCAAATTTGGGCTCATTTTATTTTTTTTTCCAATAAATACACACAGTTCATTAAAATTATCATTACGCCTCAATCAACGATACACACCTTTTGAAATTTTTTGATTGTTGATTTTTAAACGCCCCTTCTTACCTCCCTGAAATATTTTTGCATTTATTGTTGAATTTAGTAAGGGGTATAAACAGTCAATTCAGATCAAAAAATCGTTGAAATACTTGATATTAGCCTATTGAGGGAAAACGAAACATTTGTCGGTATGTACCATAATTATGGGCTAATTTGAATTCCTGGTGCCTTCTGAACGCAGAATTTCATGCTGTGCAACTTACAATTCAAGACTTTTTTCGAATGGATTGACCGTTTTGGAGTAACAGGTCTTCAAAATGCCAAAAATTTTGAAAAAATGTTCGTTTTTCGATAGGTGATTTCTCGTAAACGGATGGGCCAATTTTGATGTTCCTTCCGTATGTCATTCGTCGCAGAATTTGAGGAGAGAATGATTTTTTGTGTGCGAGGCTTCCTCAATGAGATATAAGCGAAAAACTAAAAAAGGTAAAAAATTTCGAGGTTTGTAGCCCTCCAAAAGCTTTCCCGATAAAAATTTTGTTGGATTCGCTTAGTTTTCTACTACTGGGGTACCAGGACACCAATTAAAGGTTAAAAACATAATACCCGTCCTTTTGTGAGCAAACACCCCTTTTAATGTCTAGATTGACTAGACTATATTTTGAGTACCACGTAGAATGGAGTTTGGACGAACATCACTAGATGTCGTTTCAGTAGTATATTACTTCGAACCTGTCATCGGTGTAGCGTTCGTGCTTCAAAGTGTTTGTCGTCGAGTTGTAGAATTATGTTACGCTGATATGGGGTAACAACCTCGTATGCATCTATTCTCTGCTTGGCGATGTCACTGTCTCGGTGTTTAACTCTCAGTAAGGATCTCCGCCAGTGTACGGTCGCAGTTCGGAAATTAATTTTTCCGAGGTGTGACCGTATTAATGTTTTTATTACGGTTCGGAGTAGTGCTGTAACGCAGGTCGTTTCAGTGAAGCGGATGCGGAGTTGAAGAGTTTCACCCCCGGGGACGCTTAAATTTGGCCAAGCACTATTCAATTTTCGAGAAAATTTTTTGTTGTTGGCTAGTTTTTTTCTGCTTTCTTGGTTTTTCGCGAAATATTCGTGAGAATCAAAACGGCACAACTTCGCATACGAGTAGCAAAATTTTTGAACATGTTTTCATTGGAAAAAAAGAAGGTGCTGGGTTGACTTTTTGTTAATTTTCGTAATTTGCTAAAAATTCTAATTTTGGTGAAAAAATTAACTACAGAAGACATCACAAATGCACCACGAATTTTTCTAAACATTTGTGTGGACAAAATACGAAAGTGCTGGGCTATTTCTTTTTCTTAATTTCAATTTTTAGGAAAATCACACTGAGTTTCAGAAAGATCCGAATGTCACAACTCAGTAGGTAAATGATAGCAGATTTTTTCACTCATTTGTAAAAACATCACGAATATAGGACAATTCAGAGCATCAAGAATTTTCTCGAAATTTAAAAAGTGCTTGGCCAACTTATACCGGGTGTCCCACCAGGAATGCCCATTAGAAGTTTATGGAGAAATAATTATTCGATCATTTCTAAATTTTGTGCCGAGAAGATTATCATTTATGATATATTTTTGAATATCAATGACTTCCGCTTTCACCGGAAGTGGTATCAACTTTCTTATTTCAAATGGAACACCATGTATATTATGACTTTTTCGGATAGATTTTCGAATGCAACATTAATTCTATGTATTACTCCCCAAAGCCATCTAGAGTCGTTTTCGAGTTATTCACTGTTTTTCGAGAAAAATTACAAATTGAGGCTTGTCGGACACTGAGAATTCAATGAAAGCGCAACGCACAATCTCAGATCTGTTTTTTGAAATGGGTTTTTGACAAGATATTCAATTCAATTCTGAAGAGAAAATAACGTTTAGGTGTACTGGAAAGTTAAATGAGAGTGTCAAATTTGGAATTCGAAAAAAGCCAAAAACTCGATTTTTTCAAATGGAGACCATATTTTTTTCACTCACATATTAATTTATGAGGTAAAACTGGGTAGCGTTTATTCAGGGTTCCCCATATCTAAAATGTGCCATTTTCGAGATATTCATGAAAAACTGTTAGAATGTCAAAGTTTGAATTCCCAAGAAGGCAGAAATTAAATTTTTCCAGATGGACACGGTATTTTTTTCACTGCCATTTTAATTTGTGAGGAAGAAATATTGAGAAGGTGCGAAAAATGTTCAGAAGTAGGTCAGTTTAGGTGGACGAAATTTTAAAAAAGTATTATGATTCAATTTTCTTTTCTGATATATCTGAATATGAGTTGGGGATATTTCATGACTTGTTTTAAAATTTTTTCATTACAATTTAATCTTTCGATATGTATGTCATATTTTCCGACATCATGAGTAGTAAAAAAACTAGTGGTCGTTTACTTTGAACAATGAAATAAGTATAATTAATTATAGATGCATGATTTCTTGAAATGATAAGTATCAGAAAAATATTCGAAAATGTGTTGTGGCAAATTATAATTCATAAATAATACTTTTTTCGTTCATCAATGTCGAAGCGTCGTCACCACTCCTGTTCCGACCTCCGTTATAACTCCGCAAAAAATTCAACGGAGGCGCAAGCGAAGGTGGAGGTACTTTTTTTGAGGAACTTCCGCAGTAACGGAAGCGGAGGCAGAGCTCCGTTACAACACTAGTACCATGACACTCCAGCGGAAATTTCTCCATATAGTTTCTGTCTAACTTGCCTGGAAAGGTGGAGAAGCAGTCAATCACAAGGTTCAATATTTTAAAGAGGAAGTGGATAATTCTGGGATTAAAACGGGTGGACGACGTATTTTTTATAATAACTGGGTGAAGATGAAGTATTTTCTACAGTAAATGGCTGGTCCCCAATACGAAGAACGCCACCTGTTGTCCAGTTCGCCTCAAAATTCTTATAGTTAAACGTTCAACTGAAATTAATACTAATAATCATACTTAACGGTTAACCCATCATGGGACAAAGAATAATAAGAACAATCAAGTCAATGAAACAAAAGCACTACAGTGAGAAAAAACGAAGTTTCGAAATGTTCTAAAGGAAGATAAGGAAGGGATAAATACAAACAAAAATAACAAATCACTCTATGCGCTCGACAGGAGTCAGCTGAAGCAGGGGACTTAGCTGAAGCAGGGGTAGGTGAACAACAATCAATTGAAATTACTGTTCACAGTTCAGTCATCTCAAATGGGTAATGAGCACTTTTTCAACATCATTAACACCCTTAGCAGCGATGCCGCAGAACCTCCAGCTAAAACAGGCTAAAAACCAAGAAAACAGTAGATCCTGCTGTCACTTTTCATGGTTCTCGCTTCACAGATAGACTATCAACAACGATAATGTACCTACACTCGACGTTACCAATGAGTTACCAAAGATTTCAAACAATACTCCAATTTGTACCAAAATTGCGTTTCATATTTCAATTGCACCGTAAATAATCAAGAAACATTGATGAATTCAAAATAATAATCATCGAAATGAATACCACTTTCAATTCCTAGGCTCAATTAAGTTTGTGGTGTTTTGTGAAAAGATGTTGGATGAACTACCTGTTTTTAATTTTTGTCAGAGTCTGCTTAGGATTTTCACTCCGATTCTCTGAAACAGAAAACAATCAGTATATTTTTCAACTAATTGAAGAATTCTTACGATTCCGAAAAGTTTGATGAATTTGAGAAATTGTCTGACGAAGAAGTCTGAATTAGACTACGAACCATTTAAATACTTCAAGTTGAAAGTGTTGTTTTTTTAGTCATTGTCAGGCAACAAATTCTGAAAAGATTCGGCCTCTGGCAAATTAGTACCCGAATTTTTCTCCGCAGGGGACTTTCTTCTATTATTTGAAAAAAATTTCAAATTGTTTTTTGTTCCAGATACTGGGAGAAAAAACTTTCACAAGAATGCAGAGACCTTTCCCGAAATATTTCAATAAATACCTGTTTTTCAGTTTTCGAATTATTACCCATACATAATGCATACCATTCGAGCATCTAATTTTTAATGTGAAAAAAATCGAAAAATCACAATGCAAAGTAATATTTTTCAACAAAAAGCCTTTGTCAGGAAAGCCTAAAATGAAACATCAGGGGTTGGAGAACGACTCTGCTTACTCCACATCCGGTCTTAAAAGAGCATACATTAATAGATTTTGTGCCTTTGTAAGGAAATTGATGAAAAAGGGCGTCCTGTCTTCAAAGGGGTACTACTATCTTAGGATCAATCAATCCCGATTATTTATGTTGAGTTGCCAGGTGGGAACTTACACGAATGATGAAAGGTCTATTGAAGACGTATTTACCTGGCAAAGCATCATCAGAATTGACGAAGTACGAGTACATATACCCTCGGAATAGAATTCTCAAAAATCTTTTGATCCCCCAACAAAATTAGATAAATACAATTTTTCAAGTTCCTAAAGTTTACTGATCCGGTTGACTACATCAAAGATGTGTTTTCTAAATGACAATATTTGCCTTCTTTCTTCTCAAACAAACATTACAGTAAAGCTCCCCGTGAGTGACTGGATTACAGCTGATGATCGATCGATAAAAAAAAATCTACAATATCTGCATTCCAACAATGACCCTTCATGATCCAAAGACAAACTATATTTGCAGAGCATACATTAGGATAACCGATAAATGATTTGAATGGATTCGACATTGAGATATGGACTGGATTATATGAGCTATCCGAGCTATCCCATGGTCGTAATCTATTTCAGATTTCCGTAACATTCAACACGGTGATTTAAGCATTTCAAATCAGGTTACTGCGGAAAATATCCATGAAGAATATAGAAGAATGACATCAATACAAATGAATAGAAATGAGAAACTAATCGAATAGAACCTAATAACGCTCGACAAATGAGGAAGTGAAGAAAGGCTTCTCTGTGAAAAATTGGCATGATTAACCGAGACCGGAAATGTGGCACCATTGATAATATCGTTGAGATCAGTGCCAATTCGGGAAGAAAGTTTTCAGAAGAATATAGTAACTGATCATTGACGTGAACCATTCCATTATGTCTCTGTTAAAGAAACAGTGTTCTTTGAATATAGAAGGGCATTCTTTGTTTAAAGTACCTATACTTTTTCTGACAATTCAGTACTCGAGTCATTCAGAGAAGATTTTGAATCGCGTCTATTAAAACTAGTGCTGATTGAGATGAGGCATTTCAATCAAATTCATTTGCCCTTATTCTGAACTTGATGCATGAATAAAAAAATTTGCAGAAAAAAAATTCAGTAATGGATAGAAAACGATGGGTTCAAAGAATTTGAAGATAGAGAAAAAAATCATGAGATCTCTGAAGTAATATGTTAATTGCCATTAGTAGGTACGGTTCAAGCAATATTAGAGTTGCCCTGTCCGATGGTCGATTCAAGATTCAACGATTCGCGCATGTGCAAACAAAATTTAACTAAAAGAGAAAAAGTGAAGTTGCGTTTAATAATTTGATTCTAATATGCACATGTATTTGATGAATAATCTTAAAATGGATATAAATTAAGGCAGGCGATGTTTTATGAGCGATAATTTTATAAAAGATAACGCTGTATGTTATACTATCAAAGTCAGCATCTGCCTGAGTTAATATTGGTTTCTTCCAAGTTTTCCACTATTCTGTATATTTTGAGGTTTTGTCTCATAACGAAATCATGTTAAGACTTTTTAACATTAATACAACTATTTCCAACTGATATGCTCCTGAGAAATTAGAATAGAATTTACGTTGACGAAGCATTTCCATTATTTGAGTAACTAATGGAATTTTTGTCAGAAAGTGGTTGTGGAAACCAACAGAACATTCAGAAAATGCACATTTCAATGGAAATATCCGAATAATTACATAAAAATTGTTTTTCTTCGGATTATGAATGAAAAAGCATTCAATTTCACCTCAATTCAACTCGATTTTCATTCATCACGTATACACGTGATATTAACAGAGCTACAGAGTATTATAAGCTAAATAAAGGCTTGTATTTTATATGACCCTAGTTATTTTTAATGCATACAAAAAAAAGTAAAAAATCAAATATAACAAAATAATGTTGCAACCATCAATCACCCAATGAGGTGGGAAAGCCAAAACCCTAAATTTCATCGAAACCCAAACTTGATGCATAGTGAGTACCTCTATCATTTCCTGTTGATTCAAAATGGAGCTATTTCGTCCCCTTAAGTATGGCAAAAAATCATTCTGAATTGTTCAGAATAAAGTAGTTTTATAATTCGTTCCTGTGCTGTCTACTTTCAATTTTAAAATAGATATTCATAGCTGAGCCGGAATGAAACAATTAAATTTTGAACCGTTGAGCAGCAACCTATGCTGCAGATGTGATTTATCAAACCTAGGAACTATGATCGTTTTTTGTTGGTATATCTAGTTGAATAGCCATGAACAATAAATTGTTTCTTCTTTTTTGATCCATTGGGTAATACCTCATATTTGTATATTTGTCTGACGTTCCGTTGTTTTGTCTCTCTATATAATTCAAGCCTCTTATACATCCTATAAAATCTTTATATCATTTTTAGAATGGTGTTTGTAAATTTTTGAGATAAAAGTTGTAAACACCACCTCACACAACTATATCATTACCTCAAATTTAACATACTATAGAATTATATACCTTAAATATCATCTCTCTAGTAGAGATAACTTTCCACCGGTTGTAAAAAATATAACACAAATTCCTTGTCCTCTCAATCAGATCAGAAACATACCTATTCCACCTCATGTGCTCATCAGTATGAAATATTGTTATATTTGGCATATTTATACGTGGCAAACACATCGAGTAATATTTAGATAGCGCACTCCAAAGTAGCGTTGCATTGACCTGTTGCTTCCTTCGCAATTTCTTCCCAAGCTAAGTCTTGTTTGTGTCTGTTTATATTGAAATTTGAATCATTTTTATGAGCGTCTTCTATTATGCGTCAAAGAGTTGGAAAATTTCGAATTTTGAAACATTCAGGTGATGTTCTAGTCGCACGTATCTGCTAGCGCTATTGCAGTGTGCGCTTATTTGAAGTTTGTCATTGCCTCTAATTTAAGAATCATTCATCTCGCAAGTCATGTGCCAGACCACGAGCTACGTCAGTGCTATGTGACTTTGGTGGGTACTCCCACACTAATATGACGTGATTTATGATGGTAATCTGCTTACATCATAGGCTAAAAGGAAAATTGCTATTCTGGACGGTTTTTAAAAATCTGTGGCTTACAGAAATCATCAAATATTTACGACTTGAAAGGTGAACGGAACCATATGGGACGGTGTAGTGTGAGGTAATATTGAATGTTTTTGTAATGAAATATAAAATATTTTTCCATACTCAACACTACTTTTGTCATTCACTTTGGTTGTAAACTTCTTTTTTCCCGTTAAAACGAACACAAATTGAACCTGAACATTTCCAATAATCCATACCTACGATCAAATATTATTGAGTAGTAGATTCTATTCTATTATCTCATCACGAAGTAGTATACGACAATTACAGAAAAATGTTAAGAATTGCATTATTCAAGAATCTGAATGACGGAGACATACAAATCAATATTACGCTACAGATTCGTAGCTTACAGAAAAAAAGCAGAATATTGCCATAAATAAAGATGTTGTCATTTATGCTATTTCATAACCCTTCCTAATAGCCTTATTTATATTCGAATCGATTGATTTAATTTCCAGTTGATGAGAAATTTCACAAAAAAAGTAACCTTATTCCAACAAAATAGATTTACCTACTAGGGTCTGCCTTGTAAGGGCAATTTTATTTCTGAACTTTTGACCGCCCCTGCTATATGCTTATAAATGAAAAATCGCTCAAACCTGATGAGTCTAATAAATTTCCATTTCCAATATCGTTCGTACACGCTCCTATATCCATCTGTTTCTATGGACGGGTCCAACGAAATTGCATTTTAAATGATATCAATTTACGTTTGATAAATTGCAGACTACACTGGAATGGAAGTCACGTTCTGAATGAAGAAACAAAGCGAGCGAATCCCTCCTTAATCCGTCGTTATCAGTTTCTCTTTCTCATACAGCAAACAATTCTTTGCATTTTGGTTTCAGTCAGCAGACGAGAAGGTTTAAAGGATCAGGCTCACGCTGTGAGAACTCGGTGGATGGTATTTACCGTTCGAAATTTTATTGGAAGTCTTTGGCTCTACTCGAATGAATTCGGTGGAGTTGCAGTGCACAGATTTTTGACTCTTCATTTTTCAGACTGAATGGATTAGAAAAAAATAATTGAAAATATTAACCTGGATAGTATTACAATAGTTATTTATGATAGGAGTGCAGAAGGTACTGGTATTCTTCCACGAGAACAAAATTTAAAAAAGAATTATCGAGTGGTGAGTTTTTGAATGAACGGGTGTAACATACGTTCTTTTTTCTAATTCATATAATTTTCAACTAGAATCATGGAATATTTCCATAAATATAGGGTTTTAGAGATG
Organism: Hippodamia convergens; assembly: GCA_038502775.1. Lineage (NCBI taxonomy): Eukaryota > Metazoa > Arthropoda > Insecta > Coleoptera > Coccinellidae > Hippodamia > Hippodamia convergens. The sequence goes on from CM076607.1 coordinate 113,427,408, forward strand.
TAATGAATTGTAATTGTATGAAAATTATGTGAAAATTGCTGCGTTTTCATCTTATCAATAACTATCCCTGAGCAGGCTTACTCGGCGTATGTTACCCTTCGTGAATCTCAGGAGAGAGTTAGGGTTGCAGGAAGGGAAAAGAGCGAAGGTATTCAACAAACACATTTCCTTCTATTTTTGGAAGGTAGTAAAAGCACTTTATTGAGAAAAAATCTATATTTTATAGCGGATGAAGTACAGTTTTTAGTAAGTTTATCGGGATTTCTATTTGGTAAGTAGCGAGAGTTCCTATAATTCAATCGGAATTTGATTGTTGGTGAAAACTATGATGAATAGGTACTCATCAATGAAATCGTCAGTGAGAACTTTAAGGCTGAGCAATCGTTCAACTACTGAATTCATATGAGGTCTTGTCAAGACGATATTCTTTTTATGTTTTTACGCGATTGAATTGAATTGATATGCGTTCAGAATATTATTTAACAGTATTCATTGGTGAATATATGGAACCTCATGGAATTTTACAAACTTTAGAAAATCCTTTTTGAACGATTATTTTTTATAGTGAAGGTGAAGTACTACTCGCGAACTACCTATTACCATTACCTCGATTTTGCTTTCGTTCCGAAACTTACTGATGTGTGTGCTATTCTACAGTAACTGTGTTGAAATAACAAATAAAATAAATTATATTTTCGATGAATCGCAGTTATAATGAAGTTAAAGTCTGATTCAAATTTAAAAAATAACATCCCATGCAGGATTCGAACCCGCCCCCAGCCGACTGCTTGTGGACGGAATAACGTTTGTTTTGACTATCCACCTGCCAATTGATTTGAGAACTTGGATTGAGGTTAGCAGTTGAATAGAAAAAAGAGTGTAGAATGAACTCAAAATAAGGCATGTGTAATCCACGTCCAATGCGAAAAACCACTCATGATCGGAAATTTATGAAGCTACACGTCCACAGACCATAAAAATGTTCTATTCAACTCTATACCCAACACTCCGGTGTAGTGATATCGGTATAACCAGTTACTGGTAATTACGTTTTATTAAATTATTGTTACTTTAAAGTTCGGACGTTATTATCTATGAAACAAGGCTTTTGAATATCTCCATTTCTATTAAAATAAATTTATATTGCAGGTAGTTATATATTTACTGGACTAATACTAAAAATATCATTGAAAAATTGAAAATAAAGTAGGTCTATTCAGCTACTTCTGCATTACTCGGTAACGTCCAGTGAACCAATAACATATTAGTTCTCTGGTAACGTCTCATGACGTAGCAGTTCGACAAGTTTTGTGCAAACGTTATTTCCATTTTTCTAAACCTCTAACAGTTTCAATTTTTCATGTGGAAATGCTGAAGTAAAAATTCAATGTAATCTTTTAGCTTCATTTACGATTTATCACATGAATATTATTGATTTTTTGATGCTGTTTCTTGCAGAAGATATGTATGGTAATCCAGGATGAAATGTTACTTGAATAGAGGGAGAAAATGGTTCAAAAAATTAAAAGAAATAGCAACGATCAACTAGAAAAGATACCTACTTGAAATTCCTGTCAGTAACACTTACAAAAAAACGTATTAAGCTCTATATACACACTGGAACTGTGAAAAAGAACAACTATGTAAAAGGGGTAATTTCTCTGAAACAAGTAGGAAAAACAGGAAAACTGAGATTAGAAGCGTTAGGAAGAAAAATACCCTCTAAATGAAATCATGTTCTCAGTTGATTTTCATAAAATGTTTTTAAAAGAGTTTTTAATGCTCTGAGCACAATATAGGATGTTTCCAACCGTTCCTATGAATTTGCATGCATGGAAAGGCAGAATGTACAGTATTCAATAATATTCGCAATTCTGAAACATTGTTTGTTGAAATTATTTGTCGGTTGTCGTTTCCAACTGGTTTCGATATATTTATTCAAAGTTAGAATTACTTTCTTTTTCACTGGCGATCGCATTCTCGAATAATACATCATAATACAATCCAATATTCAATTGAAAGGTTCCTGAATATTCTCCTGCATTATAATATTTGATTCGTTAATGAGTCATGTTAAGTGACATGAGTGAATATAATTATATTAAAGGTGTACAAATATAATAGTTTCACAGTTGAATAGAGAACTGAAATGGAATGCGCAATTGTGAAATATCGTTGGTTGGTGAACTTCCCATGAATTCCAATGGCCATATTTTAGTTCAATAAAATTTCACTCAGACGGTCATGAATTAAAGTTTTTTCTGCTATGTCAGTCAATAGGGATATCCACGTAATACATTTTACTTAACATTGAATCGAATATACGGAGTAGACCCGCAGTAGTTATGATTTGTGGAAAATGAGGACAAAATAAATAAGGCAACCTTGATCTCGTACAACATAGGCATCGCTGACCGTATAATTGAATAGAATATTCGCAACTGTTTGTGCGTCATCTACCCCCTATGTTGATTCATTTGGTTAGGTACAATTTTCTAAAAGTGATATCGTTACATGCGGAATGATCACATTTCAACTTCGTTTTCATTGTTTTATTAATTAAAATCTTCTTGTTACTGAGTGAATGTGCAGCCTTGATAATTTATTTCGTACCTATATGCGGTTTATAGATTCTCAGTTTTTTAATTTGTTTATCCAAGATAAGTTATATGAGGAATTTTTCGATTTGATTCGATTCTGTCAAATATAATTTTTATTTGAATAACATGGCTTATGGCTCATCCCGTGAATTCTATTTCATGACGATTATCATACCATTCTATTTGTCTGTTTTCATTATTACTTTTTCAATAAATAAATAAATGAAAATTGCAGCATAGAACATAGAAGGCAGGAAATACTTGACTCAAACAGAATCAACCATGTTATTTTTATCTGGAGAGAGAATCAGGATTTTGAACTGCAATATACCAACCAATTGATTGATTGCCGAATGAGTGAAAACCGCTAATAATTGATATATCAAATATAGCAACTGAAGAACTGAAAGAAATCACCTTTCTAGTGGATATAACGGAAGACTCACGGAAACAATCCATCTGGATCTCAAACGTCATCAAAAATTCGAAGCATATGCGAATAATTTTATTATTATGCCATTTTATGAAAGCACTTCGACGATTCATCCAATAAAAACATCACATGTGATTTCCATTCACAAAAAGATGAGGAGAAAACAATGATTTTGATGAAATAATACTTATTATTCATTGAAATTCGCACTATAATGTAGCCACACCGCACGAACAATTTGAATTGAAACGAAAATTTCATCTGAAAATATTCGAAAAGTATATAATACACATGTATTTATAAGCTATATTCTGAAATATTCACTCCACACAATTCGTTCATGAAAAAGTATAGATCTGTTTGGACACGATACAAATCGCATAAAGCTGCAACGATTATCGAATCAGCGTTAACAAATCCTGCCTAATTAACTCGGTCGTTATTGCAGTGATTTCGGTAATTGGGAAAACAATTACCTGCACGGAATGGCGTGCAATATGGGCATGGAAAACATTGTAATAAATATGGAAGATTAAATTAATGAGATATCGAACCAGGTGTAAAATTCGTGGGTGGTGGTATGTGAATCTCTACAAGGAGTTCCTTTGAATAGGAAAATATAAATAGTTTGGGCGGTGTCTGAAGTAGTTCATTTTTCTCATGAAATGCAGAAAAATTAGGTTGAATCCACTAATTTCATTGGTAAACACTTTCAGTGTCCTGAACTTACTCAAATTTGAAAAGATACGTTGCTGAATGAAGATTATAAGGAAAAAGGTACCAAAGAGAACTTTATTGTGTTACTCCACCAACATCTGAATGAGGATCTAGGCTGAATATTTAATAAAAGTTATATAACTTTACCTCACTTAGAATTACCCTCATAAACATAAATATCGAACCGTCATCGTATTTTCATTCACCCAGCAAATGTTTTAATTTTGAGTTTCGAATTTGTTTCAATTCTAAAACCATGTATTAAAATGAGGATGCAGTAATAAAAGATAACAGTTTATTTTATTCGGTTGCAACACAATGTCCGCAAAATAAAGACAATTATAATACCGTCAGAATTGCTCGTAAAAAAAATGGTGGTCTACAGCTGTCCATTGGTGCAGTGAGTGTGTAGTTGTGCTCGAGCAATACATAGTGAGAACGTGTACGCTGTACGCAAATGTGTTCATATAAGATTGATACCTAATTGGCAAAAATTGAAACAATGCGAAAACGATTGATTCGACAGCTAACAGCTTGCGTGAAGGAAAAGATTTCAATTATACGGGAGAAGAAATATTTCTTCAGAGGGCAGTGCCGGCTACTAAAGTAAAAAAATGTGAATGAGTGCTGCCGGTGAGCAATTTGCCCTTCCTTACTGGGCACTTAATGACCCTTATCACGGACAACATAAGCTCAAATATGGAAGACCATCCACTCTAGACGCAAAAGAAATAAAATATTGGGTGAAGGCTTGCAACTTTACGCCGATTGGGGAATTCCCTTAGAGCCCATCGCCATCAAGCCTATCGTTACTCAATTTTTGACAAAGCGTGGGATGCCAGAATCAAGGTTTATAGAGCCTGGAACGTGAAACAGACTGGTTCAACGTTTTTTATTTTTTAATATATATGTCGACTTTACCCTCTAAGAGGATTTCTCCATACTTCAAAATAGGGATTGGGTCAAGTCGATCACACTTGAAGTAAATAAAAAATTGAAAGGAAATAGAAAAATAGTAATGGATCAAATTGCTCAATTCTTGAGCTACCTATTTACTTTTTTAGTTTCATTCAAAAAAATTTCCGATATGCTATGAATTCATATGGTTTTGATCGAGTTTACTCTATTCAATGTAAGCATAAAATTAGGGAGAAAGTCATATTAAACAGATGTTATTCGCCAAAATTAGTAAGGAGTATAAAAACCTTATTTTCTCATGAATTTGAGGTTAACATATGTATTAGAAGTTGAAAATAAAATTCAATTTTTGAAAATATTGTTAATTTTTCATAATAATAGAATTATAACGTATCTATATCCGAAGCCTACTACATCAGGCAGGTTGATTAATTACGAATCAGTGCATCACAGAAGACTTCAATTGTTGAGTCCATTAGACATTTTGAATATCAGTCACCCTTTATTTCATCACAAAAATTTCAGATCCCAGTCCAACATATTACAACAGAATGGATATCCTAGATCCAGTGGCCAAACTTGGTTCAGACTTTTGTATATACCGAGGCTCTATCAAGATTTGGTGATTATTAGAGAGGAGAATTCTGGTTTAATTTACAAGATTAACTGCAGTGATTGTGATAAGCTCTAGATCGGACAAATGGGACTTCATTTAAAGTGTAGGGTGTACAGCTTAGGACGGATTGTATGAGCTCAAAGGATTCAACAGCATTATCATCGCATGCTCGAGCATGTGAACATACTTTTAATTTTGAGGAAGTTGAAATAATAGATTTTGATAAAAACTGGTTCAGAAGAATTTTTAAAGAAATGCTTTGTATCCAATATGTTGGACGTCGAGATTTTTTTATTTATCCGATAATATACTGAATTCACGGCAGTAAATTCTTCGATCCAACGTATTGGATGAATGAACCATCGCGTAGTGTGTGCAGCTATTTTGCTGATATATTCCATTGTGTTGTTCTTTAATGAAGTTTGTGTTCATGATGGCTTCCATCTACCAACTGTGGAGAGTGAATTGAAAAATTCTGTGAGATGTAAAAATCCAGGTTGTAAAATTAAAACCAAATTTCATTGTGAAAAAATCGTGACAGGCTATAATAATTGCTTTAGAAACTCTAATTTACGATTTATTCATAATGAGATCATTATAATGTCCATCGCATTGGACATATTCTCTTATACTCCCCTTTGAATAAAATTTTTCAAAAATGAGGTGTATGATGATTTCAGTGTTTAATATACGAAATTCCCAAATATTACCTTTATATCACCTTTGATATGATGTTGAGACTCAGTAGGATATGAAAAGAACTCCCAACACTGTAAATTATATAGGACTGCTTCGGTCGGACTATATTAGTATTTTAATTTAATAAATACCATTAGGAGATTCAAATATAAGCAACATGATGACTATCAGAACGAATTTAGTTGTATCAGTTCAGAGTGGTATGAACGATATAGGTTATAATACTCGTTAAACTCACCCTCCAATTGGATATTTCCGAAAGTCTGTTGGCCACAACGCATCCTGCACTACCCGCTCCAACCACTATGAAATCGTACATATCCTCTCTGTTTGATACACCATCAGTCCTTCTCTCATTGAAGAAATTATCGTAGGAATCGTTGAAAACGAATTCAGAAAAATCATGATCGAAATCATTTTCTGTATCTTTTGATCGGCCGAACAGATTCGCAACTAATTGTAAAAAGAGATAAGTTGAAGGTTGGCACGTTGTTAGTGTATTTTGCACTTGGCAAGTCTGTGAAAGATTTGGCGGTATCCAAGACATTTCTAACCGAATGTTGACAGAGTACTAAGAGCCACGAAATGACCAACCTTGCAGAAAGACCGAATACGTTCCTCCTTTAACTCCCGTGGTTGAATTCTTGTTGTTTACTCGAGTCATTTATGTAATCCATTCATTCAGATTGATTATTGAGACAATACTATTTTTCGCGGTTTTGTGGGGATAAACATTTGAATAAACAGATTCGGCAGGAGTGAAAGGAGATTATGATTAGCTCCTATTCCCACATCCGACCATTTTACCCATATCGTAAGAGTAAATTGAAAATTATTCTCTTCGGAAATGCAAGATCTCCTAAAAATTGAGGAAATTATTTCAAAGGAATGCATGTGACTTAGTTGAAAGTTCTCGAGAGTTAAGGATGCATATCGATCACCTTGTTGTTCAAATGAGTGATGATGTGTATTCATAACAAATCCTCAACTATTTACACCCAGACATCAGGAAGTTCTTTGATAAAATCTTTCATTATCGTAACAGCAAACTTAGTTAATCCTATGAATGAAAAATATTTTTCTTCTTTATCAATCAGGTAATTAGAATTACGTCTCCATTCAGCATCATGGCAAATAAAAATTGTGGTTAGTATAGAAAAAAAATTCAAGTGAAACATTATTGAAACTTTGAGCAATTAATGAACATCAATCTGAAACAGGTTGACGTCTTCAATACTTCGAAAATTATACGTAGGCTGAAACGAACTTTTTTCCTGAAGATGCCGGGCATATTTGAGAAAATTTGGATTGAGAAATTATCACTTATCTTTCTTGTGAAAGAAGAGTTTTTCATTGGGAAATATTAAGGAAGTGAATAAGTAGCAAGCGCCCTATTAGTAGCTAGGGTGGACATGTGCACAAATAAAATGAAATAACAACAATGGTATCTGCTATTATCTACTGGTAAATATCATATTAGATTGAAGGGAAATATTTTATATGATAACGCAGCATGGGCGCCCGCAGAATTTTTTTCAGGGGGGGCCAAATAATGATTTGATGAGGCGCAGGCGAAATCAGTATTCGGTTTTGCTCGAAAACAAGAAGCAGATCAAAATCTCAGGGGGAGCCACGGCCCCCCCTGGCCTCCCCCTGCGGGCGCCCATGTAACGCAGACTCCATGACCTACCCAAAACTAAGAAAGAATGAATTCGTTTCAGACATTCAAATTGTCCGAATCGAATTTATATTTTCTGAATCGATTATGTAACAGCTTATGATTGCATCTTCATATTTGCATCATTTGATGTCTAAAATTTTCACGCAGTATTTTCAAATGGACTACAATAAACTTGAATTTCTTATTAGATGGTAAATTATACTACCTCACCAATTTCTATCTTCAGGAAGATTGCAACAGTTACAGTTATTTCTTCTTCAATGAAGAACATGAAAAAACATGAGCAGTATGTAAAACTGCTCGTCACCACCGTTTGCGCTAGGTCGTGTATATTATTTTTCCAAGGAATCATAACATTCAACCCATGCAATCCTTTTGAAGCAAAAGTAATTTTTTAGTATACATCGATAAGTGAATGATTTTTTGATAGGTTGGAATTTTACTGAAAAATTATTGAAGTATTTCTTGATGTGGAAAAATAACATTTAATGAATATATAAAACTAAAAGTGAATATATGAGAGGAAAGTTGTATTCATGTTGATATACAAGAGGCGGAAGCTCACTGGTAGGGATTCGAACCTCCGAGTCGAAGATCTCGGGTTCGATTCTCCGATCACCGATTCTGATTCAATCAACTTCTTCTTCTTCTTTCAATGCATATCCATTAATGGACGTTCGCGACCACATTTTTCATGGTTTCTCTATCTCTAGCTGTATGGATCAATGTCTGAATATCTTGTATACCCGTCCACTGCCTCACGTTCCGCAACCATGATATCCTCTTCCGTCCTAATCCTCTTTTACCTTCAATCTTGCCCTCGACTATCAGCTGAAGGAATTGATATTTATGGCCTCGCATTATATGGCCAAGGTATGCAATTTTTCGTTTCTTCGCGATGCTAAAGAGTTCACGGTCTTTATTGATACGCCTGAGAACATCCTCATTCCTCACTTTGGCAGTCCATGGTATCTTCAGGATTCTACGATATATCCACATTTCGAATGCCTCTAATTTGTTGATGTTTTTTACCTTAAGGGTCCAACCCTCCACTCCGTAAAGAAGCACTGAAAAAACGTAGCATTGCACTAGTCTCAGTCTAAGATTAAGATCAAAATCGGTACATGTAAATACATTCTTAAATTTTATGAATGTACTTCGAGCTTGTTCAATTCGGCATTTTATTTCGTCGTCCGATGACCATTCTTGACAGAGCCATGTTCCTAGATATTTAAATTTTTCTACCCGTTCTATAGGTGTTCCATTATATGTTACTCTAGAATTTTCAAACGTATTCGCTTCCCTAGTGATAATCATGAATTTAGTTTTTTTGATGTTTATGTTTAATCCCATGTTTTGGCTATGTTCGCCTACTATATTAATTAGTTGTTGTAGGTCATCTATATTATCTGTAATCAGCACTGTGTCATCAGCGTATCGTATGTTGTTGATCCAGACTCCATTGACTTTGATTCCAGTGTCTCTATCTTCAAGTGACTCTTTAAAGATGGCTTCAGAGTATATATTGAACAGGAGCGGCGACAATATACAGCCTTGACGTACTCCTCTGCGAATCCGAACCTGCTCAGTTAGACCATGATTTACTTTGACCTGCGCTTTTTGGTGCCAATATAGATTCTCGACACAACGAATGTCTTTTTCATCCAAATCCAATTTTTTGAGGAGCTGCATAAGTTTGTGATGTTGAACTTTATCGAAAGCTTTTTCGTAGTCTATGAAACATAGACAAACATTTTTTCTTTGGTCATAGCAGTTCTGTACAAGAACCTGTATTGCGACTATTGCCTCTCTTGTACCCAACCCTTGTCTAAATCCAAATTGCGAGTCGCTTATATAATTATCACATTTCCTATATAATCTCTGATGTATTATTCTCAGGAATATTTTCAGGGAATGGCTCATAAGGCTAATTAGCCTATGATCTTCACACTTTCTCGCATTCGATTTTTTTGGAATAGGAATAAAAATTGAAGAAAGCCACTGTTCAGGGTAATGACCAGTATCATATATCTTGTTGAACAGCTTTTGAAGCACTCTTATGCCCCTTTCGTCCAGGAGTTTCAGTATTTCTGATGGTATTTCATCTGGACCAACTGCTTTGTGGTTTTTAGCTTCTAGTACAGCCTTTTCCACCTCGTCTTTGGTAATAGAGGGTCCAGTTAGACATTCCCCCGTATCGAGTTCTCTGGTCTGCTCTGGTCTATTATCGTCAAAAAGTTTTTCTACATAGTCTTCCCATATCCTGTATTTCTCATGATCTTCCATAACTATCTGATTGTCCCGGTTGGTTATTATACCTAGATTCCGTTTTTTAAATATACCAGCGGCTTCCTTTAATCTTTTATGGAGGTTGAAATCATCGTGACTTCTTTGCAGTTGTTCTATTTCGTTGCACTCGTTTTTGAGCCATTCATTTTTTGCAACCCTAATATTTGATCTTATGAGTCTTTGTACGTCTCTGTACTTATATATGTCCTTTTTTAGTTTTCTACGTTCATCCATTAAGAGCAAAATTTCATCTGTCATCCATTTTTGTTTTTTATTTCTAGATTTGAATCCTAGAACACTTCGTGAGGTATTTCTTAAAACACTTGCTATTTCTATCCATGATTTTGATGGGTCCTCCTCTTCGACCGTGGAATCTAACTGCTGTATCTGGGAGTTTAATCGGTTGGTTAATACGGATTTAATGATTGGACTATGCAGTTTATCTAGTGCTACCATACGTTTTGGTGTTTCCTTTTTAGCTGTCGAAAGGGATATTTTTATGACGGCCGATAGTAGTACATGGTCAGTGGGCACATCAGCTCCAGGATATGTACATGCCGTTTTTACTGAAGAAGCAAATCTGGAGTTTATAAGGATGTAATCTATCTGGTTACGGATAACGTTCCCTGGTTGGTCTCTCGGTGATTTCCAGGTATATAGGCGGAGAGGGTGATGTTGGAACCATGTGTTGGTTACTGTCATATGTTCTTCTTGACAGAACTGCAGGAGACGATCCCCTCTTTCATTTGTTATTCCCAGACCAAAGGGCCAACGATGTTTTCGTATTTGCCCTTTCCTAGCTTGGCATTTAAGTCGCCCATGACTATATTAACTTCATGTTTTTTAGTTAATTTTAGGAGACCCTTCACATCATTGTAAAACTCTTCTATGTCTTCGTCATTTGAGTCGGCTGTTGGTGCATACAGCTGGATTATATTTAGGTCGACAGGTTTAGCTCTAAGTTTTATTAAAGCAGTACGATCAGAGTAAGGGACGAAGTCTACGACAGATTTTATCAGGTTTTTGGATATTATCACCCCTACCCCTTTTCTGTGATTTCTGTCCTGGTTTCCTGAATAATAAAAAACACCATTTTCGACGGGACACATTCCAGAGTCGGGCCACCAAGTTTCTGCAACTCCTAGAATATCTATCTTGAGCCTGCTCATTTCTTGTACGAGATTTGCCAATTTCCCAGCTTCGAAAAGGCTTTGGGTGTTCCAAGTTCCAATTTTTAAACTTGTACGTAAGTTTAGTCTTTCTTCTGAAACATTCAAGTTAGTCCCCCCCGGAGATCCGATCGAGGGACTATATAAACCTCCGGAAAAATTTGATTCGAATGTATCCATGTGGTTCTCTTGGGAAAAATACACTAGGTGGTTTCCCATTGCCTTCCCAGTGAGATATTTTTGACAATCAACAATCAATTAAAATCAAAAAGAGTTTATTCAATATTTTTCTAAATATTTATGGCACCGGAGTGCGCATTTGTATCTATTATCTATGTATAATTCCTACTCTAAAGTATCCACTATAAATAATAATAATAATAATAATAATAATAGTTTATATTACATAAACATAAATAGCAGAGGCTAAAGCCTGTACGCGATATACAATTAACATATAAACATTGTCAGTGTAGCCACTTTTCAAATTGAATCTTATCCAATATTCAAATAACAAAATAAATAAAAAATTTAAATATCCTGAAGTATCGAAATCACTGTGATAATCATGTGCAACCTTGTACTACCAGTGACGTAGACGAGGATTACCAGAGCATCGGTACGAGGTAGGTAGAAGGAATCGTTGGATCACCATTATAAATTAATAATTGATTGGAAATGCTTTCTTCCCTTTTCCAATGTCCATTTTCTTATGGCATTCATCTGTTTCTCAATATGTCTTATGTCTTTCAGGTCTTTCGGAAACATGTTATAAATGAGTGGAGCTAGGTATGTGAAGCATCTTTGTCCAAATCTCTTTTCAGCTCTAGCATTGACGTGGCTTACCTTACCTCTTGTTCTATACCTGTATTCGGTTTGTCTGATTGCGATTTCAATTTTTCCAGAACATTGTGCTATTAACATCTGGGATACAAATAATTGGTGAGGATTCATTGCCTGTAATATGGTATATAATTCGTCCGAAGGAAACAAATGTGGCTTTCCGTAGATTACACAGAGCAACCATTGCTGGATCATTTCCACTCTTTTCATCTGACATTCGTATGCTCCACCCCAGGCAATAATTCCATAATTTATCAGCGACTGGCACAGAGCTTTGTATATCAGCATTAGCTTCTCTATTTCTCAGGTATCTAAACTTTGACAGAAGGCATCTTAATTTTATCACCAAATGATCTATGTGTATGTTTCATTTCAGATGTCTATCGATTGTAATGCCGAGATATTTGATGGAATCAGTTTCGGGTATCACCGTGCAGCAATTGACTTTCAGAGGACCTAAGTTCGGAAGAGCTGACTCATAGGACGTGAATGGTAAGTACTTTGTTTTTTTTTACGTTCATTGTTAATTTATTTATCTCGAACCACTGTTTTATTTTGTAATGGTCGTTTTCAGCTTCCGATTTCAATTCTTGCCAAGAATTTCCCTCGTACAATATGGCAGTGTCATCCGCAAAACTAATGACCTTTCCCTTCTTTCCATCAGTAATAAATCATTTATGCATGCTAAGAATGAGATTGGTCCCATTACTGTTCCTTGGGGTACTCCACATTCGATGTTTCTCATTCCACTAGAAAACTCATTTATTTTCACAAATTGTGAGGGCGTTTTTCTCTGGGTTGCGACTTACAATTACTACTACCTTTCCAAGCTTACTCGGGCGCCAATTGCGATGGGTTTTATAAGGTCGCAATTCCTTACGTCACTCACAGTTGTCCACCTGGGTAGCTTTTCTACAGTTGGAGACAAGGTTCGATTCAATCTGGGGTGGTAGCGATTGATATGATATTATTTCTTCCACTGAAGAGGAGCGACTTTGAGCTAAATAAATAAAACGCACTTCGACGAGACACAATATATTGTTAAATATAAACTCTTTGATGTCACGTGCAATGCCGCAATTTATTGACGGTGCTACAATACGAATGAGGTAAAAAGCAGCAAAGTTAACAATATACACAAAATAGCTATAAAGAGAATTCAACAGAAATGACGGACGGAATAACAAGAAGCGAGGTGAGCGGGCGGCGTATGTAAAGCATTTAGAATGCGTGATATGAAAGCTGTTTAGTATGAGAGCGACAGCCAGTAACTTGATTATCTTGATTACCAGTGAAAAGTATACAAAGCAACGGGTGAAAGGTGGTACACCCTGTCTACCTGTCAACAAGCTGTCCTGTCCTGCGTGCGCACGCGATCTACTGTCCCCTCCCCTTTGACTCGAAGAGCCCTGTCGAATATCCCCCAGACAGGCGCAAAGAAAAACGTCAGCGCGCCTGCCACAATGGAATTTGAACATACGTTGCGGAATTCGCTGGACAGATGACAGCTGCAGTGGGGAAAGATAGGGCAATTTACCCCTGTCCTCAGGATTGAAGAGTCCGTCTGGTGATCCTCCGAAAGGGGGAAACAACCAAGCGAAAACCCCCAGACTGACTCTAACTGAGGGGTGAAATAGTATCAACTCAATGATACCTCTACCACCGGGGCCTAACCGTAGACTACGCGAAGAAATACTGCGTAGCAGTATCCTAGGTCTAGCGCGTATTGGCGCACCTACCAAAAATGAGTTGGGGAACAGAAGATGCGTATATCTGGCAAGAAGGTCCGCGGACCCGGAAATGAGGACACCGGCCCCTTTTCCTCAAGATTGAAGAGTCTGTCTGGTGATCCTCCGAAAGGGGGAAAAACCAAGCGAAAACCCCCAGACTGACTCTAACTGAGGGGTGAAAGAGTATCAACTCAATGGTACCTCTACCACCGGAGCACAAACGTAGACTACGAGATGAAATGTTAAAAAAATAACGAGGAAGTATAAATTCCGGATATCGCCCCCCCTGTCGAACAGCACAGGAAAACCGGCCGGCCACGTAGACAGGTGAATAAGATGGGTCTTACCAATCCTGTGGATTCCTGGTCTTGACACAACACTTGAGTCTTTTTCTCTCTTCGGAAACACCGAAATCGTAGTCTGAACGAGGAATAGTATGAATTTTAGCGCACAGCGGCGATTGGAATTTCACGCTCAGAATGTGAGAAATTAAGACAGCACGAAACTCCTCGGAACCAACAACTCAGGGAAACTTTCGAAACTCGATTCGGAAAATTTAAGAACTCTCAGAGCTGAAAACTCGAAAAACTGAATGTCCACCTGAAAACTGCCGAATTTATAAGGTCGGTTGAAGGGGGAATATTTCGAGTCTCGGATATCGTGAAAACAATTGCCGCTCTGTACAAAAAAACACATATGGTACAGATAACGCCGCCGACTATGGCGAACGTAAGTTTTTCTACATAGGTAGAAATCTGAAATTGGCTTCTTAGATTTTCACGATATGAAACTCGAAATAATTTTACGCTTGAATGTAAAATTGTTGGAAATTATACAGGATGATTAGAGTAACGAAGTTCACCTCGTCACAATACGAAATTAGAAATAATTTCGTGTTTAAATTTAGAAATATTTGGAAAATATACAGTATGTTCTTAGTGACGAAGTTCGCTTCGTTATAAAATTGAACTCTATCTGTTAAGTAATCCTTCAATAATTCGTGTGCTCTGCCCGGAAGCCATTTTGGTAGAGTTTTTCTAAAAGATTTGTATGCGAAAGAGGCCTTTTCAAGGTCTATGAAGACACATAGACCTGCTTTTCTTCTGTCTAGCCAACCGTATATTTTTCCTATCATTTCCCCTATATCTTCGGTCGATTTACCTTCTCTGAAACCGTACTGATAGAATTTTATTTTCATCTAAGACTTAGCTGACTCGAAACATATATTCGTCATTAACACAGGGGGTTCAGCTATTTCTTCTTGGATGTTTTTCAACAGATCACTTCTAATTCCATCAACGCCAGGAGATCCTCCGTTCTGTAGTTTTTGTATCACCTCTTTCACTTCATTTCGACTTGTTGGAAATGGGAAAAATGTTTCACCACAAAATCTCACCCTTTTCATTCTTTGGAGTATATGATATATTATCGGCTAGCTTTTTACCTACTTCGTTGTAATATCTACCTAACTCCTCTACAATTCGTTTCGTGTTTGTTACTACTTTTCCTTCACTGTTAATTATAGATTTTATTTCTGTTTCAGGTTTGGATCTGCTGCAGAGGTTATCCACATAAGACCAAAGGGATTTTGTAGCGGAAGTGTATTTCTTGACAAAGGTGTTCATGTAGTCTTTTTTAGCGTTCCTGATCAACTTCTGTAGAGTATTTCTGCATATTGTATATTGTTGTTTTAATTCGATATTGAACTGATATTTCATCATTTCCTTATATAAGTTATTTTTTTTGTTTTTAGCTTTAAGTAATCCCTGTGTAATCCAGCCGTTCTTCTCCGATTTCCTATAGCTCTGTTTGAGATTCGTTGTATGTTTCTGCGTGTAATGTAAATAATTCTGCGAAAGAGTCCATATCTTTATCTTTCATCACTTCCTGCCATTTGATCGCTTTCAAATCACCTCTTAACTGCTGATAATCTACATATTTTTTGTATTGAATAACATTTCCGGAGGTCTTTCTTTCAGCTTGAGGCATAAACTAATTGAGTAGTGATCTGTAATGTCTGTACGAATGATGAACGACCTCTTCTGATTTACAACAGACTGTCGACATTTCAGATATTTGTATATGGTCTAGGCAACTGCCACTTGAAGGCCTAGTTATATCATTCACATAAGATTTATATCCGAAACAACTGAAAACATTCATGTATTCATCAACTATTTCATTGTTTGTTAGAAGATCAATGTTAATATCCCCTACCAATACATGATAGTCCCACGTATTGGCACTTGCACTGGTTGTATTTATGTATTCAGCTAAGTGTCTATTGAATTTTTTTGGACAGCTTTTTGGTGAGCGATAAATTCCCGTTATTATAATATTCTTCTTTTCGAATACAAGTATTATTTCTAATGCTTTAATTTCTCCCATAGTTATTACCCTTCCGCTGAACATCAAATCGTTCCGAACATATACCACAACCCCGTCATTTTTGTTATATGTTTCATAATTATACATGGATTGGTATCCTTCGATTTTATAAAGATCCAAGTCCTCCACCCTGAACGTCTCCGTTGAAACAATCATATGAAATTGATCTGTATAATTTCTTAACACTAATTTGAACTCGTCCAAATTCTTGTCGACACTTCTTATATTATTGTGAATGATTTTGAACCTTGATTCTAAGTTATAATTTTTTAGATCCCCAACGTAATCTATATATTCTGCCACATGTGTTTCTCCCTCAAAATCCCTCAAACATTGATCCATTTATATACAATCGAAGACTAAGATAGATGAAATAAAAAGCATTTTACCTCGGTTGCTCTAACCCCCCTTTTTTGTACTGATTCCGATGTTCCCAGTTTTTTGCTCTTTCTTGGCACCTCCGCTTCCCAAAGACATCGATCTCGTTCTGCTCTTTATCTCCCAGTCCTTGGTCTTTTCCAGCACCTTATTGATGGTTGTAATCTCCTTGCCTATCTTTGAGTCCTCTTCAACTGACTGATGTTCGTGGTCAGTTAATATCTTCTCAATACGGGCTATTGGAGCCGGGCTATTAGGTGCGCTGTTTATTAACTCTGATGGTATGTTTGGTGTACTTTCTTCAAGATGAGTCTGTGGTTCTGCTTCAGTTTGATTTTTAAGTTGTTCTACAGCGAATTTTTTCCCATTCACAATAAGGAACTTCTGCTTGATGTATGCTCTTTGATTATTCGCTCTTGCCAAGTTAAGTTGTTGGCGCAGTATTCTGAAATAGCCACGATACTCTTGACAAAGATCTTCGTTTAAGTAAATACGTGATCCATTTAATTTGTGTCGATTGCTTATAACTTTAGATTTGGCCAGGAAGGATATAAATTCGATTTTTATGATGGCTTTAGTTCTTCCCAATTTGTAAATATTATTCACTTCTATTTCAAGCAGATTGATATTTAAAAGAGAATTTAGTTTGGAGACAACGCAATGCACTAAACTTCCAATCCAGAGACTATAATATTATTCTGCAACGATCTTCTCTTCATCTCCAATATTTCGCTTTCTACTCTGGAGAGTCTTCTCTCACAGTTTTCCAGCCTGATACCGGCGTCGCACCGTATCTGTTTTATCTCTTCTCTTAATTTTGAAAGTTCTTCCTTGATCGTGATGGTTTGGGTTGCGAATTCAGTCCTCAAAAACCTTTCCAGTTCCTCATTTAAAGCCATCTCCTTTTTCGATATCCTGCCCTGTATGTTACGCTTTATACTCTTGCTAGCGATACCTACAGATGTTGTGTGATAAGCGGGAGATTCTGGAATGAATAATGAGTTTACACACAAATAATCGTAAACAGAATCGAAAAAAATGGAACTTTTTCGACAACAACTCCGCCAATATGTGAATTCCACTCTTCGATATTCACTTCTATAGTTTTCACTGATATTTGAAATATATTCCGTCTTCAATTCACAAAATAATACGGAGCTCTCAAATCTACAACTATTCATATGACTACCAAATAATCATGTCAAATATTTTTGAATATAATTTTTTAAACAATGCAATATTTACAATAATGGCGTATCTGTTTTTGTATAATATTTTAAGATTTTTCAGGAAAAATTAGTTAAAATTCGGAGAACCATTGCCTACCTACCAAGTAGAACAAACCTATACAGGTCACAATTGGGTAATGACCACCGACATAGACTTTCACAGATGCTTTTTCCAAGACTTAAAATGGATTTTATGAGATATGAAAGTATCTACTCATCAATAACAATGGGAAATTAAATAGTACAAACCAAGTCTGCGGATTCTTTCTAAGTGGAGATAAATCGTCATAAAAGAGGAGTAGCCATAGAACGATTTCGCTCCGTTTATAGCTCAGTTGTATCCCACAATAACTTAAACGAGAACACTGCGAACAAGCACGGCTTGAAGCGAAATGACTATAATTTATTAATAAATCATTTTAATGTCAAAACTGTAAAATACTGAAAACAAGATCTCTAAAATTATATACAAATAAACTGAAAGCCAATATTATTTCAACAATAAAACATTGAAGACTAATTATGCCCCCAGACGATTTATCAAGTAACGACTCATAGTTCTTTCATTTTAGTTATCGGTTATATTGTTTGTTTTTCTCTTTATTGAAATTTACAATCGCTTTCGCACATAAGTATTGAGTGAAAGGGATATGGGTTTGTTTCACTTCTGGTGGTAATTTCTTGAGTGTTTTTCGACTTCCGCAAGGATGTATGGCATGCTCAGGTCATGGTGAATGGTGAATTTGGAGTCGTACCAGAATGCATTCGTCAGTGCGAGTAGTTTTTTTGACTGAAGTCTCTGAATAGTTCGAATTTTCGATTTCTTGGGTCATATGTAAAAGTTCCACATAGAAAAAAGCGAAAATACGAGCGCTTAACCTCCACGTGATAGGTTCGGCGGTAATTATTCTCTTAAACTCTCGAACTTTTTTTTTGGAAATGAGAGCACTAACTACAATGAAATTCTAGAAAATTTTTGGAAAAATTTTGAAGTTTCACCAACAATAGGGCTCCGCACATTCACTTAGCAAAAGCAGGCCCAGTGAATTTTCCCAATTTTTACATATTATGTTTATATCAACCTCATGAACAATATATCAGATTATCACGAAATTCTTATATCCGGTTTGTTCTATAGAACGTTTAAAAATTGCAGCTCCGAGAAAATTTATTTCCAAATTCTGATGATAATTTTGCTGATTTTCAGAATTTTATCATAATGCCTTGGGTTCTAAATCACAAGAGATCACAGATATCCAAACATCTCCCACCACATCAAGTTTCGCCATATAGGCTGTTTCATGAAGCTGTATAAGTAACTGAATGTAACTTTGTTGATTTGGCTCCATCTTGAGTTTTTCGAAATATGATACCTACCCACCATGAAGTGTGTTGACCTCTGTGGAAATGGTCATCAATGTACAAAGATTAGTTGCAAAATCATTCGGGTTTGAATTCTGATTTCATAAAAACATCTTTGGACCGACTGTCAATACCTATCATAATATTTATACTGAACGATAACCCATAATACTTCACAGAAATGCGACACATTGTAGGCATATCCGACCTTTTGATCTATTTCACCCAAGTGTGCCGGTCATTCGTAGATGACTGAATTCACTGAATGATATGCAGTTAATTGATCCCACATTGATTTTGAAAATTTTTGGCAGAGTGATGGTTCATCATGTTTCCATTCTAGGAACGTTATTTTTTCCGAGATAATCGAAAATAACAAAATTTCAACCTCTGGTTGGTTCCGGCGCCCCCTAAGCTGGAAAGGACAAAAGATCTTTGCGGTCGTCCCCCTTAAGCTGGAGCCCGGGGCAAGTACCGCACTTGCCCCCACACTCTTCATCCGGGCCTGATCGGATTGAAAAAAGTTAAGTGATCAACTTTGGGAAGAAATGATTGGGTATATCAAAAATTATTTCTATTTCCGGAAAAATCTGTGGCGTACCATCAATGGCTGCATTCACCGAACGAAGAATGTTGCCACCGCTCCGCTACCGCTACCTAGCATAAACAGAAAACGCTCCCAAAATGCCCGCTTCTCCGGAACGTGTTGAGTTTGTAGCGTATGTGCCACCGGACGATTCCGCAACAGTTCCACAACTGTTACCTTCGGTGAATGCAGGCATTGTCTGCCAAAATAGGTAGGTCATATTACGTACGAACGCTACTGACGGAAATTTAAAAAAAGTGATACATTAAAAAATGCCTCTTGATTCATGGTACACTGTCTGAAGTGGTATTGTAGATATTGATAATAATTTATTTATTCCTGAAAACTTTACCACCCTGTATCTCAGAAGGTAAGACGTTTAGTACCCAAGTTTTTTTCTTGAGATGAGCCCAAAAATCACCCACATAAATATTGACATTCAATTAGGAAACACCCTGTATAAAAAAGATTTTCATTGACTACGGTCAGCGGTCATCGACCGTAGTGTTTCAACATATAACCAACCTATTTTAGACAATCGGTCATCAGACTCACTGTATGAGCCATTGTAGATATCATTTTCTACCCCTGAAATAGCATTAACTTCAATTCTTCCTATAGCAGAACAGAATTCGTAACAAGTCATCGTTTCATGGAGGCAAGCCCAAAATTTCCAAACTGCTTTGCATATTATGTTCAAAATTAATTGGAACTCGGATAGAGAACTGAAAGCTATCTAATGCCATTAATGCCGGTAATTTTCTCATTCCGCAACCATAAGTATATGGTCATCTATGAGGGATTCCTTCACATCCTCTGCTAATAAATGGGGCCCTTGTATGGGAAGAACAAAGCGAATATCCTATTACTATTTCACTGATTTCAGAGATGGAATGCAGCAACGCGAGTTAATTCCTCACTGAATTTTCATTACTCTACCCTTCCGAAAAAAATGTATGCGGACTACAGTTCGAGAAGTTTTTTCAATATATCAGACTCAGAGTAGAAAATAATGAGCTCAAATCATATAAAATTGATTGATTTTCTGTTTCGCGATAATGAGAGTTTTGAGTAGTGATGCTATGAATCGGACTAGGTGTTCCTTAATTGGGGGTTCGAACAAAAATAGAAGATTCCCTGAGTAATTTTGAGAAAATAAGTCTTAAAAACATGGAACCGCAAATTCATTTTCGAGATACAGGTTGTTAAAGTTAGAATTCTCTTTAAGATTTTCTCTTATAGTATCTAATCTTTACAAGATATTCAACTTGAATATGATGACATTCAATATAAATATTATAAGTCGGTTTCATGAATAATTGATTGTACTGTCGAATTGATTGGAGTCACCGCGATTCGAATTGACATAAGCTTTTTTGATCAGACAATCAAAGTTTTGTGAAACGCCCCTTAAGAATGATACTCCACACCATGTGTCATGTTAATATTGAGGGTGACTATTTCTGAAATACTTTTTTCCAGCAGACAAAACATGAATTTCAATTAATTTATTCCAAATTGTCGAATGCGGAAAAAGAAATTAACAAAATAATAAACAAATGGAATATTTGCAAGAATTCATGGAAAATGATCAAAACTGCCTTCGTTTTGCTCAATATACAATCCTTGTATGTGTTCCTTTGAAATTATTTTTATCCCAATTAACCTGGGTAAGGAGTGAAAGCGACCAGAATGAATATGCTGAGGAATACCATAGTAATTGGCATCTCAGCAGCCGAAACAAGTTGAATGGATGAAATCGGTGTCCTTGGGGTTCCAGCCAAGCAGCTGAAGAGTTTCGCAGTTGGTTTGAGTCCAACACTCGCTAGTAACTTCAAGAACTAGCTGGTGCCTTCGGCTATTCTATTGAGCTAATGGTTTCCTGTTATTTTATTCCAACATGGGTATAGATCATAGGTGTAACGAGGGGAGGACTATTGGGGACGTGCTTCTTCCCATTGATTAGAAGAAGTAAATGAAACTGGGAAAATAAATCGAAAAAAAAATGAAAATTCAAATATTTTCTTTAGTGGTGGGATGAACTGATCTCTAGTTATGCCAAAGGCATATAGTGTGCATTGAATATTGAGAATTTTTCCTCACAATAATTTGCGTCTGCTCAAGTAGCAAAAAAAGATGTTCTCAAGCCTGAGACTGCAACTAACTATGAACTCTACCCAGGTTTCTGAGATGGGTGGGTGATGACTTTGGACAGGAGATGAATATTTATACAAAGCACACTAATACGATTCTGTCAGAAAAAAACCAAACCTCCTCTGCAATTCATCGGAAGATAAGGGAAAAATTCAAGTTGAAAAATGAAGATGTATTGCCTGTGAAAAACAGATTGTCTTCCGCAAAAATGATTAGCAATAAATGTATTCCTTCGTGATTCGTATGAAACTACAAATGGATCGAAAACGATTGTAACTCATAAATATCAGAACCGAACATGAATGATATGCGATAGAACCAATCATGGGAAGAAATTCTGTCCTAATGAACCAGAGAAAAAGTTTAAAATCCAGGGGAGTGGTAGCGGAAGAAATGAAGAAAGAACTTCAGGACAGCATGGAGGAAGTAAAACGTACTGGAATATGTAGGAGTTCAAATACTGACGCCAAAGATCGAATAGGTCTATGAGCATCAACAAGAGCTCAAGACACAAATCAAGGAAGGAATAGGCGACGCAGTTGAAACTATTAAAAAAAACAATTGATTTTCTGGTATTTTGTCAAGCAGTATTTTGCCTGCTATCGATCTCAACGTTCTCATCTTTGTTGTTCTCAGAATCGTTTTTGTTTCAGCTGTATCTCTTGTCTAGAATAAGTCATGATAGCCTACTTTTCCGTCCAACCTCAAATCCGAGGGCACCCCCGCCAAGACGAGTCAAGCGAAGCGCCGCGCCGGGGCACTACATATATCGGGGATGGCCAAGACGTCGACCGCGATCTACTGGTCGACCGCGAAGGCAATTTAGGTAGCCCGTGAGAGATAAATGAATCGTATGTAACGAACATGAAAAAGTTCTAATGGACATAATCCTCAAAGATGTATTTTCATGTCTTTCACAAATCCCTCATTATTCATCTCTATTCTACGATATGTCGACAAAAGAAGAATTATTGATGATGATTCCAATGAAGGGCAAACCAGAGGTTTCTGATTCACAAAAAGTTGCTATCACTACAGATGGAGCACCCGCTATGCTTGGACATGATGGTGACATTCCCATTTTCACCAACTATAACTGCATCATACACAAGTTTTGTGCTCTAAAATTCTGGACTCGGATGTAATTATGAAAATTGCCTTTAAAAAAGTTGATTCTATTCGAGCCAGAAGTTTGCAAAGGCGCCAATTTCGAGCTATACTTGAAGTGACCGAAGCCGAACATTCTGATCTTGCTACATGCAGATGTTAGGTGGCTTAGTTGTGGTACTTTTTTGAAGAGGTTTCGCCAATTACTGCCAGAAATCATATGCAATATATATGAAATCCAAAGGAGAAAACGTACCTGAGATTGAAGATGAAGCATAGCTCATGAGGTTGGCCTTTCTTTGTGACATAACGGAAAAACTCAATGAGTTGAATCTAAATCTTCAAGGGAAGAACAGGAATTTAGTAGGAAATTGATTGATGCTGAACCTGTTGCGATCGAAGAAGAGATATTAAAAATGATTTTCAAAAGCTCGAGCATTTGAAAATAATACAGATTTCTGGAGACTGATGTGCAAAGAGAAGTTTCCATGCCTAAGAAAAGTTTTTTCATATTTAACCTCATTTTTTGGTTCCAGTTATCTTTGCAAATCTTCATTTTCCAATATGAATATGATCAAAACACCGTTCCCGTTTAACAGACGGCCACTCAGCTTTTCTTTTGCGCATCGCAGTTACTTCTTACACTCCCCAATATGATAAAATTGTTGACAATATGCAGTGCAAAATATCAACCCGGAAAGATGATACAGAGTGGAAATTATGGATTTCATTTCCAAAGTTTAAATAAAAACAAATAATTGCTGATGTTTTATTTTTTTTTGTAAACTCTGCCTCACAGTCGCCCGCAAGAAATATTTTCGAACACAAGTAGACCTCAGAGGTCAAAAGTCTGGCCACCCCTGACATATATTATTGTCTCGAAGTGTTTTGTCGTATTTTTGAACCCTCATAACTTGAGTTTGGAATTTAGTAGATGAACAAACCTCAATGAGTCTAGAGGGTCTAGTAGATGAGACGAACTGCTGAAAGGGTCGTCAAGACCCTGCATCACCATGCATTTCAAATGTCGGCCAGTTTTTACACAAAATTCATAATAGAAAAACATACAAGCATAGATTATAGAGTGAGCTGGGTGTTACTCTTGTAGATTTCGAGTGATTTCAGTGGAAATTATGCTTATACGAGATAATACAATCATTCAGCAAAAATATTCATCCAAGTATTTCTTTCAAAATTGACAACAGCCTACTAATAATCTCTATATAATCTTGCCAAATGGACCCTAATTCAATATTTGAACCATAACCCGTTTACTTTTGAAACTACAGATGTCGCTCACATCACTGTAGTCGCTTCGTTTCCCATCTTTATACTCTATAATCTTTGGGAAGGATGTTTAGGGCAGAATTCACGAATCTCTGATCATTTTGATTTGACATTAGGTGACCCTGTTTTGCAGGCTATCGAACTACAGAATCTGCAAAAAAACCATATTATCTGATCGAACAGGATAGAATTCTTGAATTTAGTATTCATATTTGCGATTATCGCGAGATTGTTTTATTCAAAATGGTTCATGTCATCGAAATTTCATCGAAGGAGAAAAATGCAGACACTCGGATCTAGTTCAGAAGTAAGTATTTGCAAAATTGTTAATGATTTATTCATACATAGTTCAGGAAGAAAAAATATTTCGATAAACGATAATATAATATAACTTGTTCGTACACATTTAATGAAGTATATTTTTTTTTCAGATAAAAACGAATCGACGAACGACGTTAAACAATTGCAGAACGAAATGAAAAATATGTAATCCTAATTACAAGGGAAATCAACAACAATACTAATAATAATAATAATAAAGAACTTTTATTGAAGTGCACTCAGGCAGTTCAGTCCAGTGAGAACATCTCCTGAAATATAACTCCTGAAGATGCCAGACACTCGAACTGGCGAAACGTCGAGAACTAATCTACGACGACGGCCTAAATGCTCGAAAGAACATGTCACATTGAATCAGTCAGTGTTTTCTTTTGTTGTATGAATAACAGCTGTCTGTGCGGATATAAATTCTTCAAATTGGCGTAAGCCGACTGAATACACTTGCTGCTATGCTGTTTGAAACGTAAATCACTATCGATTAAAAATCCTAAATTGCACGAACACTGAAATAAAATCAATTCCTCCGAACAAACATTAAGTTTCATAGTCTCACAAAGCACATAACGTTTCCTCCCAAATATTAAAAATGTCGACTTGGAAGCATTAATCTCCAAATTATGTCTCCCTGAAAATTCCACAAGATCAGCCAGATCACTGTTTATCTTATTAGTTGCGGTACCGATATGTTCAGGAGGGAACGAGAAATATAATTGAGTATCATCAGCATACAAAAGAATTTTGAACAATCTCAAACAAGTTGTAACTTTGCAGGTGTAGATTCAATAAAGTATAGGACCGAGTATCGACCCTTGTGGTACTCCGTTGTTCTGCGTACATTTAGATGATTTTCCCTTCGTCGTCGCAACATATTGTTTCCTACATGACAAATAATCGTCAAGAAGCTTGATGGCATCATAATCAAATACAGTATGTCCAAGTATAGCAAGAAGCAACTCATAATTTATACGATCAAACGCCTTACTGTAGTCGAGCAGAACTAGCACAGTCGCTTCACCTCTATCTGCCGCAGTGATTATCTCGTCAGTTACATTTAAAAGAGCAGTAGTACAACTGAACCCCGGCCTGAAACCCGACTGGCACATAGGGAGTATATTATTATCGTCTAAATATTGCCTTATTTGAAAGTTTACCTTTTCCAAAAGTTTCGAAAGTACAGGCAATACGCTGATAGGTCTAAGATCTCTGAAATCCTCCACTTTTGACTTTTTGGGCAAGGATAATACTTTTGATAGTTTCCATGTATCTAGAAATTTATTCTCTAAAATGCATGAGTTAATTATATTCGTTATATAGGGTAAGATCCTATCAAGGCAAAGTATCAACATATTCGCTGAGATGACTTCAACGAGTAAAGACGGTGTTAACGATGCTCTTAAGAGTATCCCTTCTAAGTGCGCCTACTGCAAACGAACTGTTGTCAACATTGGTGCAAAATGTGGCTTATGCACTAATGTATTCCATAGAAGTTGTGGTAACAAGTATCGTAAATGTTGTGGTCAAGAAATTGTGTTTTCTCCGAACACTGAAAGAATGGAAGACGACGCGAGCGTTTTGTCTGCTAACGACAGTGAAGTGGAATCGACAATGAAAATAAATAAAAATTCTCCTCAAGAAGATATAATATGGAAGTTAATAGCGGAACTCGAAAGTAAAAACAACCCATTGATGGAAAACTGTGCTCTTTTGAAATACAAAATAACCGTATTAGAAACTGAAAATCATAAAAAGACGCAATAATATCGGAGCTGAAAGAAAAAACGCATAAACAAATCGCAAGAATCGATAACACTCTTTAATACGATCTTCCTCTTGGGCAAGCGGCAACTAGCGATCATGAAAGAAAGAGGAAAATGAAGAACACTCCAACAGTATCCATATCTTCACCAGGATATCAGATTACAGTACCAACTGGCAGTTCTATGAATGAACAGGAGGTGCACGAAAATATAAACAAATCGGGAAATCCTAGTGAAAGACGAGCGTAATGAAAAGCACTCAGTAACAACCAATATTACAATGACAACTAGAGAAGTCGAAACTAACGGCGACGACAATGATAAATGGGAAAAGTTCACCCACAAAAAATACAAAAAGAATACTCGCAGACCTTTAGTAGTGGGTAATTTCAATGGAACATCAGCAGTTGAGGGAATCGTGAAGTTTAAACCACTGCATGTTACGAATCTTAAACCGACCACCACTGTTGAAGATTTAACTGCATTCCTGTCTAATAATTTCTCAGATGTCAGGTGTGAACCCCTCAAATCACGTTTTCCAGAAGTTTACTCATCCTTCAAAGTGCTCATTCCAACTGATGAACATGACAAAGTTAAAGTGGAGTCTAATTGGCCGATTAGATCCACAGTTCATAATTTTTACCAACGCAAGAAAATGAAACCAGACAATTGAAACGAGTGTATTTAAGTGAATGTGATGGTGGGCCCGTTAGCTTGAAAATAATGCAGCAGAATATACAATGTATACATAATAAAATCAATAATCTAACCATCTTTCTGAACGATGAAGAACCCGACTTAATAAGTATTGTTGAACATTGGTGCGATACAGATCGAATTAATACGATGACAATTCCAGGATATACAATTGCATCATATTTTTGCCGTACAACGCGAAAACATGGTGGCACCGTTATATACTTAAAAAATTCCTCGGAATTTCGAGATCTCAAAATCTGTGAAAACAGCTGTGATAAGTGTTTATCGATCTCCGTCAGGTAATTTGGAATCATTTCTTGACCGAATGTCACAAATAATACAACACTGTCGTAAATTTTCTGAAAACGTATTTTTATGCGGCGATCTAAACGTAGATTACCTTAGAAATCAATATAAGCTAAAACCACTGTTAGATGACTTTTTGATAAGTTTTGATTTAAAAGTTACTTCTACAATTCCAACTCGCATTTTATAATAATAATAATAATGAACTTTATTCATCCACAATTATTACAAATATGTGAAGAAACGGCGTAGTACAGCAAAGCTGATTTTAAACTTAACCTGAAATAAAAAAACGAAAACAACATATATCAAATGATCCGAAATGATAAGTGATACACAAAGAAAGATAAAGAAGGAAAAATAAATAATAACAAGAGCAGTAATTAAACGTGAATCCAAAGACTATCATCATCAGACCGAGCCAACCATCAAGTCGAACACAATAGACTTTTCAATCTTTTTTTGAAATTGAGAATGGAAAAATTCCAAAATGGTTTGGGGAGCGAGTTGTAGCACCTGCCGCATTGAAGGAATAGCAACGTCTGAAAAGAGCAGTTGAGTGTCTAGGGGTTACCAACATAATGTTTTTCCTTGTATTCACCCGATTGAGTGAACTAAAAGTAGTCAACCGCTTCCGAAGATAAAAGGGAACGCCCATCCTCAGGACCTTTTCACTGATAAAAGTGGTCGTACATCCATTACTAAAGTGGATTATATTTTGACAACTGTTAACCTCAATTGTTTTAAAACGAGCGTATTTGAAGCTAATTTAAGTGATCACTTTACATTGTCCACTCACTATGTTTTAGACTCTGTACCGAGAATACAAGAATTGAAAAAGCGACAATTTTGTAGAAATATGTCTATACAAAATTTGGATGCCTTGGCGATTGATATTTCTAAGGCAAACTTCAACTTTATCTACTTCCAAACATATATTAATACAAGATTTGAAGAATTTGTAAACATTCTAAAATTTTCCATTGATAAATGCTGTCCATCTAGATATAGAATCACCCCGAACAATGATAATTCTTTAAAGTGGTTTACACCTCAAATAAGGTCTGCCAGCTGCGAGCTTAAGAAGCTTCACTGGCTTCGAGTTAACTTGGGTACAAATGACTCACATGTGCTTTATAAAGAAGCAAAAAAAAAGTTATAACAATCTACTTTTGACATCCAAGTTATCTCACTATGAAAACATCTTGAATTCATCTGATAATCAAAGCAAATCGATTTGGAGAATAGTGAATTGCGAGGTTGGTCGGAAAAACATTTCTAGTAAACCAATCACATTGAGCTTGAAAGATTCGCATTGCTCAGACCCCACAAGTATCGCCAATGAATTTGCCAAATATTTCTCGGGAATAGCTAATAGCCTAGAAAATAAATATGGTAGTAATATATCTACTGTATGTACTACATCTCGCCTTTGTAATTCAAATTTTTTTTTCTTTCCTGTTCAATCATTGGAAGTGATTCGTACCATAAATTCATTGAAAAATAAAACTGTACGGGAATTGATTACATATCTGCTAAAATTTTGAAATCAATATCCCAATATGTGTCGGAACATCTTGCACACCTTATAAACGAATCAATTTCCTCCGGTAGATTTCCAAAATTAATTGAACATGCAACTATTATCCCCATATACAAGAAAGATGACCCACATAACATTGCAAATTATCGCCCAATCTCTATTGTGAGTACTTTGTCGAAAGTGATCGAAAAGATTATCCTCCATTGGAATGACCTCTTACTTGGATAAATTCAAATTAATGTCAAATGAACAGCATGGATTCAGAACAGGTCGGTCAACTCAAACAGCTGCTGTTAGTTTCACTGAGATTGTATACAGGTCTCTAGATGAAGGTATTCATGTAGCTGGCGTTTTCTTCGATCTGACCAGGGCATTCGACTGCATCTTGTTCAAGTTCATACTAACCAAGATGTACAATATGGGATTTAGGGGAATATTCCTTGAGTGGTTGCATAGTTACATTGCTGACAGAACTATGCAGGTTAAAATTGACGATGGCTGGTCATCTAAATATGACGTTGAAATGGGAGTGCCCCAGGGGGGAGTTCCTTGACCTCTCCTGTTCCTACTCTTCATCAATGACCTACCTGATTATGTAAAATCAGATAGATTAGTTATATATGTGGATGATACGTCTATAGTAATCAGAGCAGATTGTTTCCAGAATCTCGCTGTCAAATGCGGACTCATTATGAATAGTTTCGGTAACTGGTGTCGGCAAAACGCTATTGTTTTAAACTGTAGTAAAACTGAATGCATCTATTTCAATTTAAGGAACAGAGATACGAGACTTGCTGTCAACTGTTTGGATACAGCAATTTTATCTAGTAATTGTGTTAAATTCCTTGGTCTATATCTCGACAAAAATCTAAGATGGTCCGAACTCATTATTGACCATCTCTGCAAAAAATTGAATGAATCATTCTATGCTATATCACGAATAAAAGATTCGTTACCTATTAATGCTGTGATCAGTGTCTATTATAGTTTGGTGTATAGTCACCTATCATACTGTATTCCCATGTGAGGTAATTCAGTAGACTCAAATAGGGCATTTATTACGCAAAAAAGAATAGTTCGAATGAGGTTCCATCTTGGCACACTTATGTCTTGCAGACCCATATTTCTCAGCTATAAATTGATGACACTCCCATGTATATACAGAGTTGGGATAAAGTATGGAACCAAGTAAATATCTTTTAAACGAAAAGACCGATATTTATGAAAATTTGCAGGTGAGTGCAATGGAACAAAACGCATCTGATGTACATTTTTTTGATAATAATATACTTCCGGTTCAACCGGAAATGCCATCAACTTCTTTAATTCAAATGGGACACCCTATATATTTTTACAGATTTTGAAAGAACTTGTTATTTTGAATTCATAAATTATGAGTTTAGTGTAAAAAAATTTGTAAAAACGAGGAATATAGCACTTTAACCAACCATAGAGTGGCCTGCTCGTTCTCCGGATCTTAGCCAGTTAGATTTTTTTCTTCGAGGTTATCTAAAATCACGTGTTTACGTTAGACGACCAACAAACTTACAGGAATTGAGACAAAGAATTATTGATGAATGTGAACTAATACGTGGAGAAGTCTTGGAAAGAGTGACTCAAGAATTTGTTAATAGGATGGCATATTGTCAGCAAGTAAACGGCGAGCATTTTGAACATTTGAAGTAATTTTGTTTCTCATTATTCTAAAATAATGAAATATACATCTATTGTACTACTAACAGTGAGTTATTCCTTGTTTTTACAAATTTTTTTACACTAAACTCAGTATGTATGAATTCAAAATAACAAGCTCTTTCAAAATCTGTGAAAATATATAGGGTGTCTCATTTAAATTAAAGAAGTTGATGGCATTTCCGGTTGAACCGGAAGTATATTATTATCAAAAAAATGTACATCAGATGCGTTTTGTTCCATTGCACTCACCTGCAAATTTTCATAAATATGGTTCTTTTCGTTCAAAAGATATTTACTTGGTTCCATACTTTATCCCAACCCCGTATATGTATAAATGTCTTCTATATGTGAAAGAAAATGAATATTATTTTGTCAAGGTTACTGGTTTACACGATTACGACACCAGGAATTCTGAAACTCTGAATATTCCGATTCATAAGACCTCTAAATTTGAAAATTCACCCTATTACCAGGGCATTAAATTATTCAATCATCTGTCTATGGCAGTGAGATCATTAGAAATTCGGCGTTTGAGATGTGCGGTGAAAGAGTTAATGTTAGCTAAGGCTTATTATAATGTTAATGAGTATTTGTGTGATAATGATTTCCAACTTTGATTGGAAACATTTTTTCCTTTGTTTTCTTGACTTGTCCTATACATATTGTATGTCTAAAAGGATCAATAAATTTATTATATAATTATTATTCAAATTAATTTCATCGTGTCCTGCCGCATTGGATCTTATACCCAACAATAATTCTTTCACTGTGTCATTCGATACCGTGTGAAATCGAAATTTAGAGACCGAGTCTGAAGCCATGTTCGCTCTGTAGAAATTCAACAAATCAGGATCAGGTGAATCACTATGAAATGATGAAAGCGCAAAATAATCATTCAGATCATTCGGTCTATCGAGAAGTTCAGGTAAATCAACAGTATTATTTTTGGAATATACACCCAATGTTTTCAACTTTTTCCAAAACACTTCCTCATTACCTATGCGATGTGACCACTTGATTAAGGTGATTCTTCTTCTCCTGGCGAATCGAGAAGTTTGTTTGGTTTTTCAATCGTTTGTAATATTTCCAAATAGCGTCATCTCTCTTATTTTGATATTGAGCAAAGGCTTTTTGCTTCTATTTCAGAAATTATTTTACGTTTCTGTTCAGATATAAACTTGTCCAAGTTGATTTAAAGCCGGCCTTTTCGCAAGTTTTCTTGAAGAGTTCCATTCTACTAAAAGTTAACCATTCGCTCACAACAACAGGAGTTTCCTTGAGACTTTTTTTCGAATTGAATACTTTGTTACGCATCCATCTATTCACAAACATAATCGATATTGGCCGTGGTCTCCTTGCCTGGCGGTTTTCTTTCTTTCCTAACCGAAAACAATAATTAATATCATTCGCAGTTATTGAAGTATTTGGCATATTGGAATTGATAACATCAGCCACGACGTCGCATAAATTGTATGCTTCGTGTTTTTCTTCGATGCCACTGATAACAAGACCATTCAAGAGTTCGACCTGCCTTTGATCATCCATTTTCGCACACATTTCAGATTGGTGTTGTATTTTAGCGATTTCCGACCGTAAGTTATCTATGGAATTTTAGGAGTTCGTCTCGAAAGTTGTGATTTTATCCAATATACTTTTGAAAGATTCTCCATTTCGATTAGCTTTTTCATTATTTGTATTGGATATGATAAGATCTCTCAATTCACGTACGTTATGTTTCATATTTTCTTCCAACCTTTGGAGTTCTACAGTGAAATCCAGAGTATATTGGGCTTTTGGGAGGATCCAGAATTGTTTATATTCTTTGATCTTGACATTATATTCGAGGGCACTCAAGAAAGCTCACTTTCAGGCAATAATTTTTATTCAATTTCACTTTTAGTACAATTTTATCTGGGAGCAACTATGAGTACGTCCTACCTCGGCGATGACATATCACCGCTGCTATCAATGCCGCTGAAGTGCCAACAACTCAAAGGCAACTTCACACAGTCCACATGAATTTAAGAAGGCCAAATATTGCAAATGGAAGATAGTGCATAAACTGGTTTTGTTCGGATAATTAATAGTATATTCTAAAACAAGTTGCAGAATGAGCTCCTATTCTAACACGAATGCGAAGTTCGAAAGCGAGCGACGAAGGAGCGAGTTTTCGATAGCATGAGTGTTGGAATTGCCTTCTGCAACGAGTATTAGACGGTATTTTCTCTATTTCAGTCAATTTTTGTGAAATACTCTCGAAATTCAAATGAAAATTCAGATTAGTGACTTTTGTTTTGTATCTTGGCAGTTGGTGTGACATATGAAATTTGACAGATCACGGAATTTGAATTGATTTGATTCGAAACTTGATTCGATCAGAGGTCAGTAACTGACAACCATAAAACGAAAAATATAACTGAAAACAATGCTGTAATGAGTTTCATTACAGCACTACTTTTAGTATCGTAATGAACTCATTACGATACTGAAATAGAGAAAAAACATTATATTCACATTATGAACTTCCATACAATTTTACAGTAGTTTTCTTCTTCTTCTACTTATGTTAGCCCTTAGGTCTGCTCTTAGCGATCTTTCTGATAACATGCTGGTTTTACTCTCTCCCTCTCTGTCTTTCCCATCGCAGAACATCCTGCACATTACAGAGCTTCGTTATTTGATTATATGGTATTTTGTCAAGCACTGTTTTGCCTGCTATCGATCTAAACATTCTTATCTTTGTTGTTCTCAGAATCCTTTTTGTTTCCTCTTTATCGGCTCTTGTCTAGAATAAGTCATGATAGGCCTAACACATGCTTTATATATGTGTACCCTCCGTCCAACCTCAAATCCTTATTTCTCCAGATGACATCCCGTAAGCATCCCGAGACATACTCTGCTTTGTTGGCTTGCTTGTGTAGGTACTGTTGTTTTTAGGTCTCCGTAGTGAGAAACTTCCGCCCCAAGGTATTCGAACTTAGACACTTGCTCTATTATTTCGTTGTTAATTACAATCTTGCATCTTCTGGATTCCCTAGCTGCCACCAATGATTTCGTTTACCTGTGGATATAATCATATTGTACTCTTCCGCTGCTGGTTTGAATGCCATGCGCCTTCGTTGTCGGACATTAAGACTGCGTCATCTGCATAACACACGATTTTTATCGTTTTATTTGAAGGCCTATATCCCTGACCCACTTTTTTAACTCTCTGCACAATTTCTTCCATTATTATGCAGAATAAAAGAGGACTCAGACTGTTTTCTTGACGTATGCCAGTATTTACATTAAATTCAGATTTTAGGTCAGTGTTTATTCATTTTTTCTTACAATATCTATACTAGAAATTTTAGTCATCACAACATTGTTTTTTGTTACATATATGTTTGAAATGAAATAATGTCAATCATTTGAGTTTTTCTCTGAGTTTTACTATTTGTTTGAGTAAATTTTTTTTTTATACTTCAGAATCGTAATGAGTTCATTACACTTCTGAAAACAGTGCTCTAATGAACTCCATTACAGCATTGTTTTCAGTTATATTTTTCGTTGTCTATATTTACTTTCGATCCAATCAGATTCAACAAAAGTCGATTGTCAATATGATATAATTTGAATCTAGATTAAGGCGCCTACAGACGACTGGGCAAACCTCGGCCAACGTCCGCTCGTTCCAACGTTGGCGCATCGTGTATATGCAAAACAAATGGCAAGGCCAAGCCAAC
The DNA here is from genome assembly GCA_038502775.1 of Hippodamia convergens. Taxonomy (NCBI): domain Eukaryota; kingdom Metazoa; phylum Arthropoda; class Insecta; order Coleoptera; family Coccinellidae; genus Hippodamia; species Hippodamia convergens. The sequence continues at coordinate 113,461,658 of CM076607.1, forward strand.
GCTGGCGCTGTCCGGGTTCGGGCGGCTACAGACGACATGGCAAGTCTCGGCCAACGTCCACTCGTTCCAACGTTGGCGCATCGTGTGTATGCAAAACATATGGCAAGGCCAAGCCAATGCTAGCGTTGGCCCGGGTTCGCCTAGAAAGCGAATTTATGACACACATCAAAGGGAATTTTCGAATTACACAAGACTCGCGGGACATATTTGGGATTTTAAATTATTTAGTTTTAATCTTGTATTAGGTATCATTCGTTAAGGAATTTCGTTATTTTTGGTGTTTTGTGAAGTACATCTTATCGTCTGTTGAATCCTCAATTGGTTGTAGTATAATTTCTGAATTTGAAATAACAATGCTGATTGATACATTGATGTATAATGTTGGTTTGTTGGTTGGCTATATTTAGTATACAGAAAAACCCAAACTGTTTGTTTTTTGAATTGGTTCAGGCTTTTGCAGCCATCGTTCAATATCACCTTTCTTCTCGAGCATTTCGGCCGTCGTCGTGGATTCAGTCTCGACGTTCCGTCAGTTTGAGTGTCTGACATCTTCAGGAATTATATTCAGGAGATGTCCTCGCTGAATGGAGCTGTCTGATTAATTATTTTGCCTGATTTTTATAATCAGGCAGCTCAATTCAGGGAGAACATCTCCTGAAATATAATTCCTGAAGATGCCAGATCCGTGACTTCATTCTCGACGTTTGGCCAGTTCGACTGTCTCGCATCTTCAGCAGTTATATTTCAGGCGATATCCTCGCTGAATTGAGCTGCCTGATTAATTATTTTGCCTGATTTTCATAATCAGGCAGCTCGGATTATGAAAATCAGGCAAAATAATTAATCAGGCAGCTCAATTCAGGGAGAATATCTCTCTGAAATATAACTGAAGATGCGAGTCACTCGAACTGGCGAAACGTCGAGAATGAAGTCACGGATCTGGTATAAATCCACGACGACAGTCAAAATCGAGAGAAATAGTGCATTGCTTGATTTCTGCTGGTTCTAAATTTTTCCGAAAATTGCATTAGTGATTACTTCTACGTGATATCCTTTTCATCTTGAAAATAAAATAAAATTTCAATATTTTGTTGATCTCGAAAAAACCTCTTCGAATTCGAGCGAGATTTCGAGAATATCTAAAAACGTCAAAAAGTTAGTAGAGGTTCTTTTTCACTGGTAATATACGACAACATACTTAAACAAATTTTTTGTTACAAATACGAATAGTATCTTTTCTTAATTTCATGTTGTACGAAAAAGCTCATCAAATATATATCATTCCAGATTTTCATAATTTGTAGCTTCATGTGCAGTTGGATGGAATTTCATAAATTAATGGTTTTTCATTCCGCTTAGGGGGTGGATGTTTCATGTGGCTCTACATGTGACATTAATTCATTTTCTATTATCAATGAGTCTTTTCAAAAGAGTACATACATATGAGTTATAAGCCATAATTGAAATTTTGGCGATTTCAACTTAGGTCATTATTCCCATTTCTGTTGTAGTTCATGTGTCACCCATTTTGACCCTGTGCGTATATACACAACGGTACACCCACTTCTTGCATTGATATGGTAAGTGGTTATATGGATCACATTGTGTGAAAGATTAGAAATCATTAATAAATCGAATATCTTTTGTAATTTATCGTATTATGTAGTTGCATCAGTAGTAAATATTTCGAAAATCGTAAATCGCTCATATATACAAAACGGCTCAACTACTGACTCACATTCATATGAAACTATTTACTCCTTTTGAGGTTTAGAATTGGCTCCCAAAATACTGAAACGTCTCTTAACACCCGGTATACTTTTGGAAATCATATAATTATTACTATTTCTATAACATGAAATCAAAAACAGATATCATTCCATTTGAAAGAGGAAAGTTGTGTTTTTCACCATTTTTACTAGATATAAAAACTGAGGGGAGTATGGTATCGTATCCCATTGAAAAAGTACCTACCTGTGAGAAATTTTTACTGTTTTGAGATATTTTCGGAACGAGGTATATCATTTTTCCTCAGGCTTATTCAACGTTCGCGTTCCTTTGAGTCGATAATACTGACAAGATAGAAAATGTCTTGACATGACATATATCGAGAATGAACCAACCTATCTCCATGGAACCAACATTCGCTGAAACGCTGGCCTAGGCTCGCTATATCATCTGTACTTGCCTATGTTTTGCATGCTCTCGATACGCCAACGTTGGAACGAGCGGACGTTGGCCGAGGCTTGCCCAGTCGTCTGTAGGCGCCTTAAGAATACGTGCGAATCAAATTAATGGCGGTGTTCTACTTTCATCTGTAAGCAAATCTGTAACTTTTCATAAGATTACTCGAAAATTACCATTCTCGACGCTTTCTATGCATCTGTAACTGACAGGAAACATATCGAAAGATATATTTTGAGGTTATGTTGAATGGTTTGTTTTTGTCACAGAATATAAAAAAAAACTTTTATATACCCAATTATTTTTGTGTTTCATTTTCGCACTTCGGTTGTAAATTTTTTTTGTTGTTGTAACAGGCACAAATTAACCATAAATATATCCAATAATCAATACTTACGGTCCAATTTTACAGAGAAATAAATTCTATTCTATGATCTTATTACGAAACAGTTCAAAATTGACTAATACGACAGATACAGAAAAACTTCCAGAATTTCATTATTCACAAATCAGTAAGTCAGCCACATTCAGATCAATCGTACGCTACAGATTTGTAGCTTGTAGAGAAAAAGTAGAATACCGCCATTAATAGCTACGAATCTGTAGCGTACGATTGATCTGTATGTGGCTGACTCAGAGATTCGTTAATTATGAAATTCTGAAAGTATTTCTGTAGCTGTCGCATTAGAAATGTCAATTTTGAAATACCTCGTAATAAGATCATAGAATAGAATTAATTTTTCTATAATATTGGATCGTAAGTATTGATTATTGGATATATTCATGTACAATTTGTGTTCGTTTTAACGAGAAAGAGAAATTTAAAGCCGAAGTGCGAAATTGAAACACAAAAGTAGTTGAGTATAGAAAAGTATTTTATATTCTGTGGCAAGAAAAAAAAATTCGACATGATCTCACAATGTTCCTTTCGATATGTTTCCGATCACCTGTAAACTACAGATTTATAGAAAGCGTCGAGAATGATAATTTTCCTGTAAACTTATGAAAAGCTACAGATTAACTTACAGATGAAAGGAGAATACCGCCATAAATCCCGTTATGTGTCAGTCACACCAACTGCCAAGATACAATACAAAAGTCAATAGGATGTAAAATCTCAATTGTTCATTGAATTTCGACAATATTTCATAAAACTTGAGTGAAATAGAGAAAATATCGTCGAACACTCGTTGCAGAAAGCAATTTCAACACTCATGCTTTCGAAAACGAGCGACGAAGGATTTCGAATTTCGCATTCCTGTTGGAATGCCACTTGTTTTAGAATATACTATTTAAGTTTGAAGATTGTAAAAAATATTTCATCTAGAAAAAGGAACGAATATCTTTTTTTGAAATTAATGTTCTGTTTTTTGTTATACATATGTTTGAAATGAAATTATGAGAAATCAAACTCTGCCCGATGGTTAAGTGCATTATTAATAATGCTCGGGCAATTTGGTTATTTCAATACTTATCATCACCGTGCCCTCCCATATTTGGCATTGTTCATACTGCCCGGTCATTGTTCATTATGCCCAATTAATCACTCATTACATGATCCTCATTTTATAATTTATAGTTTCAATTCCTTCAAATCTCTTTTAGATGGAGATGTTGATATTGATGAAGACTTACAAACACGAGTGCAGTGTCGTGATAATGATGTTATAAACTATCGACCACCCTCTTCCTACTCAAGAAATGTCTACAAATAAGAGAACAAAGTCATGAAGAAAAAAATTAGGAAGGATTTATTTATTTATTGAGAAACAAGAATACAAATAGGTATTTCAACCCAAAACAGTATTCATAGGTCAATACAAAAACATATACAACCCTTAGGCATAAACTTAAACTTAGTGCAAAGAATAACAGTAATTAATCATTAGAAGGAGACAAAGAAAAATCAATCTTATGCAAGGTTGTGATGTTTTAACAACCTCTTATAGCGGACAAAGGGGACGTTGAAGGGATCTGAATCGAGAGAGCTCGAGTTGAAATCACTCAAAATTCTGCATATTGATGAATTTTTGGTAATGTTCAATCAAGAGACGGCAAACATCTCCGCCGATCTGAGTCTCCTCTCCAGTACCTTAAAATTGGATAAGAGAAGGGACCGAAAGGACGCCGCTCACTATTTTGAACATTAGACACATGTCGTTAATTTTCCTGCGATTTTCTAAGGTGAACATGTTAAACGTCTTGAGGGCTTCGGAGTATTCATGGTTTTCAATTCGGAAGTTATTCCGATATGACATACATCGGAGAAACTTGTGCTGTACGCTCTCCAACCGTCTCACGTGACACCCATAGTGAGGATTCCAAATTGAAGATGAAAAATTCAATCTTCTACAAATTAAAGAATAATACATCGTCAACATAGTTTCATTCTTTTTGAACACCCTACCATGACGAAAGACGAAACAAAGCATTTTATTCGCCGATGATACAATGTAGTCTATATGCTCGATAAATTTCAGTTTCATATTTAGAACCACTGCCAAATAGCGAATACTACTCACTTTCTGCAATTTATTCTGGTCTAACGTGTAGTCAAAACTGATTTTATTGATATTTCTCGTAAAAGAAATTTGAAAGCATTCTTCCATGTTCAAAAAAAGAAAATTTTCTCTGCAGTAGTCACAGAATCTTTTAAAATCCTGCAACAGCAAACAACAATCGTCGAAGCTTTTCACCCTTAAAAAAATCTTTAAATCATTCGCATACAGCAAAAACCTGGCATAATGAAAACATGACGATATATCATTCAAATAGATAATGAAGAAGAGAGGTCCGAGGTGGAACCCTTGCGGTACTCCAGATGTACTAAGAAAATTTCTGGACGCTTGTCCATGAACACATACAAATTGTGATCTGTGGGAAATGTAAGATGTTATCCATCTAAGCAAATCACCACAAATTCCCAACTCCGCAAGTCGTAATAACAGTACCGAATGCTTAATCTTGTCAAATGCTTTTTGTAGGTCTCTGTATATAACGCCAGTCTGATGTCCTGATTCAAAACCCCCGGAAACTATTCCACCATACTAATCAGGTTCGTTTCCAGACTACGACCCCTTTTGAAACCGTGCTGATTTTCAATAATCATGTTTTTCACATGATTCTCAATATATTTATAAACCAAGTCCTCAAAGATCTTTGGAATTGTTGAGATGATAGCTATTGGCCTATAGTTTTGAACCAAGTCCTTTCGACCCCCTTATACACTGGAATGATCTTCGATAACCTCCAACGATGAAGAAAAGCACCAACTCTGAGCGACCGGTTGAATATAATTGTTAATGGACGTGCAAGAGACACATCACAATTTTTCAAAAACATCGGCGGAACTTCATCCGGACCCGGGCCCTTGTTGGGATTCAGTGTTTTCAAGGCCTCCTCAACGTTTTCTTCAGACAGCGAAATCTTTCCCAAATAACCGCTACTGTAGATGTTCTCGACATGATCAAAATTGTCATTGCGATCCGATGAGGGCTCAAAAACAGGACCAAAAAAATCGGCAAAAAGATTAGAAATATCCTCGGGAGACGAGGCCTTCAAATCGTCCCTCCTCATAACCGATGGAAACGAGCTATGACGCTTTTTATGAGAAATATACTTGAAGAAATAACTCGAAATATAGGATATCTGTTGCTCGATAGATTCTAGATAACGATAAAAGTCTCTAGAAATGAGTCTTTTCGAAGTTTGAAATGATTATAATGGTGAATATTTTTGTAGACTTTATATCTTTTATGAAATTTATTCTTCTGATTGATAATTCGTATCGTCTCCTTGGAATAAAATAAAGGAAATTTTGTATTTATTTTAGTTTTAGGTATATATTTAACAATCAAACTTCTCAATATGTCATAGAGATGATCCACACTTTCGTCCACATCCATGTTTTCTAACAATGAGCTCCAATTGAGCTCGAGAAGTTCAGATCATCGTAGTTGCCTTTCCGGAAATTCAACCTCTGCGAAGAAGTTTCTCTTAAATAATATCAAACCGAAATTCAAGTGACGGATGAAAATCATCTTCATGAACCAAAGGTGTATCACTTCTCATGAGTCTATGTACTCTTATCTTGTTCTTCTTCTATTAGTGCCTATCCTCTGTGGATGTTGGCAATCACGTCAGTCCACATTACCCTGCGCACAGCTGTCCTGAATATTTGAATGGTCGTCATCCTTGTCCATTGCCTGATATTCTGCATCCATGATGTTCGTTGGCGCCCTGGAGACCGTCTTCCTTCTATCTGGCCTTGTAAAATCAATTGAAGCAGTTGGTATTTTTCATTACGTAATACATGTCCCAGATATGACACTTTCCTGATTTTAATACACTGCAGTATTTCCAGATCCTTCTGCATCCGTTGCATAACAGTATCATTCCTGACATGATAGATGTCCTGAGCATTCGGCGGTAGCACCACATTTCGAAGGCTTCCAATCTCTTGCATGTTGCCTCTGTTAGAGTCCAGACATCCACTCCATAAAGAAGAGTGGAAAATACATAGCATCTTAAGACTTGTGCTCTCAAGTGAATATTGAGATGCATATTGCATAATATTTTTCTGAGTTGATTGAAAACTGCTCTCGCCTCCTCTATGCGGCATTTTATCTCTTGTGAGTGGTCCCATTCTCCGTTCAAACTGCATCCCAGGTATGTTACCTTTTTGACTATTTCTAACGTATTATTATACGCTATAAATTTTTGTTGTACTTCCTCGCTTTTACTCACTATGAGGACTTTTGTCTTTCTGCAGTTCAGTTTCATGCCGTACCTTTCACATGCTCCGACAACACGGTTGATCAGTGTTTGCAGCTCCTCCGCACTATCCACTAAAAGTACAGTGTCGTCTGTATATCGTAGGTTGTTGATTACTCGACCATTGACTTTTACGCCTTCATCCATTCCGCTGACAGCCTCCTTGAAGAGCATCTCCTAGTAGGCGTTGAATAAAGCCGGTAATAAAATGCACCCCTGACGAACTCCTCGTTTAACATTGAATTTCTGGGTATTGTGCTTGTCTACCCTCACAGTTGCCTTCTGCTGTAAGTACAGATTTCGAATAAGCTGTGAATCTTTATCATCGATGCCTGAGTCCTTCAATATCTGAAACAGTTTGTTATGCTGTACTCTGTCGAATGCTTTCTCAAAATCGATAAAACATGCGTACACTTTGCAGTTCACATCTTTAGCCCTCTGTAACAGAACTTGAATGGAGAAGAGAGCCTCGCGTGTGCCGAATCTACCTCTGAAGCCAAACTGGACGTCGCTTGTATTTTCTTCGAACTTTATATATATATTCGAGAGTGTAAAATATTGAGGAAGATTTTGAGGGCATGGCTCATTAAGCTTATAATCCTTTAGTCTGAGCATTTGTTGGCATTTGCTTTCTTAGGAAGAGGTATTATTATTATTATTATTATTATAACAATGATGAGAGTTTAGGCAGTGCCTATAAACTCACTGAACAAAATATATATAAACACAAAAGGGTAATAAAGAAAAATAAAAGTAGTAGAAGTGCTTAAAACAAGTAAAAATTCCCCAAAAATTCACCAAGTAAAAAGTAACTCTACTCATCCATCTAGACGCCAACTGTCATAATTGTTTTTGAATGAGTTCACCGACACTGACTCAACCACAACAGAAGGTAAAGCATTCCACACACCGAATACGCGGTTCGTCAAAAAGTGTTGTCTTTGCACTGTCTTGAAGTCCTCCTTGCGGAGCTTAAAAGCATGACCACGCAAACGGCTGTCGGTATTCAACGTGAACAAGTTGCGCAGACTAACACCAAACATATCCTTCAGAGCTCTAAAAGTTATTATGAGGTCGCCACGTGTCCTGCGGCCCACAACAGAAGGTAGGTTCATTATGGAAAGTCTTTCACTATATGACGGGCGTGAGATACCGTATGGTAAACGCGTTGCACGACGCTGAAGACCTTCCAGTAAAGATAAATCGGGGCACAACGTCGGATGCCAAACAGGGCCAGCGAACTCTATGATAGGCCGCACAAAGTTTCGATATAGAGCCGCGCACGTTAGGGGGTCACACCTGCCAAATGCTTTCTGAATCAGCCTTGCCTACCGCATGGAGAATATGATCGGACCAACTCAGATTATCCGTCATTATAACACCCAAGTCACAATGGCTGCTGGATACAGGGATGACACATCCATTGAGAAAGTACCTCCGGCGCGGATTGCGGGCACCCATGTGAAGAACGACGCACTTCTCACCATTGAGTGGCAGCTGCCAGTCCTTACACCACCGTGAAATGGAGTCGAGGTCATCTTGTAAACTAGAGGAGGCACCGACGGGGCTAAATATCTTGGTGTCATCGGCGAACTGCGAACAGTGGGATCTGACATGTCTTGGCAAATCAGAAACGAAACGAAAAAACAAAACCGGGCCCAATACCGAGCCCTGAGGTACTCCACTCATAACGGCTCTCGGCGAAGAGAGAACATCTCCAACACGAACCTGGAAGGAGCGATGCGAAAGAAATGCCTCTATCCATGAGAGGAGGCGGCCACGAATCCCGACATGATCCAGCTTGAAGATGAGACGTGTATGAGGCACACGGTCAAAGGCTCGAGAGAAGTCAAGGTAGATGACATCAACCGGGTTACCTTTGTCAAGGGACGACGACCAGAAGTTGACGCATTCAAGGAGGTTTGTGATGACAGAGCGCCCCGGGAGAAAGCCATGTTGACAATCAGGAATTATGCCTTGAGCAAGCGAAAAGTGTATAACTTCATCCAGAATGATCCTTTCAAAGACCTTCGCAATGACCGGGACTAAGCTGATGGGGCGGTAGTTGTCGGCACAACGCTTATCTCCCTTTTTGAAAATAGGCGTAACACGTGCACTTCGCCAAGAAGAAGGGAGGAAAGAAGTCTCGAATGAGCGGTTAAAGATTAGTGAAAGGTGGAGCGCCAGGGAACGGGCACACTCCTTGAGCAGTTTTGCAGAAAATCCGTCAGTACCAGGAGCAGACTGTATATTCAAGGTAGAAAGCTTGGCCCTCACGATAGACGCAGAGAATGTTACGTCTCTGAGTTCGGCGGATATACGGGGCGAAATTATTGCGGGAGGATGACCAGATTCTTGTGTGAATGATTCCGAAAAAGAATCGGCCAAAACTTTTGCAGACTCTTCTGGACCTGAGCATAGTCTGTTGTTCCGACCATAGACCAATGGAGTATCAACCTTGGTGTTTAATGTAGACCTGATGTATTTGAAGAAACTCTTACGATCACTAGACCGTGTTTGCTTAAGTTCGTAGTCCTTTTTTGCTATAGTAATTATGGAGGAAAGGTAATTCGAGAAACTTCTATGGGCATCATAGTCTCTTTGATCTTTACGACGAATATAGCGCTGCCACAAGGATTTTTTGTGACGAATTAGCCGGAGGATATTTGAGTTGATCCACGGTTTAGTCGGAATTAAGGTGATGTTTCTTCTCGATGTACAATTATTGTCGATAAGCTCATGTAATTTTCCAGAGAAAATGTTCCACATGCTTTCCACGTCAGCTTCCGGCTGCAGGAGGGATACCCAGTCAATTACTTCTACTAAATTATCAAGCTGACGGTAATTAGTTGTTTTCATAGTTTTCAAGATTTTCTCATTAGTAGAAGGAAAAATGAGCTGCAACTTAGAAAAAAGGATAATATGGTCTGATTTACCCAGAGGTGGATGTTGATCGATGCTTGAAACAATGTCAGGATCGTTGACCAGTACCAAATCAAGAAGTGAAGGAGATTGTAGATTGCGATAGCGGGTCGGAAACTCAACTAATTGAGTGAAATTGTTATCGCGAATGGTGTCAACAAGAATAGCGGAGGCGGTGTTATAAACTTTTGACGATAAAGGCCAATCTACTTCGGGCATGTTGAAGTCACCTGCTATGTATAGACTTCGTTTGCTCACAGAAAGACTGCCGAGAAGACCAGCAAGTTGAGAATCGGATGGACAAGGGCGGGGTCGGTAGATGCAACATAATAATAATAATAATAATAATAATTTATTCATTCCATTAAGACACTACACAGTGTATAGGACATGTCAGACTTAAAACTAAGCAACTAGGAACTAAGCAACTAAGGTATCGGAGAAATATTCTTCTACAGAGTAAAAGCCTTTTTTTAAAAGAAACTTCTTGATTTCTTTCTTAAATGTTTTGGGATTCAATTGTTTCATAGTAGATGGTAGATGATTATATAATTTCATACTTTTGTATGAGGGATTACATTCGAATCTGTGAGTTCTGTGTTTCGGAAAAGAAAATGTCTCAGAGTTTCTTGTTCTATACTTGTGATGATCTGATAATTTTGACCATCTACACTCATTCTCCTTAGCATAGAGCAAACATTTAAAAATATATATACAAGGTAATGTTAATATTTCCCTTTCAATAAATACCGGCTTACAAGAATTCAGTGGATGTAGGTTGAATATTGCACGTATGACACGCTTTTGTGCTATGAATACTCTGGAGAATTCAGAGCAACTTCCCCACAACAAAATGTTATAGGATAAGTGACTATAAACAAGGCTATAGTAAACATTCATCAAACAATCCAAAGGCAAAACATTTTTAATTCTACTGATGGCAAAAAAAGAGCTGTTCAATTTCTTACATAAGGCATCGATGTGAGTCGTCCACCTCAAATTTTTGTCTACATAGAGACCGAGAAACTTGGTTGTGTCAGATGTTAAGATTGAGTTATCCCCGTAATTAACTCTGAAGTTTTGCATTTCATTATTTTTCAAACAAAAGTTGATACACACCGTCTTATCTACGTTCACCATGACACCAGTTAACAAATTCACGGACAATACGCTCACAAGCTCTCAGAAGTTCCTGGAGACTGTTGGCAGAAACAACTACGGAAGTATCATCGGTAAATAAAGTAACCAATAAACAGGATAAATACCCAGGCAAGTCATTAATAAATAATATGAAAAGCAGAGGACCCAACACAGAACCCTGGGGTACTCCAAGACCAATGTGATGAGACCCAGAATAATTTTCACCTATTTTTACCACCATATTTCTTCCAACAAGAAAACTACGCAACCATTCCAGGAACACACCTCTGAAACCTAGATTGTAGCACTTTTCAAGTATGAATTCGAAAGACAGTGAATCAAAAGCCGAGGATAGGTCAAAAAATAGACCAGCTACAAATAGGTTCTTGTCCAAACATTCGTATACTGATTCGAAAAAATTGACTGCTGCGGATTGAGTTGAGTAACCGCTTCTGAAACCGTGTTGCTCAGAATCTATAAGTCTGAATCTATCGAGATAACACGTCATTCTATTCAGAACAATTTTCTCAAACACCTTGGAAAGCACGCTCAGAATTGATATCGGATGGTAATTCATTATTTCAGCGGGGTCGCCCTTTTTGAATATAGGAATAATTATGGATTTTTTCAAGATTTCAGGAAACTTAGCTGAAGTTATAGACATATTGATGAGATATGCAAAATGCTCACTAATCACTTCATTCATTGCCTTCAGTAAATCAACGGATACTGAGTCGATACCGACGCTTTTTTTATTTTTGAGGGATCTAATGGTATCCTCAACTTCAATCTTATCTACAGGATTGAAGAAGAAATTACTGTTTACCATTGGTATTACAGTGCAAGATTGTGATAAATTATCACCATAACAAGATCTCAGTTTAGAACTCGTGATAGAGGACAAATGTTCCGCAAAGATACCGGGCAACTGAGTTGGTTCGTCACACGTAAAACCATTTAAATTAATGCAGATATCATTTTTATCATTCGTTCTTCCAGTCAAACCATTCACAATATTCCACACTGTCTTGTTTTTGTTGTCTGACCGATCGATAGCTGAACTATAAAACTTCAACTTGGTGGTATTTATCAGCTTCTTATGTTGGCGTTTGGCGACTCTATAATTTTGGGAAGTTACTGAATTACCTAGGTTCTTATGAAGCCAATGGAGGTTGGACAGATTTTGTTTACTTTGTACAAGTTCTAATGTCGTCCAGCTCTCAACTGATCGACCCGAAGCTATTTTAACTACTGGACAGTACCGCTCAAGAAAATACTGAACATCACCCATGAATGATACAAAACAACTGTCAACGACGTTTTGGAAATACATTTCAACAAAACCGTGCCTGGATAGAGAGGTTATGGAATTTTCAACATTATTGTGGCTCAAATTTCGGCATGAGTATGTTTCCTACCTTTTCTCTTGTTCCGGTCGAAAATCTACCTCAATTAAAATGCTCTCATGGTCACTAATATGTGGTTCGAAGACAGCAATCCTATAATCCTGTGGATCAACATTGGTAATTATATAATCTACTTTAGAAATACTCGTATGGCCATTGATGTTAGTGAAATCTCTGGTGGCACACTTCGACGTAACCTTCAATTCGAAACAGTCTAATAGGTCATTCAACATTTTTAAATTTTTGCAATCAGTCTTCAAGAAATCTATGTTTAAATCTCCACACAGGAAAATAAAATCGACAGTATCGAAACATGACTGCAATGCACTGAATACTCTATTGAAGAACAGTTCAATGTTACCAGCATATGGACGATACACGCTTATTATGCCCAAGTGAGAGCCTCCATCCGAAATCACAACACCACAGATCTCGACGTGCATTTCCACGGAGAATCTGGAGACCTTTAGTTTTTTCAACTTTAAATCTTTCCGTGCATAAATTGCGGATCCGCCGTGTTCCCTGGAAGAACGACAGAAACAATCAGCCCGAGTATAGCCCGGAATCACCATGGAGTCAATACTGACCGCACTACACCAATGTTCCGATACACTCAACACATCAGTATTTGTGTCCAGCAATAACAGCTCCACAATATTCAGCTTATTTGAAATGCACTGGGTGTTCAGCTGCATGATCCTCAAACCTTTTGAATTGGTAGTTGGATTCAACCTTCTCGATCCTGGTTCAACTTTCCCCGGTGAAAAAAATTATGCACGCTGACCTTATTTGGCCAGTTGGAGCCATCAAGTGCTTTTTCATATTCGGAACTAGGTATCAGTACCTTAAATGATTCGTAAGAATCGGGGTAACGGGATATTAGTTTTTCACATACAACAGTTGAAAATTTGTTTTTTAAAAATTTTTGCAAATTTGCAACACTTGTGTCGGGTTTTAGATTCGAAATATGAAGAGCTTTCAATTTCTCTAAACCTTCAACGCCTTCAGCGCCCGAATTGGTTCCAATAACAAGTGTTTTGCTAGGTTTACGATTTTTTTTCTTTTTATTTCCAACAACATTCCACCCCGAAGATGTGTTACTATCTGCTGTAGATTTACTACCTTCAGTTACGTTGGTCACCGATTGAGCTTTTTTAATCGCTTGATTAACCTCCGTTAGGTTGAACTTTTTCGAGGGGTTGGAATTCTTCTTAGAAGGAGCGACAGTTGAAGATCCCGTAACGCAACCTTCTGTGCATAACAAAGATACTTGAGGAGCATCTGTTGCGGTAGCAGCTGCGTAAGATTTAATCACACGGGGATCTCCGGAATTCCTCATATCGATAAGACTCGAAATATGGTGCTTATCGTTATCGGATACGCTGACAAATTTCTTTTTCAGGTCGTTCATTTCTTGCTCCTTGTTTATAATCTGGTGTTCAAGTGATTGAATTTTGAACCTGAGGAGGGAATTATTTTCCATTAGGAGATTATTTTTCGTCTCCAACTCAAAAATTATTCTCAGTAAAAGATCTTGCTGAGAAGATTCACCGCTTATGTTCTTAACCGCGGTCTCGCACATCGGTGATGAGCTGCCACTCATTTTATCGGAAGGAACCTGATCAAGTATTTCCACATCACAGCACTTTTTCATTTTAGATCCGCAACTTGGATGAAAAGACTTATGGCAAATGAGACACTTCGCACTACTTTTCGCAATAGTTCTTTTACAATATCCACACTGAGGGATAACTTGCAGAGACATATTCGCATCTACTTCTTTACTCCACGGCATGTTAAACAATGGTGAAACAGCAGGATCCTCCATTGCAAAGATCAATGAACAAACAATCAATTCCTAGCAGATCGGGCTCCGAAGGCTGAAGAGTGAAAGATGCGCAAACGCTATCAGCTACATAAATGCATACACCACCATGACCAATCGTAGTTGTGCTGTCATGTCTAAAGATGGAATAGCCTGGTAATACTACCAAGCAGTCCGGAATTCCAGGATGGAGTCAGGATTCAGCTACCAGAATGAACGTCGGACGATAGGATCCAACGTAGGCTACCAGTTCATTATATTTGGAGGACAAAGACTGTGCATTCGTGTAGAAGATAGACCACTCACAAAGCGTTTTTAGTTTTTTGGCTGTTTAGAAACTGATTTTTTAGTGATGGTAGGAGTTCCAGAACGATATTTGATGTCAATATCAGTTTCTCCTGCATTTATCCTGCGTTTGAGCTCCTCACGTAATGTGCTCAGCTCCCTGACTTGAGTAGGTGTCTTGTCATCCGTAATGCTGAAATTTCGCCATTCAGGTTTATTCTTCATCATTATCTTATTCCTGAGAACCCTGGTAACAATCACAGGGTTGGTAAATGAAATTTGTAAAATTCGAGGACGATTGTTAGATGGTTTGCCAATTCTCATAACCGAAACTCTTTGTGAATTTGCATCAGAAGCCACACAATCAAGTATCCTCGAGACAATAGTAGAATCCTCGCTGAGATCGGTGTCACGTACACCACGAATCAATACATTGTGGGACCTCCGAAGACGGTCAAGTAGTTCGGATGGTTGCAGGCCCAGAGCAGAACTAACACCATCGGAGGCAGTCGATGTTTCGAATCTTGACAGTCTTTCATTATTGGAGTCGACAACGTCCTTGAGAGACTTGTGGTTTTCAGTCAAGAAATCGATCTTGGAGGAGCAGGAGGCAATAGCTGTATCATGCTGATCAATAGCTTCAGAATGGGTGGCTTAAGAGGAGTTGTGACGAAGTATATCAGATGTATGCATTTCTAGGATAGCTTTACACTCTGTAACATCGGTCTGAAGCGTTTGAAGGTTCGTTTTGATGGTGGATATATCGTTGCACATATCACCTAGTTTTGCCATGATCATATTGAACTAATCAGGACTCATAGGAGTCAACGCGAGCAGTCGGGAATCGACCTGCACCGACAAAGAGGAGGACTTACTGCGAAGAGATCGGCTCTCCATCTTACAGTAACCACACACCCAATTCGCATCAACCAAGTTCAGATCCTCAGGCGATAAGTTGAGACAGTCTAAGTGGAAAGAATTTTTACACCCAGAGCAACTCTATTATTATTGCAATCAAAATAGTGTTGGGAACACTGAAACGATATGTCAAAAGCGATCTTGACCATGCGCAGAATGTAAGCATCAAGTAGCAGAGTTTAGCGTCACCTGAGTAACAGAAATGTTGTAAATGAGAATTGTGATATTCAATAAATAAATAATATTAATAATAAATTATTGTTGTTACTTTCACAAAGCTTCCACCAGAGGTTATGGGCCCAGTAACAAAGCTGTGAGAGTACAACAGTATTTGGAGGTAACAAAAAGAACTTTTCTAAGCGGCGTGAACGTGTGTGAAAGCGCGGCCATTTTTTCCTTTGTCCTGTGAAAGAATCGAATAAGCAAAATGGAGGTGATCTCTAACAAATTGAACAATTCCAATTGGAATGTTCGAAAGTTCCAAGTGAAATTAACACTTGCTTCGAAGGGCTTATTTGAGATCACATGTGGTAAAGAAATCCGTCCTACAGAAGATGAAGAACAAATAGAAAAATGGAAGGTGAAGGATGCTCGTGCCCAAGAAGCACTTGTTCTACGAATGGAGGATGAAATAATTTCCCATGTAATGCAGTGTTCAACCGCCCAAGAAATGTGGGAGAAATTGCAAACTATTTTTGAAAGAAAATCCGAGGTTAGTGTTCATCTGCTCAATGAACAATTTTATAATCTAAAATTCAATGATGAAGACGTTAATACATTCATCTCAAAAGTAACAAATCTGCGAGCCAAGCTCAAACAAAATGGAGAAGATATTCCGGAAAAGATGGTTCTCACCAAGATCATCATGTCCCTCCCTGAAAAATTTCGACATTTTCAGTCGGCATGGGAGAGTGTCAGCTCAAATAGTCAAACCTTAAATAATCTGACAGCACGATTGCTGATTGAAGAAGAGCGGTTGAAGAAAGAAGAACAATCAGTGGCATTGGTGACGTTTCAACGTTCGCAGAACCATAACGTAAACAAAGATAACAGAAAATGTTTCGCTTGTGGAAAATTAGGCCACGTTAAAAGTCAGTGGCGGAATATTGAGTGCAATTACTGCAAAAAGAAGGGACATTTGATGAAAGATTGTTTTTCAAAGAAGAAGAAGGAAGAAAGAAATAAAACTCGGGAAAATGGGAGCAATAGCAAAGCAGCCGTGGCACTTTTAACAGTCTCAAACGAGGTTAAATCAGAGGTAAATATGGAATGGTTTATGGATAGCGGAGCATCTCAGCATATGTGCAAAGATCGAAACGTTTTCTGCAAATTTGAAGAGATGGAAGTTCCAAAATTTGTAAAAATCGGTGATGGCTCAACTTTGCAGGTGAAAGGCCAAGGTAACATTTGTCTTCAAGCCTATAATGGCACACATTTTCATTTTGTAACATTGCATGATGTCTTTTTTGTACCTTGTTTAAAAGTGAATTTGTTTTCACAAGGTAAAGCTTTAGATAAAGGCCTATCGTTAATTTCTGATGCTGAGAAAGCACGATTTGTTGACAAGAAAGACATCACAGTAGCTATAGCAATTAGGTATGATAAGTTATATAAAATGATGTTTAGGGGGCCTACTTCTTCTGAGCACACATGCCAGTGTAAGGAATTTAAAAACATTGAGAATAATGCATGCTATCTGGCGAAAACAAAAAACGATTTGAAATGGTGGCACAAAGCCTTAGGTCATCAAAACATCAAATATACGAGAAATATTTTGAATAAAAATCAAATTAGACTTGAACAAACGGAAGTATTCTGTAGTTCCTGCGTACAAGCAAAACATTGTAGAGAAACTTTTCATGCTAGTGTTAGTAGGGCAAAAGAACTCGGGGGTATAGTACACGTGGATTTGTGTGGTCCTATGGAAGAAAGTTCATTTAATGATTCTCGGTACATTTTTTTGTTGAAGGATGATTTCAGTAGCTATAGGTTTGCTTATTTTCTAAAGAGTAAATATAATGTATATGAGGTATTAAAAAACTTTCTACAGTTTTTCAAAACCCAAACAAATAAAAGGGTTAAGATAATGCGGAGCGATAATGGAACAGAGTTTGTAAACTCGTCGGTAAATTCTTTGTTCAAAAAGGAGGGCATCAAACATGAATGTACGGTACCCTATACTCCACAACAGAACAGTAGAGTAGAAAGGGAATTCAGAACAATAATTGAGTCAGTGAGAGCTATGCTCGCTGACAGTAAACTACCAAAAGTTTTTTGGGCAGAAGCCGCAAACACCGCAGTCTTCTTACTGAACAGAACTGGTATGAGTCCAGTTAAGGACAAAACTCCATATGAGATTTTCTTCAATAGATCATTCAGTTTAAAAATGGTTAAAGGTTTATTCGGTCAAAAAGTATGGTCATATATCCCTCAAGAAAAGAGGAAAAAGTTAGATATGAAAAGTAAACCTGGAATATTTGTAGGGTATTCTGAAAACGTCAAAGGATACAGAGTTTACTACGAAGAAAAAAATACAGTAGCTATTGAAAGAGAGATAGTTTTTGAGGAAATGGAAGAAGCAAAGGTAAAAGTTATTTCTCTGGATGTTGAAAATCATACAGACTGTATCGATGAGGGAGTTGAGGTCGATGAGGAAACTCAAAACGTTACACAGTCTCCAGGTTTAGAACCTGAAGCCGATCATAACCCAGATCAAAGATCAGAGGAAGCTGACGAAGAATTACTACAGGAAGGGTCCACTAGGCAAAGAGATAAAAGGTTGCGACCTTTATCGAAACTGAAATTGCCTCATAATTTAGACAAAGATTTTGATCTAAGCTATTTCAGTTTAGATATTGATGAGCCCACTACTTACGATCAAGCTATGGATAGTAAATATGCAAGTAGTTGGAAAGAGGCTATAGATGAAGAAAATAAGGCTTTGAAAGAAAATAATGCTTGGGAGGTAGTTGAAAAACCAGAAAATGGTGAAATAATAGATAGCAAATGGGTTTTCAAAATTAAAAGAGATAAAGAAGGTAGAATATCAAAATTTAAATGTAGATTAGTAGCAGGAGGTTTTAAACAAAATGTCATGGAGGATGTTTATAGTCCTGTAGTAAGATTGACTACTGTTCGGTCAATTCTGGCTGTGTGCGCTCAGTGGGGGTGGACCATCTATCAGATGGATGTATGTAACGCATTCCTTCATGGTCAATTAAAGGAAAACTTATATATGTACATACCAAAAGGTTGCGAAATGAGTGGTAGAATATGTAAACTAAATAAAGCCATTTATGGTTTAAAAAAGGCACCACTTTATTGGTACGAAAAATTCGATAGATTTATGATAAGTGAAGGCTTTAATAGAGGAAAATGTGATTACTGTTTATACATCAAAACTGCAACAGAAGTTACCATATATGTATTAATATTTGTAGATGACATTTTAATTACAGGGTCCTGCTTACAGGAAATTAATGAATTAAAGCTAAATTTACATATGTCATTTAAAATGAAAGATTTGGGATTATTGGACTATTTCTTAGGTATATCTGTTGAACAAGTTCATGAAGATGGGAAAATTGTATTAAATCAAAAACAATATTTGAACAATGTTCTATTAAAATTCGGGATGATTAATTGTAAACCTATCAATACGCCAATGGATTGCAACTTTAATTATGATTGTTTAAAGTTTGAGAAATCAGAGAGTCCTGATACAGAAAATAAATGCAGACAAATTATTGGTTGTATAATGTATGCCATGTTAAGAACAAGGCCAGACTTGTGCTCAAGCATTAGCCTATTATCTAGATACCAAAATTGTGCTAGTGAAGGGTTGTTAATCGCATTGAAGAGAGTGTTAAGATATATAAAAGGGTCAATTGAACTCAAATTAACATATTGTGAGAAAAATAAAGATGTATTAACAGGCTATGCCGATGCAGATTGGGGTGGCGATTCTACAGATAGAAGATCAACAAGTGGTTTTTGTCTTTATGTGTACGGAAATTTAGTATCTTGGAATTCAAAGAAACAAAGTACTGTCGCCATGTCAACTACTGAGGCTGAAATTATAGCTTTAAGTTTATGTATTAGTGAAGCATGTTGGCTTAGAAATATGTTTTTGGAATTGAAATTTGATAAAGATTTAAAGGTTATCATCTATGAAGACAATCAATCTGCAATTCGTTCATGCACTTCTCACGAACAGTTAAAGAGAGTTAAACACTTGGCCATTAAATATCACTTTACGAAAGAAAAAATTTCCGAAGGTATTGTAGAATTGAAATATGTTCCTAGTTGTGAACAAGTTGCAGATGTATTTACCAAGCCTTTAAATAGGATTATATTTGAAAAATTGAGAAGTTTATTATTTTAATAAGTATTCCTTCCTGTTTTTGTTTTTTTGAAAATTTTGATTGAGAGGGGGTATTATTATTGCAATCAAAATAGTGTTGGAAACACTGAAACGATATGTCAAAAGCGATCTTGACCATGCGCAGAATGTAAGCATCAAGTAGCAGAGTTTAGCGTCACCTGAGTAACAGAAATGTTGAAAATGAGAATTGTGATATTCAATAAATAAATAGTTTCCCAATATAAATTATTGTTGTTACTTTCACAAAGCTTCCACCAGAATCTCAAACAGCGGGTAGAGGAAATTTGCTTCGCACAAACATGACACTTGGCCATTTTAGCTGTGTGAAGTGAAAACAGCAGATGATTATATCAGGAAGGGAATAGGAGGTTACAGAACTTCACTCTCTTGGGCCGATAAGAGAGGCTCTTATCCAGATAGGGTGGGCCACGGAAGAGAAAAGGTAAGCAACAAAGGTAAGGAGTGAGAAATTGGGGAAGGAGAGAATCTGTAGTACAGTGACTGAAAAACGTAAAATCACGCAACAATGCGAATATCTCCTGTATTCAAGCGCTAACCGTCCCACTCCGAGTTATTAGGAGTACTGAGATAAGTGAGAATGAGGTATCGGATTGATTGTATGTATGAAGGTAGATTGTAGGTATGAAGGTAGAATCCAACCAGTCTGCAGGAAGTTCTCCTGTTTCATAAATTTTGTTGAGTAGTCGGGTAAGAATTTTATGTTGGTCGGTTTCGAATAGTTTTAATAGTTCACTATGGATATTATCCGGACCAGGTGACTTATTGTTTTCTAGACGTTTTACCGCGTGTTTTACTTCGCTAGGTGTTATCTTCGGTCCTGAGAATCCTGATACTTCGACGTCTATTTGTTCTTTTTCCTCGAATAGCTATTCCATATATTCTTTCCACCTTTCGAGTATGCTTTCAGTATCACAAAGTAGGTTGTTATTTTTCCACTTGTATTCTATGCTTTTGGATCTTTCGATCTGTAGTAAACATGTATGGGTGGAAATAAAGACATTATTATTATTATAATTATTATTTTTGTCCAGTAGGAAGTTATTATTTCGTGAGTTTTTGATTCCTGCTACTGCTTTAATTTTTTTATGTTGGTTGAAAGTATCATGTTTCTGTTCTAAAGATTCGATTTCGACGCACTCACCCTGCAGCCATAACTCTTTTGCTTTCTTGATCTTTTTATCTTGTTACACAATATCAAATCAAGCATCTTATTTTTTGAATTAGGAATATTATTGAATTGTTTCAATTCCAAAAAGTCCAAGGAATCAATCAAATCTGCGTATCTATTATCAGATACCTTTGGCTCTAAAAAGTCACATGATGACCGACTCACCCATCCTAATGATGCACAATTGAAATCGCCACAGATCAACAACACATCCGAATCGCGAATCCTCCCCTTATTGGATTCCAACTTGCTTTCAAATATTGTGTAAGCTTCTTCGTTGCCTTGTGCAATGTACAGACAACACATATAAACGTTTTCCTTACTAACTTTGAGTTTTAACCAAATGTCTTCTGCTCCACTCTCAAATTCCAGCAACCGGTTAGCATTCAATTCGTTACGTACGATCACAAATACACCCCCGCCATCCTTTTTAATGGATCTACTCAAGTCTCTATCCCGCATAAAAATAGTGTACTGATCGTCCACCACGTCACTGTCCAAAACGCCCTCGCTTAACCATGACTCCGTAACCATAATCACGTCGAATGAATAAGCTGAAAGTATGTAGTTTTGTACGCAAACCACGCACATTTTGATACATGACGTGCACAGCCATCAAATATACGCCTGTAGTAAATAAGAGAGTGGTTTAGTTAAGCTTGGCTATGTCAGCCTCGCTTCGAACATGGAGTATCCTGGATGAATCGTCTTTCCTAACCAATATACTACCATTCTGAGTCCAAACAAATTTGAAACCTTTTTCCTTAGCAGCCACCCGAGCTGCTTTGAAACTCATTCTATTTTTGGTAGTAAGGTGTTCGTTAATATAAAATCTATATGCTTTGCCATTCAATTTGAAAGCATTCTACCTTTCCAATTCTATTCGCTTCACCTTAAATGCAGACATAAGCTCATCTTTTTTTGCCTCGGAGACGAATTTCACCACAATATATCTTGGCTTGCCGACCATTTTCGTAGGCACCCGAGTTATCAACGACAATACACTCGGTTCTTAGGGCATGCCGACATACTCTCCAATCTTGTCAAGAACATTGTTCAAATTTTCATCCTTCTTTTCGGGTATATCCATAATTTCCACATTGTTCAATGTTGCATCTTGCTCAACCTTGTCTAATCTTATATGCAGCTCGGATAATTCCTTTTTCAGTGAATCATTTTCCCCTTTTATTTCTTCTGCAAGTTTCAAGACTTCATTGAGCTTAACCAATTTACTTTCGAACTCTGATATTTTAGTCGAGCAAAATGTTTCGGACTCTCTTAATTACACAACATATATCGTTCCTCATAGCCACGACCTCCGTCCTCACCGACGACATCATCATCTGCATCGCACCGAACCGGTGTGAAAACAGCCGAACAAGAAAGCAGAATATGACCTTGAAAATGTCGTACGCCACTGTACAATTGGGCGGATTTGATGCAAAAAGAAATGAACTCTTGTCTACGAATGTGGAAACTTATGTGATGACAAGTCATTTGAATTGTTGTTGATTAAATTCAAAAGCCCTTGCAGAAAAAATTTCATTGAAGGCATCCCCTTACACCTCCTGGAGGTGGAGGGGGGACACCTGTCCAATGAAAAATTTCGATTTCTAATCAACAACAATTCAAATGACTTGTCATCACATAAGTTTCCACATTCGTAGACAAGAGTTCATTTCTTTTTGCATCAAATCCGCCCAATTGTACAGTGGCGTACGACATTTTCAAGGTCATATTCTGCTATCTTGTTCGGCTGTTTTCACACCGGTTCGCACCGATAGTCTGATCCGCCACTGGAACTCCGTCCGCTACAAGCGCGGAACCACCGCGATCCTGCAGAGGCGAGATGTGACTCACCGATGCAACAGCGGTCCCGGAATCTCCAGCGCTGCGACAGTGAACACATTCCCATCTTCCACCCGGCATTTTCGTTATCAATGTTATCAATTTTTTTGTCAAATCCTTTCCTTAAATTAACGGTACTGACTACTGAATCATGTGTTTACATGTGAATTACCATGAATATGTTTACAATTTCTCCACATATCATTCAAGGGACAGAAAAATACAATCCTTTATATAATAAAATTTTATTTCAACTAAATTAGAACTTGAAAACAAACTTTTTTAATTTCTTTAAATCATTTTACGAAATTGAATTTTCCGTTCAATGAATTATTTCAAAAAAAGAAAGACTGCCGATTTTTTGTGAATATATGAAAATAAGAAATATTCAGGTAAAATAACTCGATTATTGTTTTTTTGTTGGTTTGTAATTATTATACACACATTCATACTTACCTCAACAGATTGGGAAACAGTAAAAGTTTTCCATAAAGTTCAGCAGATGGCGCTATTTTAACAGTATTCTGTCTGTACAGTAGTTCACAGTACATTTTCTTCGAGAACTAAAGTACATTTCAATCGAAGCTCGCGGCAGCCCTGATAGTACGAGAGCTAGTGAACCTTTTGAGTAACGGTTTGCCTGTAAGGCTAGAAATTTTTATAGCGATAGTTCCTAGCATACTGAGGACGGAAATCATCGCCTGGCACTCCTCACCCCTGCACGTCATCAAGATCTATATCTTTGAAAGTGTTAAAAAAATAAAAAAAATAAACTTGTTCCTGTAAGCTTGAAACTTTCATACGATTTTGTTCGTTCATTGTGAAGTTCAAAAAAAAATTGACAGGCGATTTCGACGAGCCCAAGTACCTGCCAGGCGACTCGAAAAATGTGTAAAATACGAACAAAAATGAACTTTTTTATGTGAGGCTGAAATTTATATATGTGTTCGTGTGAGGGAATGAAAAAATAAGTTTTATTATTAATCTTCATCATCATCTGATATATTATCATTAATTTTTCATCATAAATATAGTACAGTCGTTTCAAGCGTAGTACACTGTGTCTTAAATTGGTTGAGACTGCATTATATCTCAGCTATTATTGAAAATCGAGTCATGCGGTTTTCGAAACCCTGTGTTACTTTATTGTAAAACTTTTAAATCCACAAACAGAAATATTCCAACTTTTTTTGTTTCTGGAATGCAGTGCGAAAATGAAAATGTTCACTTTTTGAAGATGTTATTATTTCTCGGGCTCTGCATAAGAAAGAAAAAAAATTAAAACTTCTTATAATGATATTTTTACGTAGAAGTCAGTGGCGTAGCTAAACATTTTTTCAAAGCATTATTTTTGAGATTGAATTGGAACGGAATGAAATTTTTCATATGGAACACCATGTTTATTTTAACGTCAAACTGTATCACGACCTATGCTTCAATAAATTTCAGTTGAAAAAAATATCCCACGCATTTAATCAATATTCACAGGCATTTAATCATTACTTTTTCAAAAATCCATGTGATCTAAACCCATTTATTTTATAGTATTTTGAACATAATTTCAAAATATCAACTGAAAAATGGTTTTTTGATGCATGTGTGGAAGAATTCATGTCTTACTTAAAAAAAAAAAACAAACAGAAATACAGTAGGCTCTTGATGCCGGATTATCGGAAATGCCGGATTATCGAATTTGTACAGGAAAAAAAAGCTAACTTCATATGATTTTCACTACTATCCAACTTTCGCAAAATAAGACCGCTATTTTGTCAAGGGACGCTATGAAACAAGAGAAAACAAATACGTGACATCACTGTCGAGGTTAGGTCCGGACTGCCGAGCGGGAAAAACTACTCTCGGTGATCCGGCGTTCAGCTGTATAAAATGCCGGATTATAGAGCGGGTTACCTGGGTCCCAAAGTGCCGGACTACCGAGCGTACCGGATTGGCAAGCGCTGGATTATCGAGCGACGACATTTTTCGGATGGGTGACGCTCAAATTTATTAAAGGTAAGGTTGTGATACATCGATGTATTCAGAAAAAAATGAGAAGATTTGACGTTAAAACATACCAGGTGTTCCATTTGAAATATTTCAAGTTTGAGCTATATCTTGAAACATTTATTAGATGAAAATTTTAAGCTACGCCACTGACTTCTACGTAAAAGCATTATTAGAAACATTTTCATACTTTTTTTTCTCATACAGGGCCCGAGAAAAAATAACATCTTCAAAAAGTGAACATTTTCATTTTCGCACTGTATTCCAGAAACAAAAGAATATGGAATATTTCTGTTTGTGGATTTAAAAGTTTAACAAAAAAGTAACACAGGGTTTCGAAAACCGCATGACTCTATTTTCAATAATAGCTGAGATATAATGCAGTCTCAACCAATTTAAGATACAGTGTACTACGCTTGAAATGACGAAGATTAATAATAAAACTTATTTTTTCATTCCCTCAGACGAACACATATATAAATTTCAGCCTTACATAAGAAAGTTCATTTTTGTTCGTATTTTACACATTTTTCGAGTCGCCTGGCAGGTACTTGTGCTCGTCGAAATCGCCTGTCAATTTTTTTTTGAACTTCACAATGAACGAACAAAATCGTATGAAAGTTTCAAGCTTACAGGAACAAGTTTATTTTTTTTATTTTTTTAACACTTTCAAAGATATAGATCTTGATGACGTGCAGGGGTGAGGGGTGCCAGGCGATGATTTCCGTCCTCAGCATGCTAGGAACTATCGCTATAAAAATTTCTAGCCTTACAGACAAACCGTTAGTCAAAAGGTTCACTAGCTCTTGGACTATGATTGACATCTACTGCATTGTATTCCAGCGGATTTTGTGTTGAGGGAATTTGTACAAATCGCGCAAACGGGCATTATGACCGCATAAACGATACAACAATAGCAAGCAATAATCTCTACGGCACAAAATAATACCAAATTAAAGCAATTAGCACTACTGATCCTATAATAAACTTGTCGAAACAGCGAGAGCAAAATAAACACGTTTACGCTGTCCGAGAATGAATAGCTCTAGAATGAAGAAGCTTTATTATTTAAATCAAACAAAAAGAATATGGTACTCTTTTGTATAAATAAACAATTCAATTTATCAATGTTTGGTGTATGTGAAATATAATAATGCATACCCTTGTTATAGCTCTAAAGTTACCACGAATATAATTTAATTGTTGATTTTAAGGTTTTCAAGTATGGAATTATTTCAATAGGTTTTCATGATAGTTTCCTGTTTATTAATGAAATCAGTTTTGAACATTAATTTATTTCAAATTTCATAACAACTGTTCCTGAAGATGTAATTCACACTGCATTTCTTGTACTTCGTGTATGGTATATAGTGGCAGATTTTCTTGCCTTCCATTGGAGTCCATTGCTATCTCAGTTATTAATGATTATATTGATTATACATACAAGTGAGGTAACACAGCAGATAATCTCTCCAATATGTTTTTATATACAAAAATTCTATCCTATATTTTCAAGTTCACATCTCATATGGCCTGTTCCCTGTTGGAATTCAAGGCTTAGTTTAGATAAGTGTGTTCCAAACTGTGGGGCGCGCCCCCCTAGGGGGGCGCGAGACTGTTGCAGGGGGGGCACACAGCTGATTTCAAAATTTCATTTTCGAATACAAAAACGAAAAAAGTCTAATAGGTGTCAAAAAATTAATCAGAAAAGCGGTTATAGAAAAATTAAGGGGGGAGCGCAGGTACAAAAAGTTTGGAAAGCACTGGTTTAGATGATCGCGCGATTACGCACGATTCCCAAACGCTCGACTAGATATACTGAATAGTCAAATAGAAATGTTCATATGGTCGAGCGTATATTGGCGATCACGTGCGATCGACTCTCAAGGAGTTATATTTCAGGAGATGCTCTCACTGGACTGGAACACTCAGGCAGTTCAGTCCAGTGAGAACATCTCCTGAAATATAACTCCTAAAGATGCCAGACACTCGAACTGGCGAAACGTCGAGAACTAATCTGCGACGACGGCCTAAATGCTCGAAAGAACATGTCACAATTTTCCTCAATATTTGACCATTCTGTCCACTGACAGGAGTGACAGGCTGATCAAGTTAAAGTAGTTAACTATTATTTCTGCAACACAAATGGCACTTCACCTGGGATTTGAGAGCTGATTAGTTACCCGGCGGTTAATCGTTCAGTAGGCGTTATTTCATGATATCCCGATTATGTTGTCTGCATGCTTTTATCCGGCCAAACATTTTCTTGTTTCCGCTTGTTTGGTAGGTACTGTTTGCAAACTTCATTTTAATAACACAAAAATTCCTTCATATTTCACAACTCTCTTAGAAATTGGGGTGAAAGTTGTGAGTGAAATTTCCATTATTTGCTGTGCCGAGAAAAATAAACCCTGTGAAGCATTGGCTGATAATGCGGCGATAAGACAGTTTGGTGAAGAGGATTTCAATCCGGTTAATAAGTTTCAAATAACGAATCAAAGAACTCAATCAAGTTGAGTTTTTGATGAGAATCATAAAAGAGTTGGAAGAAAAGAATCAATTAATGAATGACAACAATACATTGTTAGTCTATAAAATTTCAATATTGGAAAAGGAAATTTTATCTCAAGAGAATAATATGAGAGCTCTAGAAAAAAACCAAACCAATCTGAAAGCAGATAAAATGAATATACCGAAATCAGTAAAAAAAGCAGTTCCTACTGGTTCTAGTACCTCCAGTTCACATGTCACATCAGTCGAATGTAACATAAACAAATCGCTGAACATGGTTATGATGCAGAATATGGAGGCTGCGCAAAGAAATGAAATGGAGAAGATCATCAGAATTGTTCAAAATACATCACATAACAACTCTACTGTGAAAAATTAGAGAGAATGGAAAATAATGCAGAGCAGAAGAAGGAGAAATTTCAAACCTACTAGGTTTCGAACAAACAAGGTGGCAGAAGGTGATTCCAATAATGGTTCTTCATAGGCCTGTTAAGCCGCATGTAACTAAACAAATGATTGATTCAGAATTTGAAAATAAGAAAGGCGACCTTAAGAGTTTCTTAGTGGAGGTCCCTATTAAAAGAAAGGATGAAATATATATACAGCTGAATTTTGGCCACAAAATGTTGTTATTAAATGGTTCAACTTGCAGGTATAGAGAAAAAACTGTTCTGCGGCTGATTTTTCATGAATGATGTACAATCTCAAACACCTGGGATAATCAGAATGGATCAATCCTCATCTGTAACAAATTATAGTTTGATTTATCAGAATATATGGGAAATGCTATTGATAACTTTCAGCAGTTTCTCTCAACTCAACAAAACTGTAAAATTGTTTGTATGACAGAACACTGAAAAATTGAAGATGAAATATTACAAAAGTTGATTAATTTCAACCTAGTTCCATGGTTATCTAGACCCCAAGGAAGATATGGTGGAGCAGCAATATACATCCATGAAGGAGTAAGGTGTAGAAGGAGGAAAACAGAATAATTTTCCATCATGAGCCAATTTGAGTGTGCGGGCAGTGATATGGATGTGTTTCTAGCTCGGCAAGAAGTTCTCGCTTTGGTGAATGACGAGAATGAGAATATTATGGTAGCAGGAGATTTCAATACTGACCTGTTAGTCCACACCATTAAGAAGATTTTCTTACATTATTAAGATTGTTTCAAGTTTTTCCCACAATCAATGATCCTACTAGGGTTACACATAGTACAAGTGGTTGCTTAGACAATATATTTGTGAACTTTAATGTTGATGCAGAAATACTTCATATATCACTGCTTCAGATCATTTCGGTCAAAAAATAAGTGTTAATGTAGCTATAGAGCAAAATAACAACAATAACTCAGTCTATCGTAAATTCTATAGTGATGTGCGAAAAATGAATCTCTTCTACAAAAGGAATGGCAGTCAGTGTTTTTAGCTGATGAGTCAGATGTTAATTCGCAATGGGTATCTTTCATCAGATCATTCTCTTGTATATTTGAAAAAAAATCCTATTGAAATTCTTTAAATTTAGAAAAGAGGAACTATTATGACACCCAGAAAGTCAGGGATAGTCAGTCTAAATTAGACATTTTGCTAACATTGGAAACATGTGATAATTCTTATGATACTGAAAAACGAAATTATGATAAACTACTGACAGCAGCTAGGGCTAATTATTGTAATATGTAAATTCAGTCATCTGACAACAGTAGTACAACAATGTGGTCTATTTGTAATTATATTAGAGGTACGGGGTATAAGAACAGTATCAATAGTTTTAGTGGAGGTTCTAATGATGTGGCTGAAAGATATAACAATTTCTTAGTTGAGAGAATTCCCATTTTGTTAGATAGTTTGGATGATAGGGATTTCTCTTGTAACTTACCAAGTAACCCAAGGTCAATGAACTTACAGCCAACAAATCTTAATGACATAGTCAAAATTGAAACAAAAATAAAAAAATTAATTCTGAAGGGGTGATGAGGGAATACCAGTTGATATTACGAAAATTTGTGCAAATGAGATAGAGTGTGTCATTTCATACATAGTGAACAATTCACTTAAATTTGGAATTTTTCCAAATAATCTTAAACTAGCTTAGAATAAACCAATTTATGAGAAAGAGAACGAAACTTCTTTTGCAAGCTACATGCCTATCAGTATAT
Organism: Hippodamia convergens; assembly: GCA_038502775.1. Lineage (NCBI taxonomy): Eukaryota > Metazoa > Arthropoda > Insecta > Coleoptera > Coccinellidae > Hippodamia > Hippodamia convergens. Next base: position 113,491,205 of record CM076607.1, read on the forward strand.
TATCCAGTTTTTCTAAAATATTGCAACATGTAATGTGTGAATGGTTTTTGAATTTCATGAATGAGTGTAATGTAGTTAGGTACTTTTTGTTTCAACATTTATTGTATTATTTTAGCTCTCTTTTTCATAAGAATATATATATATATATATATATATATATATATATATATATATATATATATATATATATATATATATATATATATATATATATATACATCCTGCGTACCATGTTGCGTCCTTTCATAAAACGACCTTATTGCGTCCACCAGAAATACGCTAGTTAGGAAACATCTGATCGAAGTATATTAATCTACGCCAAAAATTGAGTAGATCGCCCGTTTCAGATCATCTGTATCTTCAGAAATAAGAACGAAATATACATGTACAATATGACGTCCTTTCATCTTGCAACCATTATTGCGTCCAGTTAATATACTACTTTCACATTCAGTACAATATTGCGTCCATGTTTTTTTCGTTCCTTCATACTCAGCATGTTATGGCGTCCAGCGCTGTTGCCAAGTTTATCATTTTTCTTGAATATTCTTACATAAGAATATTCGACCATAATGACATATTCATGAGTCATTAAGGGCAAAGCTCGCATCTGCATTTAGCATCGCCTCGCGAGTGTTGATATTGAGTGAAACAACTTGGGTAGTTGTTAAGGTGAAATATATGTCGATACTTTTTTGACTGAATAAACCAACACACTAACTATAATTAGCACAATCTCAAATAATGATGAGTTATTGAACACTCTAGGTAAAAGAAGTTGACATATTTGTATCTCATACCTCAGATTTCGATGTTTAATATTTTTTTGTCTTTTGGACGTGTACAATGTGAACTTTGCTCCGAAGTATCATGAAAGTTAAGAATAATTGATAACGTTCATTATTCTACAATAAATAAATTCTAGGTGAAGAGTACATAATTCTATAAAATTTTCCGAATTCCATACATACATTACCTTACATATTTCAAGAGTGGAAACTTTAAATACCGTATGTTACATTCTGAAATAGAGTTTTCTCCTATTTCTTTTCACTTTCAGATAGTTCCAAGTGAATCAATTCTAGTTGAAATATTGAAGCGTAGCGCATTTATTCTGAAGTCAATTAATATGGATTTTATCGGTATTTTGCATTGGAAAGGATCTAAATATGAAACAAATCAAATTTTTCTGTTTTAATCTTCGAACTCGAGAAGAAACCATGGTTTCAAATGGAAGATTTGTTCGATGTAATGGGGAAAACTAATGTATTGAAAGATGATTGATGATAGAAATGTATTTAGTGGAGATGTGTAATCGATTTATAAATTGATTATGTATTTGTTATACTTCAAGAATGTCAAGTATCATTCCTGATATGATAGTTTTGGAGATCTAGTGCCTGTTGAAACTGTTTTCTTTCACTACCAGACCCCAAATATGAGATATGGTTCACGAAAAAAAAGTAAAATTTGTTTTTTAAGTGAAATTTGTTTTTTCATAGAAAAAAAAGTTCACAATTATGGACAAATACACTCAATGTTATCCTCTGATGCAGTGGTAATGCTTCATTATACAAACCATTAATTCCATTTTGTCGAATATTTTATTTCAATGAGAATTTTCTCTTATATTTATAAGAAAATATAAACAATGAATATTCTGAATAAAATTATTACAATATTAAAATGCAAAAAAAAACAAAAACTTTCGAAATAACGGTTATAATATGGTATTGAAGAAATCACCTCCTTTGCCTGAGGCACAAGTGAATTTCAGAATTGTTGCATATGAAATAAGATATATTCCTCAAAAAAAATATTCGATTATATTTAGTACAGAGAAGTAATCATTTAGTTTTTCTTCACATTCTCCCCTCCCCTCCACACCTAAAGAGCCGGACGTTTGTTCCATTTTATTCGAGATTTTTTTGATAAATCGGAAGTTTGTCAAATGATTACATATGATTCTTTTCTTTTTTCATACCTCCCCTTTGTACGAATACATTGGACAAATTTTGGTTCCCCTGACTCAATTTGTCCATAATTGTGGACTGGTGATTTTAAAACGATTATGGATTATGATTTACAGAAACCTACTTCTGAATAATCTAATATTTTTAGTCGATGTCGATGTCGATGTCCATAAGTAAATTTTGAAGATCAATCTAGACGAGATACAATGATGAGGAACAAGAATCGAAAATAAAATGCAAAGATAACAACAACTGATCACTTCTGAGGAAGCTACATAACGATTATAAAGCTTCCTGAATAATACAATGAGAACCTTGCTAAAACTTTTGAAAAACGATAGAACAGAGTACTACCAAGACCTTTAGTCTGATTTTAGATTTCTCATTAGTTGAAATAAAGTGTCTATTCTTTCGATTAACACCTATCTCGTGGGTACTTCCTCAGCTTGAACTAATGCTTTGGCTGTCCTCATAAGTTGATACCTAAGAGAGTTAGGTCTGGAGATCGTGCGGGCCAAGAAATCGGACCGCTTCTACCTATTTTCGAGTTTGAAAATGAGTTGTTTGGGTTGTCTCTGATTTTTCGTTGAAAAAGTGCCGAGAGGGGTGTTAATCGTAAGAATAAACGCCATTTTTGTAGCAATCAGATGAAATGAGTTTATATACCATAACGATTGAAGAAGGAAAAAAGAAGAGGAACAGAGGAGAAAAGTTCCAGTAAAATTTATAACAAGAATACCAATATTGAGATATTATATTCTTGTTGATACTTCAGAATAATTTTTTTTTGCTCACGGAATATCGGTATTTCGAAACAGAAATAATTTTTCCATCAATTTTGAAGCATACCGTTAGAAAGGTCATCAACTAACGAATTTATCAAAATGAAATGAAGCTCTCAGTTCTTGCTAGTATTTTTTTAAATTTTATTCTGAAGTTGATTTTATTTTAAACAGTTACTAAGTTTGCAAAATGAAAAACCTGGTATATCTCATATTTGGGACCGTCAATAATTTAAATAAACACTTTTGATTATTTGAATAGCATGGATAAGAGGTAAGCATTTGAAAAAATGCCAATTTTACAAACATACATCTAACCTCACCTTGAAGAGCGTGAATTTAGGTTATTTGTGAAGAAAACATTAAATAATCATTTCTTGTCAACCGTGATTCTAAGAACCCAAGGTCCCAGAATGAAAAAGCTTGAAAATTACTCCAACAATATCCCCAAAAAATTTCACTGTTCATGTCCCGAACATGTATCTTATTTCATTGATAATACACCAACAAAAATCAAATAACTATGTTCAATCAAAAAGAAGGAACCACTTATTGATCATACAATACTACCCCAAAAATTTGAAGGAAAGATGCAGTTAGTCGGAACACCAATTTCAAATCATGAAAAAATTTCAATTGATATAAAAACTAAGCAAAAACACATAAATAGAAAAATATTCATCGAAAAAAAAATTATTGATTATGATAAGTTCAAGAATAATGTGGATGTAAGAGATCAACTCAAACAAAAATTTTTCGAATTGAAAAACGTAACTAACAAACCAATTAAAAAAAACAAAGAAAAATCATACCAGTAAAAAAATAAAACAGTTGGGTATCGTGAATGGAAAATCAAAAACAGAACCTATTTACAGTTAAGTAATTTGAAATCATCGTACAGTGTTATTTGAATGGATCAGAAATACTTTTGAACATAGAAGCATTCATGAAAGGGATTTTTTCGAAATTCCGAAAATACGCTCTATGATGAAAGTCATTACCCTGTAAATATTGAATTTGTTGTTCTGAAGAACAATATTTTTTTCATTTCCGAAACGACAACGGTGCAAACCAATTTCAAATTTGGCTCAGTGAAGACATGTTTTTCAATTCAATGGCAAAAATTGATTGTGTCAATCGAGGATAATCAATGAGATATCCCTACCTCTCAAAACAGATATTTCATAATCAATTTGTTCGTAATGAAATGTTCATTGAATAAATATGAATTATATCGTTTTCATTCTATCTACTACCACAAAGGTTTAGTGAGTAATTGATATATCGATAATCCTGGTTCTTAAAAAATGAAATTTCATTTTTCCCCCCATCACAATCATACCAATATGAGTTCATGATATTGATGTTCATTAGTTGAATGAATCCAACTTCATATTATGAGCAGTTCAAAACTCAAAGAAAACATATAAGGTGTATCAAGTGTAGATGTCTAATGATAGAAAGGAGATAAAAAATATAAAATTTTTTGAAAGAACTGAAAACAAATATCGAAAAACCAGATTCTCAAAGAAAGTGATTGAAAACGTTAACACATTTCAGATTGTGCAATGCTCACAAACGATTTCGGTTGGGACACGATAAAAGTATTTCTTCTTCACACGGTGCACCGAAAGCCGAAGCGACATTGAATCGGCGGGAGTTAAAATATTTTAGATGTGAATGAAGACCGAACCGCATGTATTCTTGTGCATCGATGCCAGATTGGGGACGTAACATTATACTTTAAATGAAACATGTATATTTGGATGTATATGAACTTTCACCATCTAAAGCGCCCTCTTAGCAGAATTTGTGTGAACTAAAAATATACTATTGGTTACATGGACCACACGTTACTACGTCCGCGAATACAATTTTAAAAATGTTGTAACTCATTAATTAAGTCATGAATGAATTTTATTGCTTTATCAAGGAAAGCTCTGATTACACTGCACATTTAGCGGCAACTCCCATCATTGAATTCCTTGAAACATCAGAGATATTGTAGAAAAACAATGCTGCGTCCGGTATACGGACGCAGTATCATTGAGGACGCAACTGTGTATGGCCCAATGTCAATGTATGGACGCAATATGGTACGCAGGATAAATATATATATATATATATATATATATATATATATATATATGTAGTTTATTATTCTCAACATGGCTATTGGGGGGTCGATCGGTTCAAACTGCATTATATAATAATCATAATAATAATAAGTTTATTTGCCTCCCAGTATACAAAATAGAATCTCATCTTTAAATAGCAACTATTCGCCCTGTAGAAAATTACCGTGTCATCTGCTTCACTCATTATGCCCCAAACTTTATTTAGCCCCAGTACTTCATTCATATATATGATAAACAAAATTGGTCCAAGAATTGTTCCTTGAGGCGCGCCACAATTAACTACCCTGAAAGAACTTTTAATCTCATCAATTGTAACGCATTGCTTCCTTTGATCCAAATATGAAGAGAAAAGTGCTAGTGGGTTACCCCGTATGCCAACATCCTCCAATGCGTCTAACAGCTGGGTATGATCCACTGTATCGAAGGCCTTGGCTACATCAAGAAAAATGGCTATCGCAAGGTCCCCATCATCTAGTGCTTCATACAATTTTGAGACTATATCAACTATTGCGTCATTCGTAGATTTGTTCGCCCTAAACTCATATTGTCGGCCAGATAAAATATTATTTATTTTCCAAAACTCCTCTAGTCTGATTTTTATTAGTTTTTTGAATATTATAGTGATATAAGTGATAAGAGAGATTGGTCAATAGTTAGTTAGCAAATTTGTATTCCCCTTTTTTGCAATGGCTTTATGACTGTTATTTTGAACTCATCTGGACATATTCCCTGCTCCAATATCTTATTCATGATGTAACATAGAGGCATCGCAATCTCCGATGATATTGTTTTCAGAGGTTCTGCAGCAATATTGTCAATAACTGGACATTTATGGATTTTTAGTTTTTGTATTATGTCAATAATTTCTTCACAATCTGCAGGCTTTAGATAAATAGAGTTACAGTTAACGCTGTTGAGAAATTTGATGACAGAGTCCGATGAAAGAACCACAAGATGTATTTTTCCTTATTTCTTTATTAATGATGATATTTCATTATAACAACATAACGTCAAAGTCTTTTGTCTAAATCCAAAACCTACCAGATTTTTCTATTTTAAAATATCAGTCCATAGAACATAATATAATAACATCCCCCCTCGATTAAGAATCTACTACTAGATTGAAATCGCTGTACATGAATCTTTAACACATTGAACAAATAAATAGATAAGCAAAGTTAACATATATTCAAAATATTCCTCATAAAGTTATGTTTCTCTGAACTCAAAGATTTTGTGAAGATGTCAGCAACATTCTGTTCAGAGGATACATATTCAATAGAAATTATTTTTGAATTAACAATATTCTTCAAAAAATGATGTTTTATGTCAATGTGTTTGGCACGTATACTATTTTCGACAGTCTTTGCAATTTGAATCGCACCTTTATTGTCCATGTACAAAATACACGTCACATCACTAGGTCCGTTTAGGTCACTATACAGTCCTTTTGCATAAATCAAGTCACAAGCACTACTCGCACCAGCAATATACTCTGCCTCTACGGTAGATAAGGCAACAGAGGTTTGTTTTCTTGAAAACCAGGCGACAGGACACCTATTGTAGAGAGTCACAGATCCTGACATACTCTTCCTGTCTTTCTGGCAGCCGGCCCAGTCTGCATCCGAGTAAGTTTCCAAGCAAGTTTCATCTGATTTCTGGAAACATAAGCCAATATCTTTCGTCCCTTTCAGATATCTTAACACTCTCTCTCCTTGCATCCAAAGGCTCTTCGTGGGTTTGTCCAGGTATTGACTTAAGTAAGACGTAGAAAATGCTATGTCTGGACGAGATGTTGTGGCAACGAACATGAGAGTTCCAATCAGCTGACGATATGGAATATCAGTCAGAATTGGTTCACTATCTTCGAGTTGATAACCTTTACTTAATGGTGTTGCAGTACTTTTACAGTCTGTCATATTGAGTTTTCGGAGCATACCCTCTATTTGTCTCTTCTGTGTAATTTTGTGTATATTATCTTCTTTCAGTATTTCCATTCCAAGAAAAGTTTTAGGAAAACCAAAATCTTTCACATTAAATTCTTCTCTCAATTTCTTTACAATTGTATTTATATTTTCTTCTGGTCCAGTTATAATGATGTCATCAACGTATATGAGCATCCATACTTCAATATCCCATATACAAGCATAGATCATGTTCTGATCTTTTGAATCCCATTTGTTCCAGAGAATTATTGAACCTTTTGTTCCAACACTTTGGGCTTTCTCGAAGACCGTAAAGTCCTCTGTTTAGTTTAAGAACTTTATTTCCTTTAACCTGTATACCTTCTGGCGGTTTAACATAAACTTCTGATTCAAGGAATCCATTTAGAAAAGCTGTGGGTACATCCAGTTGCCTCAAGGCCCAATTCATTTCTACTGCGTAGGCCAGTAAAGTTCTCAAAGTAGACATTCTTGCTACAGGAGCATAGTTCTTTCCAAAGTCAGTATTTTCTTTCAACTGAAAACCTTTTACTACCAGTCTGGCTTTCTTAAATCCATTCTCCTTTGTTTTAAAGATCCATTTTACTTCAATTGCTTTCTCATCTTTAGGTTATTCAGTTTCTGTCCATGTTTCCATTCTTCTCAAAGCATTCATCTCTGTATCTATAGCTTCTTTCGATCCCTTGTTAATAGCTTCTTTGTAATCTTGAGGATCTTCCACTTCATTCATGAGACAGTATGCTTCATGTAATTCGTATTCTGTTAAATAATTTGGCCTATTAACTTGTCTTCCACTTCTTGTACTTCTGATATTATCTTCTTCTTTTCTTTCTTCGTTTTGGAAGAAATCGAATGCACAGGTGAGTGAACAAGATGATAATTCTGAAATGTTTGTAGCGCTCACAACAAGTATGGAAGTACCAAATAATGATGAAGTTATTTTTGTGGTGGATTCAGGAGCAACTGTTAGAATGAGATTATTCGAATATACACTCCTGCTTGTTTTATTAGTTACCTTATAAAACATTATGACAGTAGTAGATTTTTATATTGAATGTCAATCAGTCATAATTAAAAATACTTGTTCGAGTTGATTATTTCTTATGGAAGAAACTGTGTACTCTATCTTGCTACTAGAGGTTATGGGTCCAAGCATTTAGTTTGCCTAAAAGTACCAGAGTTTTTTGCAAGAGGTGAAGAAAAAATTTCATCATAAAACCGATATAGGAAAATGGCACAGATATCGACGAATTATCGAATAGAACCATTAAGGAATAATAACTATGATACTTGGAAGCTACAAGCACAAGCAATTTTAACAAGAGCTGGTTTATGGGATTATGTATCTGGAAAGAAAATGAAACCCAGTGACACAGCAGATGAAAAAACAAAGGAAAAATGGATTTCTGATGATTTGAATGCTAAATCCGAATTAATATTAATAATATCTCCGAACGAACTGAAGCAAATCAAGAATTGTTCAACATCTAAGGATATTTGGGATACATTGAGTAAAATCTACCAAAGTAGAGGACCTGCCCGTAAAGCCACGTTATTAAAAAGTTTGATTCTACAAAAAATGAATGAAAGAGACAGTATTCGAGAACATCTCAATAAATTTGCTGATACAGTAGATAAATTATCTGAAATGGAAATTCAAATTAACGATGATTTACTGAGTATTATGCTATTATACTCTCTTCCTTCGTCATATGAAAATTTCAGAATAGCCATAGAATCCAGAGATGAATTACCTACACCAGAAAATTTAAAAATGAAAATTCTAGAAGAAAGCGAAGCCAGAAATAAAACTTATTCAAGTAACAGTCATGGAGAAGAGGCATATCTTGGAAGAAACAGGAAGTATTGCCATAAGGGATTCAACAATTTTGAAACAAGAAACAGATTCTCTAAAAACAAAACTTTCCGACAAGAAAATACAGTGAAGTGTGAAAATTGCGGTCGTTCCAATCATAAAACCATAGAATGCAGAGCTAAAACTAAAAATAATCAGAAATCTTTCAAAACAGAAGAAATACTGGGGATAAACATGAAAATATCAATAGTTGGTGCCTCGATAGTGGTTGCACATCTCATCTTTGTTTCACGAGAGAAAAGTTCAGTGAAATCGATGAAAATTCTGAAAAAGGTTGGTTGAAACTGGCATCAGAAGATCAAAAAGCACCTATACAAGGAAAAGGCATAGTGTCGTTGACATTTCCAGATGAAGATGATATAATAAACTTAACAAATACACTTTACGTACCAAATCTTTCAACAAATTTGATGTCTGTCAGCAAAATTACCGACAAAGGATACACAGTGTTATTTAGAAAAAATAATGCAATAATTAAAGATAAAAATGGACAACCAATACTGAAGGCTCAGAGAAAAGATAATTTATACTACATACAGAGTGAAATCTCATGCAACCAGGAACAAGAAAATTCATTTTATTCGCCAAAACTGATGCTATGGCATGAAAAACTAGGACATATTAATGAAACTGATCTTAAGGCTGCTATGAAAGAAAAAACAGTAAATGGTTTGGATTTCAATGCGTCAGACAAATTGAATGACTGTGAAATATGCATTAAAGGAAAAATGACGAGATTACCATTTCCTCAAAGAGAAAATGGAGCAGAACATATTTTAGAGATAATTCATTCTGATGTGTGGGGACCAATCAGAACGAAGTCTCATGGTGGTTCTCAATATTTTGTCACTTTTACGGATGAATACTCCAGATACTGCAAACTTTATTTTCTTAAACAAAAGAATGAAGTTCTAGAATACTTCAAAGAATACAAAAATGAGGTAGAAAATGAACATGGCAGAAAAATTAAATTTTTTCAAAGTGATAATGAGAGATCTGAATATGTGAATAAAGAATTTGAAACATTTCTGAAACAAAGTGGTATCAAAAGAAGATTATCCTGTACGTACACACCTCAACAAAATGGCATTGCTGAGAGGAAAAACAGATCATTGCTTAATAAAGCACGATGTTTAATGATTGCAGCTGGATTACCATTAAATTTTTGGGCCGAAGCAATCAACACAGCGAACTACTTGATAAACAGATCACCATCAAGAGCAATAGATGGTAAAACACCATTTGAAAAGTGGGTTCATCGTTTGCCATCAGTCAAACATCTACATGTTTTTGGATCTAAAACATTTGTTTCAAACAAAAAACCAAATAGAGGAAAATTTTCACCACGTTCAGAAGAAGGTATTTTCATGGGGTATTCGGAAATATCTGAAGCATATAGAATATGGATGCCAAGTAAAAGAGAAATCGTTGTTTCAAGAGATGTGAAAATACTTGACAACAAAATGTCTGAATTTTACGAAAATGAAAATAATTATGATTTAATCCAGTATAATACAAATTATGATGAAGAAGAATATAATGAAAGAAAAGAAGATGTAAATCAAAACAGAAACGTCGATATTCGCGTAAACATAGAAAGAACTGATCAGAGAAATCGAGAATTACAGAATATTTATCCAGGTAATGATGAAGAATATCAGAGAGGATCCCTAGAAGAAATTTCAGATGAACAAGAAGCAAGACCAAAAAGAAACATTCAAGCACCTAAATGGACAGAAGATTATGTTTCATACTTCATTGGGGAGAAAGATGCTGAAGAAGATAAAGATGAAATATGGGATGAAGCTATAAAAAATGAAATTCGAGCACACATAAGGAATGGTACCTGGATAATTACTGAGAAAAATGAAAATAAAAACATAGTAACAAATAAGATGATATTGAAGGAAAAATTCAATGCTGATGGAAGTTTAGAAAGAAGAAAGGCAAGATTAGTAGTGCGAGGTTTCAGTCAACGTCCAAGAATTGACTTCACAGAAACTTTTGCACCTGTAGCGAAATTCAGCTCTATTAGACTATTATTAGCTCTAGCAGCAGAAGAAAATCTTAAACTAAATCAAATAGATATAACTACAGCATTTTTAAATGGTGAAATTGAAGAAGAAATTTTTATGAAAATTCCAAACAATTTCGAAAAATATCTCCAAGAAATTATTTTAGAAGAAAGTATGAAAGATGATGTTGGTTTTTATTCGAAGGCCCTCAAAATGTTGCAAGATCTGAAGAAAAATTCGAAAGAAAAAGTGTGTAAACTTAAGAAGGCTGTTTACGGATTGAAACAAGCCGGAAGACAATGGTTCAAAAGGTTAGACACAAAATTGAATGAAATGAGATTCAAATCATCAGATGCAGACCCATGTATCTACATATACCGCAAAGGAGGAGAAATGGCCATTATTGCAGTATATGTGGATGATCTGATTGTGGCAACATCAAATAAACAAATTTTCAATTTCATAAAAGAGCAAATCATGACAAGTTTCGATATGAGGGATTTGGGAACTTTAAATTATTGCCTTGGAATTGAATTCAAACAAGGTAGTGATATTATAACAGCAAATCAACAAAAATACATAAATGATATATTGTTCAAATTCGGAATGTCAAATTGCAAGATCGCTAAGAGCCCCATGGAAGAAAACTTGAAACTGGAAAAGGGAAATCCAGGTAAATTAGAAAATATCCCTTACCACAACCTAATTGGAGCGTTGATGTATTTATCAACAGCAACACGACCGGATATTTCTTTTGCAGTCAGTTATTTGAGTCAATTCAATAACTGTTACAGTTCCGAACATGGGATTGCTGCAAAACGTGTGCTGAGATATTTACAAGGTACAAAGCATTATGAACTGAAATTCAAAAGAACTGGAGAAGATATCACTGGATATGCTGATGCAGATTGGGGTGCATGTAAAATTGACAGAAGATCTTATACTGGTTATTGTTTCATTTTTGCCAACTCCTCAGTCAGTTGGGAATCGAGGAAACAAAAGACAGTAGCATTGTCAACAGCAGAAGCTCAATACATGTCCTTAACAGAGACATCAAAAGAAGCAGTTCATCTTAAAAATTTCATAAATGATATGGGATGCCATCATGAAACAATTTTAATATACAACGACAATCAAGCTGCACAAAAGTTAGCATATAATCCGATTGTGAGCTCAAAATCAAAACACATCCCAATAAAAGAGCACTTCATAAAAGATCTTGTTAAGAATGGTGACATTCAAATAAGTTATAAAAAGACCGATGAAATGTTGGCCGATATTTTAACAAAGTCCTTGAATGGAAATCGTCATTTAATGTTCCTGAAGGGCATTGGACTCTACTCAAGCAGTTCGTGAGGAGGAGTGTTAGAATGAGATTATTCGAATATACACTCCTGCTTGTTTTATTAGTTACCTTATAAAACATTATGACAGTAGTAGATTTTTATATTGAATGTCAATCAGTCATAATTAAAAATACTTGTTCGAGTTGATTATTTCTTATGGAAGAAACTGTGTACTCTATCTTGCTACTAGAGCAACACACAACTTTATACAAGAAAGATATATAAAATATATGACAGATGTGACCGTTCTACAAAATCCTATAGAAATAAGAATTGCAAATGGAGATAAATTAATTGCATATAAAAGAGGAAACTTGAAGGCTAGATATGGTGGAACTCAAATTGTAGTAGAAGCACTGATAGTCAATGGTATCGCACATAACCTTTTATCGGTGAGTGAGTTGACAAATAAAGGCAAGGAAGTAATATTCAAAGAAGGACAGCTGATAATAAAATCGAACAAAAATGAATATAAAGGAGAAAAAAAAGGAAAATTAAATGTTCTTAGATTAAACTTATTTAGTGAAAGTGAATGTAATTATACAAACCAAGAAAAAGAGGATCTATGGCATCTTACATTGGGGCACATTAATAGGAATGGTTTGAGGATTATGAACCTACCTTATCGCGTTTCATACTAGCTGGACTAGAATCAGTAGGTCTGATATGCTTGGATGAATGTGATCCCACATTGGCAAAATATTTATTGAAACCCTCAGTAATTTCGTTCTTCTTGCGCACTACAACACCATTTTCCAGGGTAATTTCTTTAATATCCCTATTTTTCACCTTTGAATTCGTTATTTCATAAACCGCCTGCCATAGATTCTTAGAATAATTTTTGCTTGATGTAATTAAATTTCTGTGGTAATCAGTTATAGTTTCATTCATTAATTTTTCCAATAAGTTTTATGTTTAAGAAATTTTTTTTAGTTAATGTTTGTTTAGTTATGTTTGTTCCTCTGATATAATTTATATAGTTTATCCTTGGTATTTATTGAATTTGTGATACTCTGTGTTGTCCACTCTTTTTTCTTGGTATACTTCTTCTTCACTTTAATCAGAGAAGTATATTCTAAAATCAGCCTGTTCAAAATTGTTAAAAAATGAGATGTTGCCTGTTGTGCCCGTCGATATTGTAAACTGTACTCGAATACCAAGAGGTTAGAAATCTCTTGAGATTAACATGGTCAATTTTTTATAAGTGCAATTCATCAACTCATCTTTCTTGGAATCGCAAGTCACAAGAACTCAGGATTGTTGCCTTGTGGTCTGTGATAGGCCCTACAATTCTCGAGAATATTACTCTTGCCCTTGATAAAAATATGGTCAATGCATGATCTGGCTGAACCCTGAATTCTGGTGCAACAAAGCCCTCCATTTGAAACATTTGCAAATCAATATCATTTCTAGTTTCTGTTAAGATTACACAATCAAAGGGATCGGTTAAGTTATGCATCAACAATTGCAACGCATCGAAATTCTTGTTTATGCTCCTAATATTCTGATGAAATAGTTTGAAACATGAGTTATTACTCTGAATAATTTCATTGTAGTGTACCATTTCTGACAGTTCCATGAACCGAATTGGTGTGAACTCACAGTCTCTAATAAATTGATCCATAATGAAAATGTGACTACTTACAGAAAATACAGAATCTATTCTTTTCGTTCCTGTATCATCTGATCTACCTGACTCTCAGAGAATATCTTTCTTGCATCTTGTTCGACTTCCTCGCAAAAATGTATCCATTTCTCTGCCAAACAAATTTATAACTATTTTTATTCAATTCTCTAGATTTTCGATATAATCTTCGTATATTCGATGGCAAGTCTTCGTTAATATGTATGTTCCCAATTTTGTCACCTATTTTACACTCCTCTAATGTTAGTTTTCTCCCCTTTCTTCTGTGGACCAGCATATCCCTATCTTTCACTTCCTTGAATTTAACCAGCAGCTGCTTGTTACCGTCTCTGTTGGATAAAGGAAATCAAAGTTTCAGAGGTAAATATCATTTTTCGCGGAGAAACTTCTTGCGATTCTTCCTACACAACTCGCGAATTTGTTTTCAAACTTTAACCAATCAAAATGAGCAAAATTCTACGGAACAATGAGACGTGTATGCACACATGAATCACATATTAAAGTTCACTGATAGGGTAATAGCGCTACTGCAGGATAATCAGCTTGGTTTGGGTTTGTTTATTGATCTAGCTAGAGCCTATGATTGTTTATTTAGGCCCCTTTTTGCTGACGAAACTAGAAAAACTCGGTTTTAGAGATAATGCAGAAAATAGATAGCTTCATATCTGTCAAAATATGGGATTCCTCAGGGAAGAGTTTTGGACCAATTCTTTTCATTATTGATATCTGTGATACTATTGAGGAAATTATTAACTTCTGTTGTTGATGATTGGGGGTGGTGATTTTGATGAAATCAAAGCAAAGGCTCAGTCAATATATGATCAATTGAAATCATCGTTTGCTAAGAATAAATGGGTGATACACGGAAGCAAGACAACAGCTTTATTATTTAGCACAAAAAGATCACAAAAAACGAGGGAAAGTGTTTTGAATTTAATTAATTGTGATATCAAGATTGGGGAGAATGTCTGTTATGGTATTATTTTCTGGGGATCGAGCTGTTGTGATCGATTTGTGATCCCTTAAGATCACAAAAACTGCATTATCCTGTTCATAAATTATTTTTATCTGAGAAGAATCCGTCTTATATGTGTATCAAATTGTATAATCATCTACTTAATAGAATTAGAATTGCAAAGAGTTTCAAGAGTTTCAAGAAAGATGTCAGGGAATATTTGGTCGATTTGGAACCATATTATTTGAATGATTATTTAAGATTATAGTTCAATTGTAGTTTTGACACTGTTCTTTTTATGTGTGTACATTCTGTGGAATAATAGTATATCATTCAATGAACGGTAATGTAAGTCATAACTCACGCAGATGAAGTTTGTAATTCATCAAGTGAGTTATGCCCATTACCGCAAGTTGAATACTATACTTTATTTTCGACTTTAACAAAATAAATGTTCCAAATTGTGAGAAGAGCGAGCATTCCTACTGAGTTCTCAGATCGCAGAACAACGCCTGATGTGAGCATGGCACCTCTCACTTTGATCACATGAATAAAATGTATACAGATATACAAGCATTATATTTGTTTTCAGATTTTTCGGGCAATAAACTATGTATCGTAGCATTAGCTGCTTGCCTGATTTCTGGAGATGTACATAAAAATTCGTCTTCACTATCTGAATTCATCTCATTCCCTAAAATATTCTGAATTATTAGGAATCAACTTAATTTGAAAACGTCAAAATTATTCAAGCGACACCTCCTCGATAACAAAAATTGAATGTTCCTATTCGTCCAATCGGTGTGTAGAAAAACACAGAACTCTCTTGATATCCGGTGCGTCAATAAATTAATATGAAGCTTTTCTGACTTATTGTGAGTTATAGCAGTGAGTTATTATAACTCACTCTGTTTGTTTATAAAGACTATTAATTGCTCAAAAGCAGTTGAATAATGAAAACACTATTGAATAGGAGAAGATCAAGAATATAATCTATCTATCTGTATATTTCAACCTTATCCATAGAAATTATAAAACTACTTTGAAATTTCTTGACTGTTTTGAAAAATTTTCAACCTCGTTCAACATTGGGAGGGAAGTGTTCCCTCCCAATTATCCTCTCAGGCCCGTCCTGGATTGTATTAAGAATATCTTGTTGCATCCCGCAACCTTCTAGGCCTCATATGATGAACCTCTGATTAATTTTATATTTTGAGTATACTAAAAATTTTTCTACATGGATCTTTCCATAATGCCATTGTGGAATTTCAACAGTCATGTAGGAGATCCATGAATCATATGACTGAATCGATTAGAAGTATTATTGAATTCAAGTTATATTACTTAGTTTGCTAATTCGCACGATCGAATAAACGCAGTCATATATATTAATCAGAATTTTTTTTTTAAATTTGAATATGGATGAATGAATATGTACCAATAAAAAATGAGGAGAGCTCCTTCTGTTACTTGTCTTTCCTGTATTCAATCAAATTCTATGACCTTCCCTTCTATAACATTTTCAGCTTCATAATCCCGATGAAGCTCCTTTTTTACAAATTATTAATTATTTGTCATGGCTAGTGAAAGTTGAACGCATTCGATTCAAACAGTTTAATATTATTATGAAAATGATGATCAAACTGTTCATAAACCAATTTCTTTTAATGCCAATTTGTTCAAGAAACTCGAAAAGGCGGAATCTCTCATCAGGATGCGAAGATTTCCAGTTCGGTCATTCTGATTCATTAATGAAAGAATGATTCAGTTAAAAAAATCTCAGAGCAATGGACACCATTCATCTACGGAAACACCTCTTCTATTTCTTGCTTCCCTCTCTGGTTCGAGTTTTATTTATTTTTTCTACTACAAACATTATGGAACGCCAGAACGTTCTTACGCCTGCAATTGACTGTGTCGGAATTGCATCCGAAAGGCGTTTTATGGCCGAAATCGTCTAGTGGAAATATCTTGGCGATTCCATCAGTTGTTTTCCATTCGCGCCTCAAATGACCACATTTATTGCCCATTTTACGGTTTTGTACGGGATTTATCATCGTTGGAATGATCTGCCGTTTGTCATTAGCGATAATTTCTGCTCCAATTGATTTCACATGGCAGTACTAAGTCAAGGATTGCGTATTGAAATGTCAACTGCCCACTTCACAGACGGAGAAAAATAACAATATGAATGTAGTAATTGAAGCGTGATGAGTGCTTCTGAGTGCCAAATTATTGAAATTATAAAAAAAAAATTATTTTGAGGTGAAAACTGCTTCAACAATCAGAAATAACTATTTAAAGGATAAATCATTCTAGAACACTTCGAAGAGTAAAAAGTCTTGTTACAAAAAATTACCGAAATAGTTGAAGAAACAGTATGAGTGCAAAACTTTCATAACAGGTTCCGAAGCGGCTTTGTTCCAAATAAACATGAATTTAGAAAAAATTGCAACTAAACACAACTGTAAATTGAGTTACAGTTTTAATCTCCTGGTGTCATTAATCGAATTTTTTCTGTAACTTATAGATTTTGAAGATATGTGTCTAAAATATCTCATCTTATATTAGTATGGAGCTTTGTGATTAGCATTGAAATACTTTTTGTTCATTCCTGAACTAAGGCCTCTGTTCCTTCGCCCCCGATCTGTTCCTATCTTTGTTTATTACATCCTCGTTATTCGACTGAGATTACAGACAGGATTTTTGTGACACAAAGCAGAACTTCATTTTTGAAATAAAAATGACAAGAAAAATATGCGTAAATCCCTATCACGTAACACTTTTGAAAAGCTCAATAGGACACTTTTATAGTTCTTGTAGTCGAACAAGAAGTCAATGTTATGAGAGGACGATTAAAGAAGATGCATCTTATAACAGAAAAAGTTCTTGAACAGTGAGATCAGTCTTCCGTTGAGGTTTCAAGTGAGAGCTTTTCTGTGTGCAGAAAAGAAAATGTTTTATTGACAGAAATGTCGAGGTAAACGCCCCGCAGTTGCTAAAATCTCTCCTTACAAATTCTTTCATGTTTGAGTACAATTTATAGGGAAATCACAAGCCACGCAATTTTTTAATAGTGTCAAAAAAGCCTATTTGCTTTATTCTGGTGTTATGATTCGAGATCAGGACAAGCAACGGGCAACCCATGTGTGCTGTGAAGCGTATTATTGGGGCAGATGATTGATGGCATGGCGGGAATTCACTGATCATTTAGACATTTTGGAATGTTAAGCATGACACCTTAAACTTTGACAGATGGCGGAGAATACGTAATGATCAAAATGCAATTGCTGTAGTTTTTTACTTTTTCTTAGAATCATTGATGTGCTTGAGTTCTGTCATACAAAACTTTAAATAATAGTACTACATGAAATTCGTGGGGAAAATGGAAGATGCAGAAATTTCTATGTCGAGCAATGAAGAACGATATAATAAATAGTTTAAGTCTTTCACGCCCGGATATACTGGTATGAAATGAGTCTTCCGGGCTTATAGGCCGTGGTCCATTAGGAATAATTTCACCTAACAGGGTTTATAGAAAACCAACACACACTGACAGATATCCACATAAGGAGTCCAATCATCACCCCAAACAGAAACGAGGAATTATCAAAACACGCGACGATTATGCGAGCCGGAATTTCTGGAGGATGAACTTGAACATTTACAGCATGTATTCATCGCCAAAGGCTATAATGCCAAAGAAATTCAGAGGGCCTTAAAAACAAAAACTTCCAACCGTGATGATAACACTTTATCACACCTAATGGAAGAGCCATCTTAACATACATCCCCAAGGTCACAGATAGAATTGGTAAAATACTGAAAAGGCACAACATCGAGACCGTTTATAAGCCGACACAAAAACTTGGGCAAATGATCAAAACAACCAAAGACAAAGTCGACCCACTTTCACAAGCTGGTATTTACAGGCAAAGTCTATATTATCACAACAAAGCGAAGTACTAATACGAGAATTAAGAAGCACGAATGATGCTGTCGACTGAATCAGACAAAAAAATCCGCACTAGCAGAACATGCGCTAACAGATGGACACAACTTAGATTTCTCAAAGGCGGACATTATTTCCAATATCAAAAGTACCTATCCCAGGCTGGACATGGAAGCTATTGAAATTTATAAACACAAAAATAACATAAACTGAAAAAAGAGACCCCATTCTTGGCTAGCGCCTGGTTACCGACCTTAGAAAAAACAAAGATCCAGCCGATACGAAACGAGAGCGATGAGCCAATCAGCATCGCGCAGGTAAACTCACCACCTTTTCCAGCCATAAACCGGGGTGCAAATGACGCTTCCGGTTCGAACACGTCAGTGTCAGAAATTCAGTGTTTGAGGTATAATCTTAGACCAAGAATCTTCTGAAGATGCCTATACTGAAGTTGTAGGCGAAACGTGAGGTGAAATTATTCCTAATGGACCACGGCCAATAAGCCCGGAAGACTCTTTTCATGCCAACGATATAATACTCCAAATTGAGGCATTCATTTTCGAGCACCACATCCAACGGTTGATGATATACAGGTGTCCCACCGGGAGAGCCCATTAAAAGTTTATGGAGAAATAATTATTAGATCAGGTTCAAATTTTGTGTGGAGATGAAAACCAAGTATACCTTCATTTACGATATATTTTTAAATATCAATGACTTCCGCTTTCACCGGAAATGGTATGAACTTCCTTATTTCAATCGGAACACCCTGTATATTATGACTTTTTCGGATAGATCTTCGAATGCCACATCCATATTATGTATCATTTCATTCAACCATCTAGAATCGTTTTCGAGTTATTCACTGTTTTGTGAAAAAAAAAAATACAAATTGAGGCTTGCAGAACACTGAAAATTCATTGAAAGTGCAAAGCACAAACAATCTAGGATCTGTTTTTTTGAAGTGGGTCACTCTATAGAGAAAATAACGTTTTGATATACTGGGAGGTAAAATGAGAGTGTCGAAATTGGAATTCAAAAAAGCCAAGAACTCGATTTTTTCAAATGGAAACCGAAATTTTTTCACTCACATATGAATTTGTGAGGTTAAAATAAGTGGAGTCTATTCAAGGTTCCCTATATCTAAAATGTATGATTTTCGAGATATTCAAAAATGAGTGCTACGAGCTTAATATAACATGATCTATATTCACCCTTACATAAAAATCTTTAACTTCATTCAGAATATTTTTTCATGCTTCTGTTGTTGATATTCCTTCAAACTCATTTCATTGTCGGAAGTAAACGACCACTAGTTTTTTACTGTTCATATTGTCGGAAAATATTAAATACATATCGAGAGCTTAAATTGAAATAAAAAACTTATAAAACAAGTAATGAAACTTCCCGAATTTTCATTCTGATATATCAGAATAGTAAATTGAATCATAACACACTTTGAAAATTTCGTCCACCTACTTCCAAACATTTTTCGCACCTTCCTACCAATTTGTAAATTTTTTCGAAAAACAGTGAATAACTATAAACGGCTCTAGATAGGGAGTGCTACATAAAATATATGTGGCATTCGAAGATCTATCCGAGAAAGTCATAATATACAGGGTGTTCAATTTAAAATAAGAAAGTTGATACCAATTGATATTCAAAAATATATCATACATGAAGGTCTTCTTCGCTTATATCTTCACACAAAATCTGGGAATGATCGAATTATTATTTTTCCATAAACTTCTGATGCGGACTCCCGGTGGGAGACCCTGTCTATGAAAACAAAAGTTTTATATGAATTTGAAGGTCATCACTAGGACCTCTGATATTGAAATGCACCAGAATTACGAGATCGCCATCCCTTCTTTCAATATGTGTTGCAATGTCATAAATGAATTAATCATTCACTTCGTCTATTCAATTTTTTTCATAGCAATTGACGAATCAAGAAACAGGAAACTAGGCATAATTGTCATGCGAACAAGACTGATAGCGAATGTTGTTTAATCTGAATGACATGAAGAAGTTTTTCAGTAATCGTCTGATTGGGGGAAATGACATAAGGAAATTTGTTTTTGGAGTCATCGTATTTAAGAAAGCTAATGAAATGTTTCCAAGATTTAATTAAAATACCATTGGTCGAAGCAATAATTTTAAAAAAATTTTCCATAACTGCAACATTACTGTTTCAAAGCAACCTTGCCTATAGTTATATCGAATGATGTAAATCCAATCCCTTTTATTTTTCTATCAATAATCCGGTCATTTAAGAATAATGGTCGAATAAGAAAAATTGCCGCAGAGCAAAATTTTGTTCGAGAGATAGGATTTACCATAAAAAGGTAGGTCAAAGGTTTCCATCGCTTCTATTTGTGCGACAAAACTTATTAGGGTTTGAAGGTCACAATATGAGATGAGTTTGATGAAAAAAGGTAAATCAAAGGTTGTATGTCTTAAAATTCTATACAATAATAATCCTTATGATTTCTTTCCTAAGACTTACAATTCCTGATCTATCGAGATTCTAGGAGTCACAGTATACAAGGAATGCACATATAAGCCAGTAATATTTCGAAAAAAAGATTTGACCGACTGTGCTAAAATCTTCTTCTTCTTCATACCCTTTTCCCACCTATGTGAGGTCGGGTCTCCTTGTCAATTTGCGACAGATCTCTCGGTTCTGGGTTGTCTCAGCTGTGGTGTTCAGGGTTCGTAGGTCGCACCATGTCGGGTCCTTTTCTTTTATAATGGCCTTTGATACGCCTAAATTTTCTTTTGCTTTCGTTATGCAGTATTGTTCAAATTTCGACCACATGTCGGTGCAGTTCTGGTATTCGTTTTCCAAATCGTTCTCTAGATAATAGTGAAATGAGTTTAGAATGGGGGCGCCCATATCACCCTTCAGGTTGAACCATGTTATTTTTTCTGTGATTTTTTGTGTTTGTTTAATAGGTTTAGGCATTTTAAATTTTGTTACCAATATTCGTTGTTGTGTAGTCAAGGATTCGCCAGGTATGATTTTGCAGTCTTTAAAATAATGACGTAGTTTTTTGTCAGCCAAAAAGTAGTCAATCTGTGAGGATTTACCACCACTTTTATACATTATCAAATGTTCGTCTTTCTTTTTAAAATGCGAGTTTAAAATTATTTGATCGTGTCTTATAGCAAAATTCAGAATTTCGGTGCCCTGTCGATTTACCTCCCCGTATTCAAAACCTCCATGGACCTCTCCAGGTCTTTTCCTCTGAGGACAGGCTGTTTGCAGGGCATATGCAGATATTATATTAATCGGTGGTTAGACATCAAGTGCAATTTTGACGGCAATGAGACGATCCGATTTTCTTTCAACCTTTATGAGTCTGTCTTTAAGGGTGTCGCTCAGTATGATGGCCACACCATTTCGCTTTGCATCTAGACCGTGATATATAAGTTTTTATCCCAATCCAATATCGCTTGACTTCGAACCCTTCCACTTTGTCTCCTGAACGCAACAAGCGTGAATGTTTCTTCTTTTAAGGATTTCGCTCAGCTCACTGCTTCGTCCGGTTAGGGAGCCTATGTTCCAAGTGGCGATCCTTATGGTGTCAATAGCACAGGTTTGCGTGTATTTCTTTCGTGCTCCGTCGCTTGCGGGGTACACCCTAGTATAATCCTCTTTTGTCTCATCTGTCGCTAACTCTTCCACTTGTGCTTCAGATGCGACAAAAGAGGATTATACTAGGGTGTACCCCGCAAGCTGTGCTAAAATATTTACAGATATTGATTCCACAGCTCAAACAGTAATTACGAAAGGAATTCGCTTTCTGCTTGATTTCACCGGAACTCGAAAAAACAATTGCATTGATAAATACCGATAACTTTTGTAACAAATAATACTATCATGTCTTTCTTCAGCATCTTCTAATCAACACTTATATCGAGAATACTACCAAGTTCAAACATGTCTAGGCAATCAACTGAAACGATGATAGCAATATAAAAAAACAATAATAGGGTAATATACAAAAATTAACGGGAATATTTCCCATGAATTATACCCAAATTGTCATGTAGGCGGAGTAGGCCTACAGGAAAACCACGGTGAAAAAATCGCGCCGAGTACACTACCTCACAAGTGTGCATATCATGTAGAATGTGACTTTTATTCAATGGCTCTGGTCTATTCTATTCTATTCTGGCTATTTGACTTACTCGTGCGATGGCAGACGGTGTAGACGTTTGTAAACAGTGCTCAGACAATTTTATCGTTAATTCGAAAACAATTAAGTGTTCTATATGTAATCTAAAATTTCATTCTGCTTGTGTATCGGTAAAAGATACCTGGCTTAAGATTATAGGTGATAATCCAAATATATTGTGGATTTGTGATGGATGTATGATATCAAATCCTACTATGAAAAACAGTGCTGAAAAGAATATACTTGAAAAAGAGATTGAGTGTCTTCAAAGGGAAACTACACTTTTGAAGAAATTATTGGAAGGATTGGAGTATAATAGTGTACTTCAGAAAAAGGTGATAGAAAATTTAGAAGAAAAATTAGGGAAAACTAGGCCTACTCCCCCGGCGGTTGGAATGGAATCGTCCAACAAGCAATATTCTTCAAAACAGATCGGCGGTAAACATGTGACGGATTCCCCGACAGGTGTCGTCAGTGGTTTAGAAAGGTCATCTGTTTACGATAATTCCAAACCCGAAAACGTAAATAATAACAAAAATATGCTTTCTAAAACTAACAAAGATAAAAAAACAAAACCCATTTTCGATGCTAAAATGGTTAGTTCTGCTATAGAAGAAGCTCAAAAATTGAATTTAACTGAAGAAAAAAAGGAATTAAAGGATTCATCTAAAGATCGCTCGGAATGGTCGGAAGTTAAGCGACGTAATAAAAGAAAGATAGTTGTAGGTCAGAGTTCAAAAAATTCATTAGTACGTGGAATCCCAAGATATGTTTCCTTGCATGTAAGTAGGCTGGAACCAGGAACGAAAACAGAGGATCTAAAAGCGATGCTCGTCGAATATTTTCCGGAAGTTAATGTAGAGCCACACACATCCAAATATCCTGAGCTGTACGCATCCAGCAAAGTAACAATCAAAAAAGATAATCTCGAGAAAGCCTGGCAAAGCGAGATATGGCCCCAGGGTGCAGTGGTCTCTCGTTTTTTTCACAGAAGGAGCCAAGCAGTGCCTCCACCATAGACGGAAATGATGGGGTGTATAAACTTTTATACTTGAATTGTCAGTGCCTTACTAATTTCAAGGTGGACTGCATCATCAGTGATTTTGTGAGTGAATTGAATAACTTGGAAATACTGTGTCTAGGTGAAACATGGTGCAATGATGTCAACATCAACTATGTCTATTTTAACCACTTTAGTAAGATAGCCTGTTTCTGTCGATCACAAAGTAGGGGTGGAGGTGTGGCAATTTGGTGTAAAAACACCGTATCTGCTCAGTCTCTTATTTTGAAGTCATTTTGTACCGAAAAAGATTTCGAGGTATGTGGAATGAGAATTGAGAAGGGTGGTGTAAAAACTATCGTATTGAATTGCTATAGGTCTCCTCATACATGCTTCGAAACTTTTTGTAATAGATTAAGTGATATGATGGGGCATATTTATAAACCCAATGTAAACTTCATAGTTTGTGGGGATTTTAACATTGATCCTGAAAGAGATAGAAGTAACTTTGAGAAACTCACCAATATCATGGAAAGTTTCAAAATTAAAAATACTAATTCTGATAAAACTCGTGTTAATTACACTCTTGATTATGTGTTTTCAAGAGTTACCTCAGGCACAAGTAAAGTAATAGACGTGCCTTATTCTGATCATAGAGCGATTCTATTCTCAGTCACGGAAGAATGCGCTCAACATAATGATATTGAATATAGAAGAGATTTTAGTCAGCAAAATATCAAAAAATTTCTTGATGATATTTCTGATGAGAGCTGGGGTGTGGTATTTGCTAAAAATGATATAAATGAATCTTTCGATGCTTTTCATCGTATATACAGTACCTACTTCAACTTACACTTTCCATTGAGAAAATTTCATAAGAGGGAGGAGAAAGAATGGGTTGACGAGGCTGTTAGAGCTTCTAGTAAACACCTGAAGAACCTCTTCGATTTATCTAAGGTTTTTCCGGAACTAGTTAATTCGTACAAAAAGGTTAAGCAACAACATTCTCAACTTATTCGGGATACCAAGCGATCCTTTTATCAGCATAAAATCGAAAATTCTGATAATATCACAAAAACTGTGTGGAGAGTTGTTAACAAACTATCTAACAAAAATAAACATTTTGAAAATATAAAAATTAAAAGAGACAATACAACAATTTCTGATCCTGAAGATGTTGCAAAGTTATTCAATGAATTTTTCATAGAAACTGTGAAGGATATAGGGAATAG
The DNA here is from genome assembly GCA_038502775.1 of Hippodamia convergens. NCBI lineage: Eukaryota > Metazoa > Arthropoda > Insecta > Coleoptera > Coccinellidae > Hippodamia > Hippodamia convergens. Next base: position 113,516,249 of record CM076607.1, read on the forward strand.
CATACCTAAAATTCCATATGAGGATGAAATTAAGATGCATCAGCATTCAATGTTCCTATTCCCTTTCACAGATGTAGAACTCCGATCACTAATTTTGAACAAACTAAAACCTAAAAAATCGTGCGGTGTGGATGATATTCCGTGCTTTTTGGTCAAACAAAGCCTAAGTTATATATGTGAACCATTAGTTCATTTAGTAAATACATCGTTTTTACAGGCAAGATTTCCGGATAGGCTTAAGATGAACAAGATCATTCCTCTCTATAAAAAAGGCGATTTTGAACAATTGATGAATTATAGGCCTGTTGCTTTGTCCGCTGCTTTTTCAAAGGTTTTCGAGTATTGCTTCTTGGAAAGACTTATCAGGTTCCTAGATATGCACAAAATTCTGAGCAAGAACCAGTTTGGGTTTAGACCTGGACACTGTACTGTTGATGCAGTTTATGCTTTTCTGGTGAGTGTGGTGGATAGCATTGAGGCGGGAGGATGTCCTGCTGGAATCTTTTGTGATTTAAGCAGGGCATTCGACTGTGTGGTTCATGTCATTCTCTTAGACAAGCTGATAAAATATGGCATAAGAGGGAATCCCCGCGAGTGGATTGCTAGCTTTTTAAATAACCGAAGACAGTTTGTTTCGATTGAACATGTCGAGGAAAAGACGAGAAAGCGCGTGTGTTCAGATCTCTTGGTTAATGAGGTTGGAGTACCACAGGGCTCTGTCTTGGGCCCTGTGTTATTCCTCCTTTATATCAATGATATAGTAGGTTATATGGGAAACAATATTTATTTGTATGCGGATGACGCAACGGTGATCGTTTCAAGTGCAGATGATGTGGTCTTGAGGAAGGACATACAACACAATTTAGATAAACTACAGGTTTGGTTCAATAGGAACCTCCTGCATATTAATGAATCTAAAACAACCTTTACTGTTTATCATAATTTCAATAAGGCTATCACTGATGCAGATGTCATGATGAATAATACTGCTTTGAAAAGAACTGAGAACGTGAGATTTCTGGGGTTGGAGGTGGACGAATGCCTTACGTGGAGACCACATTGCCAGAGTGTGTGCTCTAGGTTGAGTTCAGCATGTTTCTTGCTCAGAAACCTGAGAGATATTTTGACTCAAGATCAACTTATGTCAGTTTATTATGCCCAGGTACACTCTAGGCTTTTATATGGAATTATTTTTTGGGGTTCGTCGTCCGCTGCAGCGGAAGTATTTCTGTGTCAGAAAAAAATTGTGAGGTGTATAGTTACTATGCCTTACACTACTACCTGTAGACCTTTATTTAAATCTCTTAAGATACTCACATTACCATCATTGTTTATACTTGAAATAGCTACTTTCATTTATAAGAATAGGGAACAGTATTTGAGGCATGGCGACCGCCACCATTATGATACACGTAATAAAACTGATTTCATATTGCCTAACTACAAATTCAGAATAGGCCGAAGATCACCAATATTTTTGGGTCTGGAACTATTTAACAGACTGGATAGTTCAATCAGACATTCTGAATCTTTGAAAATCTTTAGATATAATTTAAAAAAATTTCTCATTGACAAATGTTATTATAGTGTCAATGAGTTTTTGTCATGATGAAAATCTTTCATATGTCAGTAATGTTTCTGCAGTTTTGATGTTTTTGTTCAAATATCTGTTATACTATGATTTCCTCGACTTTTTCCATAATGTAATTATTCAACGGAAATAAAGCTGTATTATTATTATTATTATTATTATAATTACTAATGAAACGAAAATATGTACAGTGCAAAGTTCAGAACGGTGTTTTTTTTCACTGCACCCTGCAACATCGTCGCAAACTTTTCATTTGTTGATTCGCATTCGGAGCATATCTGTACTAGGGTAAGCGGTATAATCGTTGACACCCCGATAGTGATCGACACTCTACAAACTTAATCCGTCGTAATAACATATTGGTATTTACCAGCGACTTTTTTCTTCTACCCACGTATGCTAGAAGGTCCAACACTCATTCGACGAATGTTTTAGTTCAGTAATTTGGCCCCCTGCTCAGATCGCAATGAGATATTTGTCACAAAGTTGTGTAGTAATGACAATCGGTTCAATCGTTGACGTTTTGTTAAGGAAAGTGACTGCACATATGCGTGAATTTTTTTAGATTGGGGTATCTGAGATATATGGAAGAAATTTTTCAGTGTTTGAAGAAAGATTTCAAAGATTGGATATTGATATAAACGTACCCTTCATTCATGTTTATTTTCGGAAGTAATTGCACAAGTGCATCAAAATTACTGATAATTTTGCATGACAGCGTGTTGTCAAAAAACTGCATGAGTTCATTTTCATTTTTGAAGAAAGAGCCCGACACCGAAGGTGGAGGGCTCTTTCTCCAAAAATGAAAATGACCGAATGCAGTTTTTCAAAGACAACACGCTGGAATGCAGAATTATCAGGTCATTTTGATGCACGAGTGTAATTCGGGGGAATATTTCCCGAAATTGCTATGGATACCAGCAGTGCAATTATCGCAGGGATCTTTCGCTCTTTACAATGCAATTATCGCTGTAATTTTCGATAATTGCATTCTATCAACATGAAGTTTTTGACAGGAGGGAAATATTCAGAATAAATCGTATGTCAATGACTGTCTTGTTTATATTACGTCGGAACCGTGATTGACAGTGATTTATCACCGTCTGAAAGTATCACATTTTGATATTCGAGTTCATCACGTATTTGAAAAGTTGGAATTTAACTGATTAGCTTTTTATTGTGTTCTCTTTCTTCCGGATCGGATAAACATTTGTTGACACCATGTCAAAAACTATTTTCCAGGAGGGTGTCAATCACTAAGTATCCCTAGTAAACTACCTTACAGAGTGTTCCTGATGGAGGCCTATGGTCAAAATTGGCTATTTGTTCCTAAAGGCCTTACTTGGTTCACTGACGACTTTGTGGAGTTCACGAGACTGCAGTCAGGATTGTGGGGCCTTGTTTCAAACTGACCATCCCTCTAGAGAAGAACTATTCTGTAGTACAGGTTGCACTGTATGTTTTTCTTGTCTGCACGCTGGAGAATATCCAAATATAAATAGATGTTACTCCGAGAAACTCATGTTGTGACAATCAGTGGATACTTAAATCCCTTGCTATGACAGAGGTCAAATACTACTTACTAGGAGAATGCAGGAAATTTATTTGTGAGCTGGGCTCCTGAAACTTTCTGAATGTTATTTGGTCTCCGGCTTACGCTGAAATCTGGCTATGAGAGGGCAGATGTATGGATGAGAAGGGACACAATCAGCTTTCATTGGTTAGGAGTCGACGCTTCACATCTACCGTACAACATTTAGGAGTTCTTCAGGAGATGGCTAGACAGAAAATTTTTCTCTGAATGGAGCACGGGAAGTGATCTTAGGCAGTCAAGGTTTCTCATTGGGAGTTTTTCCTCTGGGTCTGAGGTCGAACAACTCCTGAACCTTGAGGGGAAAGAGCTGTGACAAGTGAGTGGTGTTCTGAGTGATCACCTGTTTAATAAACATTAAAATCGCTAGTCTCTGGCTGGCCTCTGTACCGTTGGTGAAGGAACACAGATGTTGCTGTTGAACACACCCTGTTTACCTGTGGAAACCCTCATGTGTTGAAGACAACAGTAGTAGAAGTACTTGTATTATGCCTTTGATCGGGAATTTCTGAAAGATCAACATTTGTAGTGAATTCTACAGCAGCTTCTTCTTCATCATTGACTGGAGGGATCAATTCTTTTTGGTCACATGCTATGTTATGAAGAATGGCTGTTGCCACAATCACAGCTTGAGCTGTATCTAATTTGACACTCATTCCCATGGCAAGGGCTGGAAAGCGACGTTTCCACACACCATACTGTCTCTCAACAACATTTCTTGTATGAATGTGTGATTCGTTAAATAGAAAGAAGGTGTCATTGGATTTGCTAAAGGTGTAATTAAATAAGGCTTAATTCCATAGCCACTATCTCCTACATTATCATGAAAAAGAGAGCTAAAATAATACAATAAATGTTGAAACAAAACGAACCTAAGCTGAGGTAAAAAAAGAACGGGGTATCATAACATTCTTCGTATGATACTAAAGAATCAAAACTGACAATACTTAAGAGTATTGATAGCTCTAGTTACACGTCTCACAACCAAACTTGCAGTTGCTTTGCTGACACCAGCAAAATCTCCATTACATATCAAGAATAATCCAGAAGCATAATAGTTTGTGAGTAGAAGCTACTGACTTGCATATAGACAATAATTTCTGAAAATAAAATCTTTTTTATAAAAATGTACTTACAAAAGTATTGCATTTCAACTACCTTCTAGTTGGATGAGCTATCAAATGTTCTATTTGGCTGAGAATATCCAAAACGCATCTTTTCGATAATCTGAATCGTTTGAAAAAATCATCATCGTCGTAAATATCGAAATAATTTGGTCTATGACGAATCACCTTAGGTCTACGACATTGTTTAATAAGTCAGTGGTCTACGATAATCCTCTTCATCACTGCTATAAGCGTTTATATCATAACCCATTAAATCCATATTAACAGAAAATCTGAAGTGTAATTAACAACCAAAATAAATTTCGAATCAAAGAAAAACGAAACAACATTCGTTTTTAGGTTATATACATATACATTTTTGAATAATTCTATGGTTCTTGAATTAACTTCAGGTTTACCCACACTTTCGGTGTAGGTTAAGTTAACTGATAGTTAACCACGTTTCGTGCGATTGTAAAACGCCTAACCTGCAAAATTTCCTTAACCTAAAGTTAACCTTCGATTGTAAAACTGGGCCTAAGCGAGTCAGCTCAATTTCCTTCCCAGTGAATTCGAGTCAACTCGGTAACTCAGACATGCGTTCAAATCGTGAATTGCCGGGTTGTATGGCTTGTTGCTCGGCTCGATTCGGAGATTCGGACCCAGCCGGAGTCCCGACTCCCGATGCCGGCGAATCAAGTCGGCGAAGGCGCGAAAATCCAACGCCCGACTGGGGTTGCGGATACACATGCAATACGAATTCGAAGCATAAGCACCAATCCGAGTCAGCTCGAGTTACAACTCGAGCTGACTAGCGATTCAACTCGTCTCATCACTCTGTACCCACCTTCAAAGTGCTTATTTGCCTATACACGCACCGGTATAGGGTATTGGGTAAGGGTGCTAGCATTTCGCCTTGGTGTTCATTAACATATACATCATAAAAGGGAATAATAAAACCTTCGATGAAACTACAAGCTTTCTCGGCGCGTCTTCGGCTTGGTCTTAGGCTATCCGAACGTAATGAAGTTAGCAACTGTGAACGCCATTATATAAATGCATTTGTAATTCATCAACATGAACACCACGAGAATGCGAAAAGCCATCATGTGAACAAGAATTTTCCGCTCTACAACTTCTGTTTGACACTTTATTCGATGAATTTTCTTGTTTCCGAGAAAACGCCTTTTATGACATTTTCACGGATTTCCCAAGGTTCCTGAAAATTTGGGAACCTGCATTTTCGGTCATGAGTTCCTTCTCTAGTGACCATCATTTTATCAAAAACGCAGCAGACAATCAACAGGTTCCGGTCGGCAGTTTCGCCAGATCGCTTGTTAAACTACCATGTGTTGAGCGATTCCGTACCATCATATCGATCGACAGTTCACAATCTACAAACTATTTGATATTTCACAGCCAAAATTTGGCGATTCAGCTAGAGGGATCCAGTTTATAAACGAATTCATCGAACTTAATTAAAATATGCTTTGCCCATGGCAAGTGAAGAGCCGTGATTATTCAAATTGGCTAGAAAAGAATAACGCCTATGAAAAACTAGTGAATTTACAAAACTATTGATGATAATGCAACAGTAGACACTGTGAAGAAACAAATAAATAATTGGAATTGAAGCAAGTAAAAAGATCAAAAAGAAATGATGCAGGAGCTGAGAGCTGATATAAGTCTACATTATGCTCTTTCACGACGGATCGGGAAGTGCCTGTCTACACTTGGAAAACCGCAGATCTGATCTGAACGTGTATAGTCAAATTTAGGATGGATTGCAATCCGTTTTCGATATTCATATCAGGTCTCACGATTCAACAAGGCCCGTGTTTGATTTGACGATCAATAAGCTCCTAGAGTGCTCCACGTCAACTTTTCGGTTTGTTTTGCACGGAGCATATTGACTGTCAACTCAAACAGTTTTTGAGTTTCAGCTCAAATCGACAGTCCTGGGACAATATCTCAGGAATGGTAACTCTTAGCAAAGAAATCATGAGGACTCTATACATAATTTTGGGATCTACAACTTTAATTTGTGGTATTTTTTATAAAGCTTACTGTTTCTGAGAAAAATCCGAAAAACCTAAAATTTTCGATATATATATATATATATACAGAGTAAGTAGGAAAGTTTATTAGGTTTAGTCATATATTTTATAGTTTTAGTAGATTATCTAATTCTTCCCGATTCTTGAAATCACAATAAATGCTCGAATTCGTGATCTTTAGTAACCTGAACGAGGAGCAATGTACTTTTTTTCAACATTTTTCAAGAGTTTTAGAGTTATTCGTGTTATCTCAGGAGCGCATTAGCTTATTTAAATTATCAGAAAGATTCTCATACACTTTGATTTTCGAATACCCGTATCGGAAAAAGGTCATCGGAGTCAAGTCCGAAGACTTGAGGGTCATTGAATCCACCTTTTTGGCAGTATTTGATATGAACAGCCTCGTACATAAAAAGCGAAATGTTCTGGCGGCCCCTTCGACGCAATCATAAATCAAGTTCATCTGGAAATAGTTCATGTGGATCTCTGGTAGTAGGAATTCCTGAAGAAATTGTAATTATCTATCGGTATTCATGGTGCCGCCACAAAAGCAGTTCATATAATTCGGTTGTTTATACTTCCAGACTGAACATTAAATTTCTTCGGATTCTGAGTATGGTAGTACTCTGCCCAATGCGGATTTACAATTGAACAGTATCGATAATTTTGGCGATTTGCGTGACCGTTCAAGAGAAAAATGGACTTATAAGAAAAAAACCTTGAATTAAAATTGGGCATTTCTGCTGTTAATATTATTCAGAATTATATTCTCCTATCTCGAAAGGATGAACTTTTGTTCAATCTAAGAGTCTGAGGAAATTAGAATGAATTGAATCATTATCCAATTTTCCGTGAAGAGAGCACAATCGTGAAAAACTGTCACCTTGATATCCAAACCTCGAGTATGTAAAAAATGCTTGGATTAAAAAGGAACTTGAAAAATGTATCATATAGAGGTTATTCACGAATATGGCTATATAGTATATTTTTAGGAAGGACACATGATTCAGGATTCAAATTCTAAAGCTGAGCTTCAAGTAAGAAGACTACTTCTCGTATATTTTTTAAAGGTTCTAGGATTTCCGGTTTTATGAGAAGTGACATCAACTTTCGATTTTCAAATGGAAAGTCCCATTTTTATTGCATAAATAGATTCTCCATTGAATTCTGAGTCTTTTGATTCCAAAAGTTTGAATTTACCCGTGAAAATTTTCTTTAAATGAGGAAATGCCACAAAAAAACCTAAGAATTGAACTCTGTTGAAAAACAGAGTGTCCCCGACTGAGGCGTAATGATAATTTTAATGGAGAGTGTATTTATTGGAAAAAAGAAAACGAGTATTGGCCAAATTCGCCTACCTTGTTCGTCGTTTGGGATAGTTCGCAAGGTAGCTACCCTGATGTAGTTGTTCTTGTTCTTGCAAATCCCTATATAGGCACTACACAAAGAAGTCTTGAAAGTTTTCGTTGTTTTTATTAGTTTTAATAGCACTCTGAACTCAAATCCATGCATTAACGTTTCTTCTCTCTTAGCACACGAGTGTGTTCCGCAGGTACTAGGCATCCTGACCAATATACATGCTTGAGAAAACTACAATGAATTTGAAAAATAACACAACAAACATTCTCACTTCACCAGCTCATGAAGTATTGATATTCAAACAAGTTAATGCACTAATGATGAAAAATAACAAGAATAATGAAACATTCACAATATTATATGAAACCCGAACACAGAGGTACAGAGGTTTTTTCATTAAAAATTCTTATTTTTGAGAATCTCCGAGAAGAAAGGCTGATGCTTCTTTTTCGATAGTGTGATTTTCAGAATATGATATAGGAAGTCACAAATTCTTTGTCAAAATTAGAAGTGAAGAAACATCAAAAAATATTTTTTTTCCAATTGGAACTCCATTTATTCGAAGCATTTTGGAAATCTTCGTCAAAAAATAATAGGAGCATAAGTCAAAGACCTTTATCGCAAAATGAATATTTTTCGAGATATTCAGGAAAAACGATTTTGTCTTCAATTTTCAATCTCATTCCGAATGTGTTTTTTCACTGGAAAATAATTAGCGGTGAAGTGAAATTTTTGGAAATCTCTGTTATCGAGAAAATTTTTTCTATAGTTTAGACAAGTTCTTGAATTATCATCTGTAATGCGAGAGCAACAATTGGTTTGAAGTTCTCAATGTAGTAGTAGTGAAGTCAACGTGAAAAATTTTCAGGAATGCAGAGAAAAATAATCTGTAATAATTTTTAATGCTTTTGTAGGAATAATATGCAGAACATGTGAAAATTGCATTAGGCATATCAACAGTCCAAAGAATTTTATCAATTAATAAGTATCATCCTTTCAAACACACAAAAGTTTGTCAAACAATAAGTATCATCCTTTCAAACACATGAAAGTGCAGAAATTACAAGAAGGTGACAATTTACGAAGAATTATATTTTGTGCAGGTGTCCTTTCGAAGATTCAAGAGAACGATGGATTCCTCAGCAAAATTATTTGAACTGACGAAGCCAAGTTTAGTCAACAAGGAATATGGAAAAAGAGAAATCAGCACTTCTGGTCGCATCCGTTACAATAGAAACAGGAAATCAGTTTCAATTTAGGATGAACGTATTTTGTCTGCTCATGGATAATCAGGTCAGATTTTTTTTGAATGCTGAAAACTTGAATGCTGCCGGTTTCTGAATATTTTAACTGACGTAGTTAAGAATTTTCACGATGAACTGCCTCTTGGAATGGCCTACGATAGATGGTTTCAAATGGATGGTGCTCCTGTTCATTTGTCAAGAGTGATAAATTTTGAACTGAAGAATCTGTTTTAGGACCGCTGGTGGGGAAATAGAGGATCTATGCTCTGGCCACCTCGTTTCCCAGATGTCACCCCATTCGAATTTTATTTTGGGGAAGAATAAAAGACATTGTGTACAATTGAGAACAGAGAACAGCGGAGTAAACAAGTAATAGAGGCGTTTCACAATTTAGATCATTTGGAAATTCGGGATGCAACACAGCCTGTTCGAAATCGCTTATCGAAGTGCATTGAACAAGAAGGAAGACATTTTGAACATTTGTTTCAATGGACCGTTTTTCTTCTATTTCACCTCATATTGTATCAAGCTCTTTAGTTTTTAAAGGTTATGATAATTTCCGCAAATTCTTGATTCTGGGGAATTTCTTTTCTGTCATGGTAGGGAAATTTGAATTTTCAGTAAAGAAATTTTTACATGTTCTGTTGATTATTCTTTCAAAAGCATCAAAAATTTTTACAAATTATTTTTTTCTGCATTCCTGAGAATTTTTTACCTTGACTTAACTCTTCTGAACTATAGAAAATATTTTCTCGATATCAGAAATTTCCAAAAATTTCACTTCACCGCTAATTATTTTACAGTAGAAAAACACATTCGGAATGAGATTGAAAATTGAAGACAAAATAGTTTTTCTGAATATCCCGAAAAATATTCATTTCGGGATAAAAGACTTGGACGTATGCTCCTTTCGAAAATATATGAAAAAAATAGGCTTCCAATTTGAAAAAAACGATTTCTTGATGTTTCGTCACTTCTAACTTTGACAATCAATTTGTGACCTCCTTTATCATATTCTGAAAATCACGCTATCGGAAAAGAAGGATCAGCCTTTTTTCTCGGAGATTCTCAAAAATGAGAATGTTTAACGAAAACACCTCGAAGTTGTTTGTATTTCAACAGAGTTCAATTTTGAGATATTTTTTTGGTGTTTCCTCATTTTAAGAGAATTTTTTCAGGATAATTGAAAAGACTCAGAAATCTTTTCTTGCAATAAAAAATGGGCCTTTCTATTTGAAAAAAGAAAATTGATGTCACTTCCGGAAAAACCGGAAGTCGTAGAACCTTCGAAAATTATACGAGAAGTCGTCTTCTTACTTGAAGTTCACCTTTTGAATTTAAATCCTGAATCTTGTGTCTTTCCTGAAAATATATTTGTTTCAGAAAACCAAAAGTGCGTTTGACGTACAATTTACCTGCAATATTTGACCAATGTGTCAACTGACAGGCAAGTAAAGTTTTTTTTATATTCATTTGACGGCATCGACAGTTGGGGTCATTAGCCGTTTTTCCTAGGTGAGGGAGCAGGAAAGCATCAGACGGATTGTTCCAGACAGACTAACAACTTCACAACTGAGTAAACTATTGAATGAGTAAACAGACGAAATAAGTCAGAAAACAAATTACGATATTCAATAAAGATTCAAATGTGTAAATGATGAAGTATGTAAAGAAACAAATGTGCAAACAATGAAATAAAAAGATAGATAAACGTGTCAATAATAGAACGAATAGACAGATGAATGTGTGAACAATAAACAGACATAAAGTGTGTTACCAATTAAATGAACAAATTGAACAAATATTTGAATACAATAAATAAAACGATCAAATGAATAAATCAATCTTAGTTATGAATTCTTCCATCCAATAAATGAATATACAATTTATATGTACCATTATAAACTATACACTCTCCGTCAATAATTTCCGGGCAGGCAAAATTTTTGTCAAATTCAACACCCTGTATCTTTTTTCGTGGTTCACCGATTTTGTTGAAATTTTCACCAGGTATAGTATTGGGTCTTGTTATATCAACCTGAAATTTACGTTGCGAAAATACCTGTAATTCATCCGTTATACAGGGTGAAACAAAACCTTGTTTTATACCCTTCGTATCTAAACATCCTGTGGTGAATTTTAGGCGGAAAATTTGATATCATTCAGTTTTGATTTGAAGTGTGATCCTTTCTCAACAAAATGCTTTTTGATTTACGTCAGTATCTGCTTTAAAAAAAAGATACACATTTTCAAATAAAATGTTGCATTTTTTCAATTTTTATAACAATTTAAAACATTACAATACCTTATCGACCAGTAAACATAAACAAACATCTGAAAATTAATAACGTGTATTTCCACCTCGCTTTCTCATCGCTTCTTCCATACGATGCGGCATACTTTGAATGCATTTCCGAATGGATTCTGGGGGAATATTTTTCCGTTCTTTAAGAATAAGGGCTGTTCGTAAATCGGGCAAGGTCTTGGGCTGCCGATTTCGAACATGTCTATCTATCTAGCATATCCCATACATGTTCAATTGGATTTAAATCCGGCCTTCTGGCTGGCCACACGAATCGTTGAATATTCGCCTGTTTAAAGTATTCTATTACAACCCGTGCAACGTGAGGCCTAGCATTGTTCTGCATTAACAGAAATTGTTGCTTCCCCCAGAAGCAATTCGTAAATGCATTGAAGTATGACACGTCGTATGGTAGAAGTGATGAGAAAGCGAGGTGGAAATACACGCTATTAATTTTCAGATTTTTTTTTATGTTTACTAGTCGATAAGGTATTGTAATGTTTTGAATTGTTATAAAAATTGAAAAAATGCAACACTTTCTTTGAAAATGTAAATCTTTTTTTTAAAGCAGATACTGACGTAAATCAAGAAACATCTTGTTAAGAAAGGGTCACACTTCAAATTAAAACTGAATGATATCAAATTTTCCACCTCAAATTCACCACAGGGTGTTTAGAAATGAAGGGTATGAAACAAGGTTTTGTTTCACCCTGTATAACGGATGAACTACAGGTAGTTTCACAAAGTAAATTTCAGGTTGATATAACAAGACCCAATACTATACCTGGTGAAAATTTCAACAAAATCGGAGAACCACGAAAAAAGATACAGGGTGTTGAATTTGACAAAAATTTTGCCTGTCCGGAATTTATTGACGGGGAGTTATTTTACCCCGGAGTCCAATCTTTTCCGAAATTCCAACACTTTTTTCAGACTGTGGATTGTATTCCAATATTTACCCAATGTTTGTTTTCATATTGAGTTCCATACGAGTGTTTTGTAATTTGATGCAATCTACAACTATATATTTCACTGTGAGTACTTCGTTACATTCTATGCATACTTTCTGCAACTCAAATGGCACTTGACCCGAGATTTGACATCTGATAAGATAATATTTAAGGTGTTCGGCGTTTCGGAAACCAGCCGTAAGTGTTTTTGTGACACCAGTATGTTTTCCCAATTTGTTTACCCAAATCACAACTTGTCACAAATTAATCGAAGTCTTGAAAATGAAGAGAAATTTCACATCTACATGCTTGAAATTCACCTTAGTAGTTTTTGTCGATTTTTATTGGTTTTGGCCATAGAATATATGGATTTATCTGAAATGAACGAACAGTAGGTACAGATCGTTGAGTAGTCTCATCGCTAGTTATCTATGGTATGCGCCTGCGCCGCATAATAAAACCTAACACTAATGAAAATCACTCTGCTCTGTCGAAATTGACCCACCGCATAGATCGTCCTCCGATTGATCTTGGCCGAACGTTCCAGAAGTGTACTCCCCTCAATCTGGATGCAATAATGGAAGCCACAGACTTCGTTCATTTCCATCCGTTCGAATCACCACGATTCGAATCGACGAGTCTGATCGCCATATTGTTTTGCCCACATATTGTCGTTATTGAACGAGGAACTAGAACCGATGAATCGTCGTACCAAATATCAAGCGCTGAAAGGTATCTCAACCGACGACGGTTTTCTCCACTCACCTCGGTTTTTGATGATTCTGGTACGACGATTCGAATCGCAGTGATAACAATGGACGAAAATGAACGGAGTCGGCGGGCCCCATGAAACGATTCAGAGGCATCTGAGCTGTCCTAGGTGTTTACCGAAGGTCCCAAAAGTGTACCTTATGATTAACCAGTCCTCGTTCTATACACAATAAAATTTTGAAAATTGAATTTGAAATGATTATGTCATAATGAACGTATATTAATATGAGCTGAAACGCACTTTGCTATAGGGAAATTTTGAAGTATCAGATACAGACTTGGAAGAAATTGAGGAAAATTGTAAAATTCTGGGAAAAGCTGAAAATGAGGTGGAAAACTTATTGTCAACATCGTCTCTAACCACCCTCAATGAAGAGTACTGAAAGTTGGTTATGTGAAGGGCAGAAATCTGTATAAAATAGATTTCTGCATTTTAAGTGCTCGAATGCTTCATCATCATTCTGAAGCGATTTCTTAATTATCTATATTTTCAATGGGAAAGGGAATGACTCACTATATAGATTCGTCGAATGTATAGAGAGGTTTCGAAAATAAATTTTCTGTATATCAGGCTACAGAAGATATTCTGGAATTCATTCATGAAATATACGTTCTGACATATTCATTTCTAGTGCCCATTTTCTCCGTCGAATGTAAGTATAACCCAAGTCCAACTGAGACCAGAAGTTTTTTCTTCACCACAGATCATCACGGTTTGAAGATAACTTGAGCCCGTCTTGAACATTCATTACCTCGACATTGAACTTCAGTTTCGACCAGTTGTTGCTTTGATTCGTGATAGCTAACTTGCTTCAAAACTCACCTGGTTCTGAACTGTATTAAAATATTCCCATCCGGTTGAATTTCCTAATTATATTTAGCACATGTTTATTCACACAGTCGACCCTTCGATATAGTTAACAATATATAAATAATATCGACTGTATTTTACAAAACTGGTACAAAAAGGCGATATTTAGCTCAAAGCTATTCTTACATAAAACCTCAAATCTGAAAATGATTTCATAAATAGTATATTATTTTATGAGGAGGAGAAGTGTCACTTTTCATGGCGAGCTTGAGTTTACCTGCCGAACGTAGTGAGGCGGGTAATTGAAAGCGAGCCATGAAAAGTCACTTCTACTCCTAATGAAATATGTTATTTTATTTTCAAACGTTTTGAAATTCATGAAAATCTGAATATCCACTTTTGGATTGATTCACATTTAGGTACATGCAAAGATTATAGAGTTAGAAAGATAGGAAACGCCCTTGTATCTGTGGTACTAAAATCCGACTACGATTTTTCGCTAGTTTCTTACTTGTGACACATAGATGACGCTGAAAACATTATTCAGAACAGAAAACTATTTCAATAGGCGCGAAATTCGAAACACATTTCTCATAAATTTTCATTTAACTAAATACTTTGTAGAGCTTTTAAAAAAATATCCTGATCGACCAAAAAAAGCAGGGCTCCGCTTTTCGATCAGGATGATCTTTTCTTCTGCATATTGCTTTGAATCAAATGAAATACGCTTCTGGATTCTTTATATTTTTATTTGAAATGATTGTGTAAAATCAACTACAATACAATAATTATGAAATTGAGTACATTTCAAAAATTTGTTCACATATTAGAGAATTATCATAACAATTTCAAGAACTTATTGTGAGTGAACTCTCGATAAATCGAACATCGATAAGTCAAACAGTTGTTCTGGACCCGATTCATACATATCTTACCCAGTGTATTTTAACCTCAATGAGTCTAGAAGGTCTAGTAGATGAGGCGAACTCCTGGAAGGGTCGTCAAAAGAACCACCATCTCTATAATCTATAAGTCGTTCTTCTGACCACCATTGCCTCTATGAATGGAACTTTTTGATCTAATGAATGAGACCGAAGAAAATTCGGTTCGCAAACAAATTATCCAGAACAATATATTTTTACCCCGAAACCTCTGTCCATTTGACAACACTAAAAATAAAAAGCAATGAACAAGACAATTACATGATACGAGTTTCAAAACTTACATTTCTATTCTCTTTGGTAATGAAAAGAATGCACATTCAAGATTATTATTTCTGCAATTAATCACCATGCATTCCGAATGTCGGCCAGTTTTTAACACAAAATTTATAACAGAAAAACACACGAACCAAGATTATGGAGTGAGCTAGGTGGTACTCTTGTAGATTTCGAGTTATTTCAGTGGAAAATACGCGAGAAAATACAATCATCATTCAGCAAAAATATTTATTCAAGTATTTCTTTCAAAATTGACAACAGCCTACTAATAATCTCTATATAATCTATGCCAAATGGACCCTAATTAAATATTTTAACCATAACCCGATTACTTTTGAAACAACAGATGTCGCTCATATCACTGTAGTCGCTTCGTTTCCCATCTTTATACTCTATAATCTTTGGGTACATGATTCTATCCACTTACGATCGTTATAATTGATTGAATGATGGGACATTTGCCTAGTTACGGTTGCCACGCACAATTGATTCTGACAGATATGAAGCAAAATAATCATTTGCAAGCTGGTGAGAAGTGGTTGAAAGTGAAAATGTCTTCAGAAATTGAGATTTTGGCCATTGAAGCAGTCTCTTCCCTCGAACCATCGAAGTCAATTGAAAAATATTCTGCAGCATACCTATGATCACTTCGTGAATTGGTGCAATTCGAAAAATGTGACAGTTTACCAAGAGAATGTGCTTCTAGCATATTTCAACTTAATGGCTAGTGGAATAAAATGGAAATCCTCTGCTTTGTGAGCCCAATATTCAATGATAAAGTCGCAACTAGCGATCACACATGAAATAGATATTGGTAAATACCTGAAGTTGGGCGTATTTTTGCAGGGTAACACTTTTCCTGCCGCCGGCCGGAAAAGTGTTGCATAGCAACACTTCTCCTCCTAGGCGGAGAAATAGAACTTTTCGATGATCCTGTCGATCGAGAAATGACGTTATTATTGTACGTTTGAAAATAAACACTTTTATTTTCAAACGTACAATAATAACGTCATTTCTCGATTGACAGGATCGTCGAAAAGTTTTATTTCTCCGCCTAGGAGGAGAAGTGTTGCTATGCAACACTTTTCCGGCCGGCGGCAGGAAAAATGTTACTACGCAAAAATACGCGCAACTTCAGGAATTTACCAACATCTATTTCATATTGCGTGATCGCTAGTTGCGACTTTATCATTGAATATTGGACTCACAAAGCAGAGGATGTCTATTTTATTTCACTAGCCATTAAGTTAAAATATGGTAAACTGTCACATTTTTCGAATTGCACCAATTCACGAAGATCATAGGTATGCTGCAGAATATTTTTCAATAGACTTCGATGGTTCAAGGAAAGAGACTGCTTCAATGGCCAAAACCTCAATTTCTGAAGACATTTTCACTTTCAACCACTTCTCACCAGCTTGCAAATGATTATTTTATTTCTTATCTGTCAGAATCAATTGTGCGTGGCAACCGTATAACTAGGCAAATGTCACATAATTCATTCAATTATAACGATCGTAGGTGGATAGAATCATGTGAATCAATCCAAAAGTGGATATTCAGATTTTCATGATTTTCAAAACGTTTGAAAATAAAATAACATATTTCATTCGGAGTAGAAGTGACTTTTCATGGCTCGCTTTCAATTACCCGCCTCACTACGTTCGGCGGGTAAACTGAAGCTCGCCATGAAAAGTGACACTTCTCCTCCTTATAAAATAATATACTATTCCCTAAGATATTTCCATGGAGACTTCAATATTTCTAGGAATCTAATTAATGAGAGAAAAAGTTTCTTTCAGAATAAGAGAAAAAAATCACGATTCTCTAGAAACAACGTTGAGTTTACTGTTTTGATCAGATTTTCTCGTTAACTCAACTAGCTGCATTCAAAGAGAAATACACAGAAATAAACCCTATCTCCTACTTTTGTATGCATGAAGAATCGGTTTATTTTCAATATCGTCTATGGCCAAATCAAAGAAACTCACTGAAGTCTGCAGTGAATTGATCAGCACGTGCTAAACGAAGGCGTACCCGTTCCAAAAATTGGTCCTTATTCCCATGGTTAGCCCGATTTTGAGGGGTTCTTGAAAAAATTTGTCTCAACCAGAAAATGTTGCAAGTGGGCATAAATAATTCAAAAATCCTTTCTAACAGAACTATTTAACTACAATTAAATATGACTCAACATTTTTTGAAATGATATCGTTGCGACCAAGAAATATTTTCCCCTGTTTTCATGCAATTTTGTAGCTCACCTCTCATTTTTATATATAGGGAAAACAAGACCAGTCATTCATTTTCTACTCTATCAAGCAGACAAATGAAGCGTTGAAGAAATTATTCCATTCAACCTGACCTAATCCGATTAGAAAGAGCAGTATAGAATGGCAAATGACTAGTGAGATATTGTATAGCCTTGACAATATACATGTTCCGTTTTCTATGCCAACTTTCCAATGTAGGTACGGTCACGTTTATTCACCTGACATTACTCATTACTTTTTTTCTATGACCGCTGATCGAATTCAATGCGCGCTACTG
This sequence comes from Hippodamia convergens, assembly GCA_038502775.1. Classification (NCBI taxonomy): domain Eukaryota; kingdom Metazoa; phylum Arthropoda; class Insecta; order Coleoptera; family Coccinellidae; genus Hippodamia; species Hippodamia convergens. The sequence goes on from CM076607.1 coordinate 113,533,798, forward strand.
AAGAATGATTCCAAGTTTGGTAAGCGGAAACGAGAACAATTTTATCAATGTTCCCGTTTCGTAACCAGAACCGTTTAACCGAAAATTTCGACAATATAAATTACGATTGTGCAATGGTTTAGAAATGGAATATATTATCTAATGATTAACCATATCATTTCACTTTAAATCTGAATCATGTAATGATGTGATGACAATTCAACGCCATATAAAAAAGTTGTAACTTACCTTCGTTTTGTTGTGATGTTTGAGAAGATGAGATTGTGTTTCTTTGTTGAGAATGAGTGTCATTTCAGATGATGACCTGCTGATCTAGATGTAACTTACATAGGGCCCACAGACTTGGTGCATTTTCATCCGTTCGAATCGCCGATTGGAGTCTGTGGGCCCCATTAGAGTGGCTTGAACTACGAAATATTCATATTTCGATAGACACACTCCTATAAATGGATAAGGAATTAACTTTTAGTTTTACCTTTTCAACAATGAACATTCAAAATTATTGGAATAATGTGTGAAACCGAATGGGCAGATTCTAATGGTGAGTCTGGGTTACAAAAAAACATGAAATATGAAAATTCGTTGGTTCTTATGTAAATAATAAATAGAGTCATTCTCTCCATTTCAAGTGCCTACCTATACTTTGAATAATTTGTTTTTTCATTGGTCCAATTTCAAGCCAAAGTTCTGAGCATGCTTTCCAAGCGGAAATAAGATAATAATAATATCGACTTTATGACAGATGACAGAAAACTTCAAGGGACACTTCAAGTTCAAAAAAACTAGAAACTTTACAATAATAAAAATAACAAAATCACTAATTTATAGAGAAAATAATCAATTTTCTGCAATAATTTCGTCTGATGTTTTGCATCTTTATCTAATAGCATTGAACCTTCTTGTGGAGCGTTCGGACAGTCGGTTCCACACTTTGACAATTATTTGTTCTTAGGAACTGTAATGAGAGTTCAGAGTTCTGCTTCGGCTCGCTACGCATCCAGAGCCACCAGATTTAAGAACCAAACGCAACGTTGGAGATAGCTCCAGAGCGGCTTTTGTCTAGCGACTAGCAAGTTCAAAAGTAATGGAATGATTTGGGGCAGCCTTAAAGTTTAATAGTCAAATTTATGCCATGTCTACGGTTATTTGTTATACTGACAAAAATTTTCGATATCAATAAGACGAATATTTTTCCCTACCGGATCCGGCGATTTAATTCTCCGTCTTCATCTCACTGCTATAAAATCCGAACAATTTAACCGAACGCAGTCAAAATTTGACAGGGCGTTCTACAACATGTTATGTCTCAACCCTTGAAGTGATTTTTATATGAGGTAAAGACAATCTGAATTTTGGAGAATGTATTTGAAACGTAATGCGGTGATTGTTTCCATTTGGAAGGAAAATCCAATATCGACAATATTCGACCGCTCCCATAACTCCAATTGGATGGAAAATTTGTTCATTTCGCTATCTAACGATATATTGAGACTGGTAGCATTAAAAAACGTTACTGTTGTGAAAAACGCAGTACTGCAACGGTGTCAGTAGTCGTCGAAAAGGTGCGTTACCAATTATAAGGAAATACACAAGAGCTCGTCTAGAATTTCAACGTGAGCAACTGCAGCGTCCGTGGCATATTGAAGAAAAAGCTCATGTCTCAAAAACTTAAAATATTGCATCGTCGCAAACGGTGGGATCGATACAAGGTGCTGATTTTCTTACTTGATAGTGGGATGCTTTAGAACATTGTCTTCTCCAAAATGTAACCTTTTATAGGTGCTCTAAAAAAAAATTAGTAGATTTCTCATTTATGATTGTTTCTCTGAAAGATCTAGGTCTATCTATTGAAACATTTTCTGGGAGGTCTTTGCATCATCCTGAAAGTTTGATAAGTGTTTTCTCCCCCAGTTTCTGAAAAAAGAAATGAATGAACATTTTCAAATAATAGAAGAAAGGCCCCTTCGTAAATCTTGAGCACTAATTTGTCAATAGTCTGATTTTGTCTCCGAAACGTTACGTTTTAGAGTTCGAAGTGTCCTCTCTAATTTTAATAAAGATTCGGCCCCTGACAAACTAGTGCTCAAGTTTCACGCAGACGCCTTACTTCTTCTATTAAAAAACTTTTTAATTATTTCTTTTTTCAGAAACTGGGAGAGAAAACCCTTATAAAACTTTCAGGATAATCTAGGTCCATGTTCATGAAAGAAAGACAGGTCTGTTGAAAATTTCAGTGCGGAATGATCACAAATATGGTACATTTTTTAATACTTTTGTCTGACCTGTGAGTGCAGTTTTTTCATCATCTAGACATGAACCTGAGCAAGAAAGGGCAACCTCCCTGTTGAACAATGTCAAGTTATATGTGATCAGAACTGACAAGAAATTTCTTAGATCAGGAGAATCTGACAAAATGTCCAAGTTAAAGTAACCCACTAAGATAAAATTCGCCTTTTCCATTGTACTCTGTGTCACAAATTGGTTGAGACTGCACTATATACTGTATTTCAGCTTTTATTGAATATAAAGACATGTGGTTTTCGCGACCCTTGTCAGATTTTTGTGAAACTTTTAAATCCACAAACAGAAATATTCCAACTACTTTCGGTTCTGAAATACAGGGCGAAAACTAAAAATGTACACTTTCGGAGATGATATTATTTCTCTCATTTAAAATATGAGTCAATGAGTTGGTCTATATGAGTCAGTGAGAGATTATTTTAAATTTCAAATTCAAGGACACTGCTCGGTTAGATATCAGGAAATATCTGGCTCGAACCTAATTTTCCCATCCGATCTCAAATCCATACGGAAATAATCAAAGTTTCACTGATTGTTTACCAAAATTCTGAAAGCACTTCACGGAGAGTTATGTTGGAATTTAATTTAATATTTAAACATTATGTGGAAAGTTCCCATTCCAGGTGCATCAAAGCATCTGCTTCCATTACGCCCCACTCGTTCTAATTGCTAAACTTTTTCAATTTGACATTCCACTATGAGGCTCGTTTTTGTGAATAACTTATGATAATATTTTATAGATGAACGTGACCCTTTGTCTTAAGACATCCAAGGTATTCCAATTTCAATGGAGGCCCAGTAAAAGTTTCTGAAACAAATAATTTCCACTCGATATTGCAGGACAATCTTAACAGATGTTTACGAACATCCGGACAAAGTTTATTTCCCGAAAATAGTCTCAGTAGAATCCAGATTGTGTGCAGAATTATAATCGTTGATGTAGAGTTTCATTCAACATACATATATCCATGACCCTTCAACAAACCCAAGAGAGGAGTTGAAAATACCTATAGGCGATTTTAATGTCATCCATCATCCATTGAGAAAAAATAGCGTGATCAAAGTACAAAAAACATCCGAAGAGATGCAAAAAATAATAGAAAAAACGTGAAAATTAAAAATTGAGTATGTGAGAGAATTGTGTTCGATATAGGAAAAACTTTACTATCTGGCGATCGTAATTTTTCAGAGAATTGTCTAGTGAAGTTTTTCACTAATTAAACTCGATATCTTCATAGGTTTTCAGAATATATAAGATTTTCCTAGTAATAATACTAAAAAACAATTGTTCATTTCGAAGACTGGCTATCCCTCGCAGCTTCATCTTCCTAAATTCGTCATTTCAACTGTTAATATTATTGATTTTATTGAAATTTCATTTAGAAAAACGAACAATCTCAGAAAAACCCAGATTCTGATTGCAGCACTAACTACCAGATCTAATTATAGTTCTTGAGATTATTTGAATATATATACATAATAATAAATGTGTATTCCGATAGCTCAGTAAAGTTGTAGAGAAAAGCAGACTGTTTTTTGCGGGAGCGAAATGCGAGATTGTTCCAATATGAAACAACAATGTCATGGGAAAAAAGGCGGTAAACAATGATGACTTACCAAATCGTCTAAGGGTGATGACTTGGAAAGCTCTGTTACAACTCCCAGCTCTTCTCAGGGACCCTGGGGTGCGCGAAATCTTCCCCAACTTTTGGTTCTCAATATGTGGTGTTGGAAACACAATCAAAATGCGATGCGGAATTATACAATATGAATATGCGGTTTTTATTATCAATAAGCATGGAATTACCCAAAACAAATAGTGAAATTTCAATCTGTAACTACAGATATAAGCGAGAAAAATAACAATTCAAAGGCGTTTTTAACACTTTTTCACTTTAAAACCATCAATCGAATCGAATAATGAATGAATGTTCACACACCCAAACAGTGTGCTGAGAAACAAAAAACTATCGCGACAAGTCCTCATTGTTGACTTCTTTGCAATTAGACTTGCCTTCGCTACGTTTCAAACCAAACATTTTCTCGAACGAAAGACAAAAAATAAATAATGTTCAATTGATGATGAGTGAACGCTGATAAATCGGGGGTGAAACGTTCAAAAATACAAAATGAGATAAGATTATTAGGGTAAAAATAAAGATTTAGGTAGGACAACTAGGTGATTGGCATATGACATAATTTAACAATAGGCCTTTGCAGAACACCATTTTTGGTCTTGATCGATGCGGCTCTTGAACGTGCATCTTTCGCACTACTCAAAGCTGTTATTCTTCCAAGAAGCCAGTCAGAAGGATGAACTCTCTCATCCTTTATTAAGACGAGCTCTCCGATATTGGGGACTTTCTCTTCGGAAATGAACCACTTTGAGCGTTGCTGTAAAGTATGCAAGTATTCACGATGCCAGCTCCTCCAGGAATCTTGGTGCAAACGCTGAAGCAGTTGCCAACAACTTAAGCGATTAAGCGTTAAATCTGAAATGTCTGGATAAGGTTATGCAGTAAGAGGTTCAAGAGTGAGAAAATCACCCGAAGATAAAGCAGCAATATCCTCAGGATCAGAAGATGAAGCTTCCAAGGGTCGCGAATTTAATATGGCTTCAATCAAACACAACAAGGTGTAGAATTCTTCATACTAGAAAATCTGATTGCCAAGAACTCTTGTACGATGCAATTTTACAGCCTTAACTCCAGCCTCCTGTAAACCACCCATGTGAGGAGCAGAAGTAGGGTTGAAGTGACAAGTGATCACCTCTTTTTCCGCTGCATTCTTCATGAAATGGACAATCGCTCGATGAGCGCCAACGAAATTTGTACCGGAGTCACTGTATAGAGATGACTGACTGCAATAAAACGTTGAAGAACTGAAGGGAAAGTTTCAGTCCTAGATGGCAGCTTTCGTCGCAAAAAAAAACAAATAAACATATGAAGGCCTTGGTTGATTTGACCCAACGATAAGATCCTGCAAAATCAACTCCACTGTAACTACACTGTTTCACCTGCGAAATCCTAGTTGCGGGCAAATCTCGAGCTCTAAAGGACTACACTCAATTGAAGAAATGGCGCGTCTACCTCCTAATATCCAGAAGCGTTGAGCAAGAAGAAAGCGAGTTGTGCATAAACCGGCGTCTAAATATTTTTATGGTAGAATTCAAGCGACTTTGTCGAGGATGAAGAACAGGATGTTTACCATCATAGGAAAAAAAAGATCAATCAATTCGTATACCTATTCTCAAAATACCAGAGTCGTAAAGAAATACATTCAACTTTTGAAAATTTCGGGAATATACCTTCCAATTAGGTAAGTTCTTCAGAAAAATGAGCCTTGTGAGTTAATTTAACTAAAAGAAGGAGAGAGATTCAACATGATGACAAGAAGCAGACGGGATTTTTTCTTGAATATGAGTGACTTGATTTTATATGAAAACAGGCCAGCGTTGCGGTTGCCCCTTTATCCAGTCAAGAGCGATTTGAGAATCCGAAAATGCACAAACCTCACAGAAACATACGAGACCTTCGAATATGCGAAGACAAAAGGACAAAAGATTAGACAATAAATCGGCAGCACAAAGTTTCAATCTAGGAATAGTTATCCGCTTGAGAGGTTCAACTATAGTTTTTGCGCGGAGAAATTTGAGGGACCTTTCATTGTTCCTATTAATAAGTTGAAGGTGAACGACAGCAGAATAAACCGTTTCTGATGCATCATAGAAACCCAACAAATCATACGATACCCCATCTGATATACTCATTTTTCGAGGAAAGCAGATAGAAGATAGATTTCCCAACTCTGAGCTATATTTGTCCCACACTCTCACAATATCAGCAGATGGTTCGTCATCTCAATTTCTGCCATATTTTCTGAAGCATGTTTCAGGAAGAAGGTAATCGGAGATAAAAATCCGAGCGGGTCGTATATCTGTGCTAGCTGCGATAAGAGGTTGCGTTTACTACAAGGGCTGTTTGAAGGTTGCACAATGAAGAGAAATACATCTTTTGGTGGGTCCCAAAATAAACCTAGAACCTTCAATGATGTGTATTCATTCTCACGATCAAATGTAACTGGGTCAATCGAAAGATGGGTTGATGGTAAGTCGGTTAGAATGAGAGGACTATTAGAAGCGAACTTTCTGAGCTCGAACTGACCTCTTTTGAGCAGAACAACTAACTCGTGCCTTAAACGTCTCACACCTTCTAGCGTAGAGCTTCCAGTGATGATGTCATCAACGTAAGTATCCTATCGCAATGCCTTAGAAGTTAAGGCTAAAGCCTTTCCTTCGTCATCAGCTAATTGACTTATCGTTCGGAGGGCCAAGTATGGAGCTCTACTAGCAATCTATAATCTTGAAGATCTTCCGGAGGAGAAAATCTCCAAATATTGCGTTGGTAATCCACGTGTTTTTTTCTGACCCGTATCATTCGATACATCTGTCGAATATCGGCACATACTGTATATTCGCGCAAGCGAAAACGTAACAACACAGAAACAATGTCTTGTTGTAGTTTTTTTCCCAGTGAGGAGATGAACCTTGTCCCAACGAAGGAGACTTGGCGTAATTTAATCTGATCGTTTTGCGTTTTGACGATACAGTGTTGCGGAAAATAAAAACAATTATCATTCAAGGAGCTCTCGTCAACACGTTCCATATGACCAGAATCGAGGTAGTCGCGCATAAAATCCGCGTACAGCTAATAAAGATTGGGATTCCGAAGAAATCTTCGCTCTAGAGATAGAAACCGACTAATTGCTAATTCAAGAATGTCACTAAATCTGAGTAATCGATTGCGAAAAGGAAGAGAAACTACGTATCTTCCCTCAAGATCACGAAAATGTGCGTCGGCGAATATTTTGTCACTTTTTTTGTATTCTGGTGACAATCCATCAAATAGAGGAACAGAATCGAGTTCCCAAAACCTTTGGAGCGAAAAGTCCAACTTTGATTGAATTGGAGAAGCAAAGGGCGGAAATAGAAGTATTTGAATTGCATTCAAACCTTCCCATAAAAACATAACCGAGCACGGTATTGATTGCGTCCAACTGTCCTGGCTTGCCTACAAATTTTTCAGGGAGAACAATTTCAGAAAAAACGTCTGCGCCAAGCAATATATCAATTATACCGGGCGTGTGAAAATGCGCATCTGTTAATTTCAGATTACAGAACTGCGACCAGGCACCTTTAGGAACCTGAGGGGAACCTTCTCGCATTTCCGATCTAAAACTATAGCGTCGGTAACAAAGGTAGGTGATTGTGATCCGACTGGACGAAAGGAGATGGTTATGGAACCATGTTGAGCGACACTATTCATTGAATTCAGGCCCTTAACATTTATTTCCATTTTATGCCGAGGCACACCCAACATATTAGCTGCCTTCTTACTTATGAAGGATGACATAGAACCACTATCTGAGAGGTCAATCAATGCGGCGGATAATAGAATGGATGACGACTACGAAATATCAACTCTTACCGAAAATGTGGTATCATCATTACCTACTGGACGAGGTTGACGAAACAACTTCAACTCTTCTATCTTCATTTGTAGTGAATTTATCAAGGTACAATAATAGGCGATGTCTTTGATGACATCTGCGACAAGTATGTACAGACTAACAATCCCGAAGATCGTGAATTGAACTGAGACAATTGAAACAGAACACCACCGGTGTGAAGTTAGCGGCCACTTTTCTCGGAGATAGTGGCCGTTTCCCCAGTGGCGTCGGGTGAAATATAATGTATCACAACTTTTGACTGGAACCAAGAAGCGATCTGAAATTTATAAGATATCTTTTTCGAGTAATTTCCAATATTATACCAAAATATTAGATTTTTTTTCACTCGGAACAATAAAAAAGCCCTTAAAAAAACCAAAAAGTATGATTAATCGGAAATAACCGAAGAAAATGGCCTCTACAGATGAAACTTTCAGGAAACGTTTATTATGCTCTGAGGAATGAGTGTTATCAATCTCATTTCCTTCGGGAGGGGTTGAGGGGTGTAAATCGACACCGCCTCCAACAATCCTAGTGTCATTGAGAAAACACCGAAGCAAATGGCCTTTATAGTCCAAGAGCTAGTGAACCTTTTAACTAACGGTTTGTCTGTAAGGCTAGAAATTTTTATAGAGATAATTTCTAGCATGCTGAGGACGGAAATCATCGCCTGGCACCCCTCACCCCTGCACGTCATCAAGATTTATATCTTTAAAAGTGTTAAAAAAATAAAAAAATAAACTTGTTCCTGTAAGCTTGAAACTTTCATACGATTTTGTTCGTTCATTGTGAAGTTCAAAAAAAAATTGACAGGCGATTTCGACGAGCACAAGTACCTGCCAGGCGACTCGAAAAGGGTGTAAAATACGAACAAAAATGAACTTTTTATGTAAGGCTGAAATTTATATATGTGTTCGTCTGAGGGAATGAAAAAATAAGTTGTATTATTAATCTTCATCATCATCTGATATGTAATCATTAATTTTTCATCATATAGTACAGTCGTTTCAAGCGTAGTACATTGTGTCTTAAATTGGTTGAGGCTGCATTATATCTCAGCTATTATTGAAAATAGAGTCATGCAGATATCGAGACCCTGTGTCACTTTTTTGTGAAACTTTTAAATTCACAAACAGAAATATTCCATCTTCTTTTGTTTCTGGAATACAGTGCGAGAATGAATAAATTCACTTTTTGAAGATATTATTATTTCTTTGGCCCTGTATGTGAAAAAAATGTATGAAAATGTTTATAATAATGTTTTACGTAGAATTCAGTGGCGTAGCCTAAAATTTTCATCAAATAAATGTTTTTAAGATATAGCTCAAACTTGAAATATTTCAAATGGAACACCTCGTATGTTTTAACGTCAAATCTTCTCATTTTTTTCTGAAAACATCGATGTAACACAACCTTACCTTTAGTAAATTTGAGCGTCAACCATCCGAAAAATGTATACAGTAGTCGCTCGATAATCCAGCGCTTGCCAATCCGGTACGCTCGGTAGTCCGGCACTTTGGGACCCAGGTAACCCGCTCTATAATCCGGCATTTTATACAGCTGAATGCCGGATCACCGAGAGTAGTTTTTCCCGCTCGGCAGTCCGGACCTAACCTCGACAGTGATGTCACGTATTTGTTTTCTCTTGTTGCATAGCGTCCCTTGACAAAATAGCGGTCTTATTTTGCGAAAGTTGGATAGTATTGAAAATCATATGAAGTTAGTTTTTTTTTCCTGTACAAATTCGATAATCCGGCATTTCCAATAATCCGGCATCAAGCGCCTACTGTATTTCTGTTTGTTTTTTTTTTTTAAGTAAGACATGAATTCTTCCACACATGCATCAAAAAACCATTTTTCAGTTGATATTTTGAATTATGTTCAAAATAGGATAAAATAAATGGGTTTAGATCACATGGCTTTTTGAAAAAGTAATGATTAAATGCTTGTGAATATTGATTAAATGCGTGGGATATCTTTTTCAACTGAAATTTATTGAAGCATAGGTCGTGATACAGTTTGACGTTAAAATAAACATGGTGTTCCATATGGGAAATTTCATTCCGTTCCAATTCAATCTCAAAAACATTGCTTTGAAAAAATGTTCAGCTACGCCACTGACTTCCATGTAAAAATATTATTATAAGAAGTTTTAATTTCTTTTCTTTCTTATGCAGAGCCCGAGAAATAATAACATCTTCAAAAAGTGAACATTATCATTTTCGCACTGTATTCCAGAAACAAAAGAAAATGGAATATTTCTGTTTGTGGATTTAAAAGTTTTACAAAAAAGTGACACAGGGTCTCGAAAACCGCATGACTATTTTCAATAATAGCTGAGATATAATGCAGTCTCAACCAATTTAAGACACAGTGTACTACGCTTGAAACGACTGTACTATATGATGAAAAATTAATGATAACATATCAGATGATAATGAAGATTAATAATAAAACAAATTTTTTCATTCCCTCAGACGAACACATATATAAATTTCAGCTTTACATAAAAAAGTTCATTTTTGTTCGTATTTTACACCCTTT